>CM055122.1:434561511-434904418 GCA_029206835.1 Rana muscosa | reverse complement strand
TGTCAGTAGGAGCAGTGTGTGCTGGGAGTCCACTGAAATGGGGGGGGGGGTTGTTGTCAGTAGGAGCAGTGTGTGCTGGGAGTCCACTGAAATGGGGGGGGGGGGTTGTTGTCAGTAGGAGCAGTGTGTGCTGGGAGTCCACTGAAATGGGGGGGGGGTTGTTGTCAGTAGGAGCAGTGTGGTGCTGGGAGTCCACTGAAATGGGGGGGGGGGTTGTTGTCAGTAGGAGCAGTGTGTGCTGGGAGTCCACTGAAAGTGGGGGGGGGGGGTTTGTTGTCAGTAGGAGCAGTGTGTGCTGGGAGTCCACTGAAGTGGGGGGGGGGGGGTTGTTGTCAGTAGGAGCAGTGTGTGCTGGGAGTCCACTGAAATGGGGGGGGGGGGTTGTTGTCAGTAGGAGCAGTGTGTGCTGGGAGTCCACTGAAATGGGGGGGGGGGTTGTTGTCAGTAGGAGCAGTGTGTGCTGGGAGTCCACTGAAATGGGGGGGGGGGTTGTTGTCAGTAGGAGCAGTGTGTGCTGGGAGTCCACTGAAATGGGGGGGGGGGTTGTTGTCAGTAGGAGCAGTGTGTGCTGGGAGTCCACTGAAATGGGGGGGGGGTTGTTGTCAGTAGGAGCAGTGTGTGCTGGGAGTCCACTGAAATGGGGGGGGGGTTGTTGTCAGTAGAGCAGTGTGTGCTGGGAGTCCACTGAAATGGGGGGGGGGGGTTGTTGTCAGTAGGAGCAGTGTGTGCTGGGAGTCCACTGAAATGGGGGGGGGGGGGTTGTCAGTAGGAGCAGTGTGTGCTGGGAGTCCACTGAAATGGGGGGGGGTTGTTAGTAGGAGCAGTGTGTGCTGGGAGTCCACTGAAATGGGGGGGGGGTTGTTGTCAGTAGGAGCAGTGTGTGCTGGGAGTCCACTGAAGTGGGGGGGGGGGGTTTGTTGTCAGTAGGAGCAGTGTGTGCTGGGAGTCCACTGAAATGGGGGGGGGGGGTTGTTGTCAGTAGGAGCAGTGTGTGCTGGGAGTCCACTGAAATGGGGGGGGGGTTGTTGTCAGTAGGAGCAGTGTGTGCTGGGAGTCCACTGAAATGGGGGGGGGGGTTGTTGTCAGTAGGAGCAGTGTGTGCTGGGAGTCCACTGAAATGGGGGGGGGGGTTGTTGTCAGTAGGAGCAGTGGGTGCTGGGAGTCCACTGAAATGGGGGGGGGGGGGGTTGTTGTCAGTAGGAGCAGTGTGTGCTGGGAGTCCACTGAAATGGGGGGGGGGGGGGTTGTTGTCAGTAGGAGCAGTGTGTGCTGGGAGTCAACTGAAATGGGGGGGGGGGTTGTCAGTAGGAGCAGTGTGTGCTGGGAGTCCACTGAAATGGGGGGGGGGGGTTGTTGTCAGTAGGAGCAGTGGTGTGCTGGGAGTCCACTGAAATGGGGGGGGGGGTTGTTGTCAGTAGGAGCAGTGTGTGCTGGGAGTCCACTGAAATGGGGGGGGGGGGTTTGTTGTCAGTAGGAGCAGTGTGTGCTGGGAGTCCACTGAAATGGGGGGGGGGTTGTTGTCAGTAGGAGCAGTGTGTGCTGGGAGTCCACTGAAATGGGGGGGGGGGGGTTGTTGTCAGTAGGAGCAGTGTGTGCTGGGAGTCCACTGAAATGGGGGGGGGTTGTTGTCAGTAGGAGCAGTGTGTGCTGGGAGTCCACTGAAATGGGGGGGGGGGGGTTGTTGTCAGTAGGAGCAGTGTGTGCTGGGAGTCCACTGAAATGGGGGGGGGGGGTTGTTAGTAGGAGCAGTGTGTGCTGGGAGTCCACTGAAATGGGGGGGGGGTTGTTGTCAGTAGGAGCAGTGTGTGCTTGGAGTCCACTGAAATGGGGGGGGGTTGTTGTCAGTAGGAGCAGTGTGTGCTGGGAGTCCACTGAAATGGGGGGGGGGTTGTTGTCAGTAGGAGCAGTGTGTGCTGGGAGTCCACTGAAATGGGGGGGGGTTGTTGTCAGTAGGAGCAGTGTGTGCTGGGAGTCCACTGAAATGGGGGGGGGGGGGTTGTTGTCAGTAGGAGCAGTGTGTGCTGGGAGTCCACTGAAATGGGGGGGGGGTTGTTGTCAGTAGGAGCAGTGTGTGCTGGGAGTCCACTGAAATGGGGGGGGGGGGTTGTTAGTAGGAGCAGTGTGTGCTGGGAGTCCACTGAAATGGGGGGGGGGTTGTTGTCAGTAGGAGCAGTGTGTGCTGGGAGTCCACTGAAATGGGGGGGGGTTGTTGTCAGTAGGAGCAGTGTGTGCTGGGAGTCCACTGAAATGGGGGGGGGGTTGTTGTCAGTAGGAGCAGTGTGTGCTGGGAGTCCACTGAAATGGGGGGGGGGGTTGTTGTCAGTAGGAGCAGTGTGTGCTGGGAGTCCACTGAAATGGGGGGGGGGGGGTTGTTGTCAGTAGGAGCAGTGTGTGCTGGGAGTCCACTGAAATGGGGGGGGGGGGGTTGTTGTCAGTAGGAGCAGTGTGTGCTGGGAGTCCACTGAAATGGGGGGGGGGTTGTTAGTAGGAGCAGTGTGTGCTGGGAGTCCACTGAAATGGGGGGGGGGGGTTGTTGTCAGTAGGAGCAGTGTGTGCTGGGAGTCCACTGAAGTGGGGGGGGGGGTTGTTGTCAGTAGGAGCAGTGTGTGCTGGGAGTCCACTGAAATGGGGGGGGGGGGTTGTTGTCAGTAGGAGCAGTGTGTGCTGGGAGTCCACTGAAATGGGGGGGGGGGGGTTGTTGTCAGTAGGAGCAGTGTGTGCTGGGAGTCCACTGAAATGGGGGGGGGGTTGTTGTCAGTAGGAGCAGTGTGTGCTGGGAGTCCACTGAAATGGGGGGGGGGGGGTTGTTGTCAGTAGGAGCAGTGTGTGCTGGGAGTCCACTGAAATGGGGGGGGGGGTTGTTGTCAGTAGGAGCAGTGTGTGCTGGGAGTCCACTGAAATGGGGGGGGGGGTTGTTGTCAGTAGGAGCAGTGTGTGCTGGGAGTCCACTGAAATGGGGGGGGGGGTTGTTGTCAGTAGGAGCAGTGTGTGCTGGGAGTCCACTGAAATGGGGGGGGTTGTTGTCAGTAGGAGCAGTGTGTGCTGGGAGTCCACTGAAATGGGGGGGGGTTGTTGTCAGTAGGAGCAGTGTGTGCTGGGAGTCCACTGAAATGGGGGGGGGGTTGTTGTCAGTAGGAGCAGTGTGTGCTGGGAGTCCACTGAAATGGGGGGGGGGTTGTTGTCAGTAGGAGCAGTGTGTGCTGGGAGTCCACTGAAATGGGGGGAGGGGTTGTTGTCAGTAGGAGCAGTGTGTGCTGGGAGTCCACTGAAATGGGGGGGGGTTGTTGTCAGTAGGAGCAGTGTGTGCTGGGAGTCCACTGAAATGGGGGGGGGGGTTGTTGTCAGTAGGAGCAGTGTGTGCTGGGAGTCCACTGAAATGGGGGGGGGGGGGTAATGTCAGTAGGAGCAGTGTGTGCTGGGAGTCCACTGAAATGGGGGGGGGGTTGTTGTCAGTAGGAGCAGTGTGTGCTGGGAGTCCACTGAAATGGGGGGGGGTTGTTGTCAGTAGGAGCAGTGTGTGCTGGGAGTCCACTGAAATGGGGGGAGGGGGGTAATGTCAGTAGGAGCAGTGTGTGCTGGGAGTCCACTGAAATGGGAGGAGGGGGGTAATGTCAGTAGGAGCAGTGTGTGCTGGGAGTCCACTGAAATGGGGGGGGGGGGTTGTCAGTAGGAGCAGTGTGTGTGCTGGGAGTCCACTGATTTGGGGGGGGGTTGTCAGTAGGAGCAGTGTGTGTGCTGGGAGTCCACTGATTTGGAGGGGGGGGGGTTGTCAGTAGGAGCAGTGTGTGTGCTGGGAGTCCACTGATTTGGAGGGGGGGGTTGTCAGTAGGAGCAGTGTGTGTGCTGGGAGTCCACTGATTTGGAGGGGGGGGGGTTGTCAGTAGGAGCAGTGTGTGTGCTGGGAGTCCACTGATTTGGAGGGGGGGGGGGGTTGTCAGTAGGAGCAGTGTGTGTGCTGGGAGTCCACTGATTTGGAGGGGGGGGTTGTCAGTAGGAGCAGTGTGTGTGCTGGGAGTCCACTGATTTGGAGGGGGGGGGGGGTTGTCAGTAGGAGCAGTGTGTGTGCTGGGAGTCCACTGATTTGGAGGGGGGGGTTGTCAGTAGGAGCAGTGTGTGTGCTGGGAGGTCCACTGATTTGGAGGGGGGGGGGTTGTCAGTAGGAGCAGTGTGTTTGCTGGGAGTCCACTGATTTGGGGGGGTTGTCAGTAGGAGCAGTGTGTGTGCTGGGAGTCCACTGATTTGGGGGGGGGGTTGTCAGTAGGAGCAGTGTGTGTGCTGGGAGTCCACTGATTTGGGGGGGGGGTTATCAGTAGGAGCAGTGTGTGTGCTGGGAGTCCACTGATTTGGGGGGGGGTTATCAGTAGGAGCAGTGTGTGTGCTGGGAGTCCACTGATTTGGGGGGGGGTTGTCAGTAGGAGCAGTGTGTGCTGGGAGTCCACTGATTGGGGGGGGGGGTAATGTCAGTAGGAGCAGTGTGTGCTGGGAGTCCACTGATTTGGGGGGGTTGTCAGTAGGAGCAGTGTGTGTGCTGGGAGTCCACTGATTGGGGGGGGTTGTCAGTAGGAGCAGTGTGTGTGCTGGGAGCCCACTGATTGGGGGGGGGGGGTTATCAGTAGGAGCAGTGTGTGTGCTGGGAGTCCACTGATTGGGGGGCGGGGGGGTTGTTAGTAGGAGCAGTGTGTGCTGGGAGTCCACTGAAATGGGGGGGGGGTTGTCAGTAGGAGCAGTGTGTGCTGGGAGTCCACTGAAATGGGGGGGGGTTGTTAGTAGGAGCAGTGTGTGCTGGGAGTCCACTGAAATGGGGGGGGGGGGGGTTGTTGTCAGTAGGAGCAGTGTGTGCTGGGAGTCCACTGAAGTGGGGGGGGGGGGGTTTGTTGTCAGTAGGAGCAGTGTGTGCTGGGAGTCCACTGAAATGGGGGGGGGGGTTGTTGTCAGTAGGAGCAGTGTGTGCTGGGAGTCCACTGAAATGGGGGGGGGGTTGTTGTCAGTAGGAGCAGTGTGTGCTGGGAGTCCACTGAAATGGGGGGGGGTTGTTGTCAGTAGGAGCAGTGTGTGCTGGGAGTCCACTGAAATGGGGGGGGGGGTTGTTGTCAGTAGGAGCAGTGTGTGCTGGGAGTCCACTGAAATGGGGGGGGGGGGGGTTGTTGTCAGTAGGAGCAGTGTGTGCTGGGAGTCCACTGAAATGGGGGGGGGGGGGGTTGTTGTCAGTAGGAGCAGTGTGTGCTGGGAGTCCACTGAAATGGGGGGGGGGGGTTGTTGTCAGTAGGAGCAGTGTGTGCTGGGAGTCCACTGAAATGGGGGGGGGTTGTTAGTAGGAGCAGTGTGTGCTGGGAGTCCACTGAAATGGGGGGGGGGTTGTTGTCAGTAGGAGCAGTGTGTGCTGGGAGTCCACTGAAGTGGGGGGGGGGGTTTGTTGTCAGTAGGAGCAGTGTGTGCTGGGAGTCCACTGAAGTGGGGGGGGGGGGTTTGTTGTCAGTAGGAGCAGTGTGTGCTGGGAGTCCACTGAAATGGGGGGGGGGGGGGTTGTTGTCAGTAGGAGCAGTGTGTGCTGGGAGTCCACTGAAATGGGGGGGGGGTTGTTGTCAGTAGGAGCAGTGTGTGCTGGGAGTCCACTGAAATGGGGGGGGGGTTGTTGTCAGTAGGAGCAGTGTGTGCTGGGAGTCCACTGAAATGGGGGGGGGGTTGTTGTCAGTAGGAGCAGTGTGTGCTGGGAGTCCACTGAAATGGGGGGGGGGTTGTTGTCAGTAGGAGCAGTGTGTGCTGGGAGTCCACTGAAATGGGGGGGGGGTTGTTGTCAGTAGGAGCAGTGTGTGCTGGGAGTCCACTGAAATGGGGGGGGGGGGGGTTGTTGTCAGTAGGAGCAGTGTGTGCTGGGAGTCCACTGAAATGGGGGGGGGGGTTGTCAGTAGGAGCAGTGTGTGCTGGGAGTCCACTGAAATGGGGGGGGGTTGTTAGTAGGAGCAGTGTGTGCTGGGAGTCCACTGAAATGGGGGGGGGGTTGTTGTCAGTAGGAGCAGTGTGTGCTGGGAGTCCACTGAAGTGGGGGGGGGGGGTTTGTTGTCAGTAGGAGCAGTGTGTGCTGGGAGTCCACTGAAATGGGGGGGGGGGGTTGTTGTCAGTAGGAGCAGTGTGTGCTGGGAGTCCACTGAAATGGGGGGGGGGGGGGTTGTTGTCAGTAGGAGCAGTGTGTGCTGGGAGTCCACTGAAATGGGGGGGGGGGTTGTTGTCAGTAGGAGCAGTGTGTGCTGGGAGTCCACTGAAATGGGGGGGGGGGGTTGTTGTCAGTAGGAGCAGTGTGTGCTGGGAGTCCACTGAAATGGGGGGGGGGGGTTGTTGTCAGTAGGAGCAGTGTGTGCTGGGAGTCCACTGAAATGGGGGGGGGTTGTTAGTAGGAGCAGTGTGTGCTGGGAGTCCACTGAAATGGGGGGGGGTTGTTGTCAGTAGGAGCAGTGTGTGCTGGGAGTCCACTGAAGTGGGGGGGGGGTTTGTTGTCAGTAGGAGCAGTGTGTGCTGGGAGTCCACTGAAATGGGGGGGGGGTTGTTGTCAGTAGGAGCAGTGTGTGCTGGGAGTCCACTGAAATGGGGGGGGGGTTGTTGTCAGTAGGAGCAGTGTGTGCTGGGAGTCCACTGAAATGGGGGGGGGGTTGTTGTCAGTAGGAGCAGTGTGTGCTGGGAGTCCACTGAAATGGGGGGGGGGGGTTGTTGTCAGTAGGAGCAGTGTGTGCTGGGAGTCCACTGAAATGGGGGGGGGGTTGTTGTCAGTAGGAGCAGTGTGTGCTGGGAGTCCACTGAAATGGGGGGGGGGGGTTGTTGTCAGTAGGAGCAGTGTGTGCTGGGAGTCCACTGAAATGGGGGGGGGGTTGTCAGTAGGAGCAGTGTGTGCTGGGAGTCCACTGAAATGGGGGGGGTTGTTAGTAGGAGCAGTGTGTGCTGGGAGTCCACTGAAATGGGGGGGGGGTTGTTGTCAGTAGGAGCAGTGTGTGCTGGGAGTCCACTGAAGTGGGGGGGGGGGGTTTGTTGTCAGTAGGAGCAGTGTGTGCTGGGAGTCCACTGAAATGGGGGGGGGGGGTTTGTTGTCAGTAGGAGCAGTGTGTGCTGGGAGTCCACTGAAATGGGGGGGGGGGTTGTTGTCAGTAGGAGCAGTGTGTGCTGGGAGTCCACTGAAATGGGGGGGGGGTTGTTGTCAGTAGGAGCAGTGTGTGCTGGGAGTCCACTGAAATGGGGGGGGGGGTTGTTGTCAGTAGGAGCAGTGTGTGCTGGGAGTCCACTGAAATGGGGGGGGGGGGTTGTTGTCAGTAGGAGCAGTGTGTGCTGGGAGTCCACTGAAATGGGGGGGGGGGGGGTTGTTGTCAGTAGGAGCAGTGTGTGCTGGGAGTCCACTGAAATGGGGGGGGGGGTTGTTGTCAGTAGGAGCAGTGTGTGCTGGGAGTCCACTGAAATGGGGGGGGGTTGTTAGTAGGAGCAGTGTGTGCTGGGAGTCCACTGAAATGGGGGGGGGGTTGTTGTCAGTAGGAGCAGTGTGTGCTGGGAGTCCACTGAAGTGGGGGGGGGGGGTTGTTGTCAGTAGGAGCAGTGTGTGCTGGGAGTCCACTGAAGTGGGGGGGGGGGTTTGTTGTCAGTAGGAGCAGTGTGTGCTGGGAGTCCACTGAAATGGGGGGGGGGGGGTTGTTGTCAGTAGGAGCAGTGTGTGCTGGGAGTCCACTGAAATGGGGGGGGGGGGGTTGTTGTCAGTAGGAGCAGTGTGTGCTGGGAGTCCACTGAAATGGGGGGGGGGGGTTGTTGTCAGTAGGAGCAGTGTGTGCTGGGAGTCCACTGAAATGGGGGGGGGGGGTTGTTGTCAGTAGGAGCAGTGTGTGCTGGGAGTCCACTGAAATGGGGGGGGGGGTTGTTGTCAGTAGGAGCAGTGTGTGCTGGGAGTCCACTGAAATGGGGGGGGGGGTTGTTGTCAGTAGGAGCAGTGTGTGCTGGGAGTCCACTGAAATGGGGGGGGGGGGTTGTTGTCAGTAGGAGCAGTGTGTGCTGGGAGTCCACTGAAATGGGGGGGGGGTTGTCAGTAGGAGCAGTGTGTGCTGGGAGTCCACTGAAATGGGGGGGGGTTGTTAGTAGGAGCAGTGTGTGCTGGGAGTCCACTGAAATGGGGGGGGGGGTTGTTGTCAGTAGGAGCAGTGTGTGCTGGGAGTCCACTGAAGTGGGGGGGGGGGTTTGTTGTCAGTAGGAGCAGTGTGTGCTGGGAGTCCACTGAAATGGGGGGGGGGGGTTGTTGTCAGTAGGAGCAGTGTGTGCTGGGAGTCCACTGAAATGGGGGGGGGGGTTGTTGTCAGTAGGAGCAGTGTGTGCTGGGAGTCCACTGAAATGGGGGGGGGGTTGTTGTCAGTAGGAGCAGTGTGTGCTGGGAGTCCACTGAAATGGGGGGGGGGGTTGTTGTCAGTAGGAGCAGTGGGTGCTGGGAGTCCACTGAAATGGGGGGGGGGGGGTTGTTGTCAGTAGGAGCAGTGTGTGCTGGGAGTCCACTGAAATGGGGGGGGGGGGTTGTTGTCAGTAGGAGCAGTGTGTGCTGGGAGTCCACTGAAATGGGGGGGGGGGGTTGTCAGTAGGAGCAGTGTGTGCTGGGAGTCCACTGAAATGGGGGGGGGGGGTTGTTGTCAGTAGGAGCAGTGTGTGCTGGGAGTCCACTGAAATGGGGGGGGGGGTTGTTGTCAGTAGGAGCAGTGTGTGCTGGGAGTCCACTGAAATGGGGGGGGGGGTTTGTTGTCAGTAGGAGCAGTGTGTGCTGGGAGTCCACTGAAATGGGGGGGGGGGGTTGTTGTCAGTAGGAGCAGTGTGTGCTGGGAGTCCACTGAAATGGGGGGGGGGTTGTTGTCAGTAGGAGCAGTGTGTGCTGGGAGTCCACTGAAATGGGGGGGGTTGTTGTCAGTAGGAGCAGTGTGTGCTGGGAGTCCACTGAAATGGGGGGGGGGTTGTTGTCAGTAGGAGCAGTGTGTGCTGGGAGTCCACTGAAATGGGGGGGGGGGTTGTTAGTAGGAGCAGTGTGTGCTGGGAGTCCACTGAAATGGGGGGGGGGGGGTTGTTAGTAGGAGCAGTGTGTGCTGGGAGTCCACTGAAATGGGGGGGGGGGGTTGTTGTCAGTAGGAGCAGTGTGTGCTGGGAGTCCACTGAAATGGGGGGGGGTTGTTGTCAGTAGGAGCAGTGTGTGCTGGGAGTCCACTGAAATGGGGGGGGGGTTGTTGTCAGTAGGAGCAGTGTGTGCTGGGAGTCCACTGAAATGGGGGGGGGGGTTGTTGTCAGTAGGAGCAGTGTGTGCTGGGAGTCCACTGAAATGGGGGGGGGGGGTTGTTAGTAGGAGCAGTGTGTGCTGGGAGTCCACTGAAATGGGGGGGGGGGTTGTTGTCAGTAGGAGCAGTGTGTGCTGGGAGTCCACTGAAATGGGGGGGGTTGTTGTCAGTAGGAGCAGTGTGTGCTGGGAGTCCACTGAAATGGGGGGGGGGTTGTTGTCAGTAGGAGCAGTGTGTGCTGGGAGTCCACTGAAATGGGGGGGGGGGGGGTTGTTGTCAGTAGGAGCAGTGTGTGCTGGGAGTCCACTGAAATGGGGGGGGGGTTGTTGTCAGTAGGAGCAGTGTGTGCTGGGAGTCCACTGAAATGGGGGGGGGGGGGTTGTTGTCAGTAGGAGCAGTGTGTGCTGGGAGTCCACTGAAATGGGGGGGGGGTTGTTAGTAGGAGCAGTGTGTGCTGGGAGTCCACTGAAATGGGGGGGGGGGTTGTTGTCAGTAGGAGCAGTGTGTGCTGGGAGTCCACTGAAGTGGGGGGGGGGGGGTTGTCAGTAGGAGCAGTGTGTGCTGGGAGTCCACTGAAATGGGGGGGGGGGGGTTGTTGTCAGTAGGAGCAGTGTGTGCTGGGAGTCCACTGAAATGGGGGGGGGGGGTTGTTGTCAGTAGGAGCAGTGTGTGCTGGGAGTCCACTGAAATGGGGGGGGGGGGGGTTGTTGTCAGTAGGAGCAGTGTGTGCTGGGAGTCCACTGAAATGGGGGGGGGGTTGTTGTCAGTAGGAGCAGTGTGTGCTGGGAGTCCACTGAAATGGGGGGGGGGGTTGTTGTCAGTAGGAGCAGTGTGTGCTGGGAGTCCACTGAAATGGGGGGGGGGGGGTTGTTGTCAGTAGGAGCAGTGTGTGCTGGGAGTCCACTGAAATGGGGGGGGGTTGTTGTCAGTAGGAGCAGTGTGTGCTGGGAGTCCACTGAAATGGGGGGGGGGTTGTTGTCAGTAGGAGCAGTGTGTGCTGGGAGTCCACTGAAATGGGGGGGGGGGGTTGTTGTCAGTAGGAGCAGTGTGTGCTGGGAGTCCACTGAAATGGGGGGGGGGGTTGTTGTCAGTAGGAGCAGTGTGTGCTGGGAGTCCACTGAAATGGGGGGAGGGGTTGTTGTCAGTAGGAGCAGTGTGTGCTGGGAGTCCACTGAAATGGGGGGGGGTTATTGTCAGTAGGAGCAGTGTGTGCTGGGAGTCCACTGAAATGGGGGGGGGGGGGTTGTTGTCAGTAGGAGCAGTGTGTGCTGGGAGTCCACTGAAATGGGGGGGGGTTGTTGTCAGTAGGAGCAGTGTGTGCTGGGAGTCCACTGAAATGGGGGGGGGGGGTAATGTCAGTAGGAGCAGTGTGTGCTGGGAGTCCACTGAAATGGGGGGGGGGTTGTTGTCAGTAGGAGCAGTGTGTGCTGGGAGTCCACTGAAATGGGGGGGGGGGTTGTTGTCAGTAGGAGCAGTGTGTGCTGGGAGTCCACTGAAATGGGGGGAGGGGGGTAATGTCAGTAGGAGCAGTGTGTGCTGGGAGTCCACTGAAATGGGGGGAGGGGGGTAATGTCAGTAGGAGCAGTGTGTGCTGGGAGTCCACTGAAATGGGGGGGGGTTGTCAGTAGGAGCAGTGTGTGTGCTGGGAGTCCACTGATTTGGGGGGGGTTGTCAGTAGGAGCAGTGTGTGTGCTGGGAGTCCACTAATTTAAGGGGGGGTTGTCAGTAGGAGCAGTGTGTGTGCTGGGAGTCCACTGATTTGGAGGGGGGGGGGTTGTCAGTAGGAGCAGTGTGTGTGCTGGGAGTCCACTGATTTGGAGGGGGGGTTGTCAGTAGGAGCAGTGTGTGTGCTGGGAGTCCACTGATTTGGAGGGGGGGGGTTGTCAGTAGGAGCAGTGTGTGTGCTGGGAGTCCACTGATTTGGAGGGGGGGGGGTTGTCAGTAGGAGCAGTGTGTGTGCTGGGAGTCCACTGATTTGGAGGGGGGGGTTGTCAGTAGGAGCAGTGTGTGTGCTGGGAGTCCACTGATTTGGAGGGGGGGGGGGTTGTCAGTAGGAGCAGTGTGTGTGCTGGGAGTCCACTGATTTGGAGGGGGGGTTGTCAGTAGGAGCAGTGTGTGTGCTGGGAGTCCACTGATTTGGAGGGGGGGGGTTGTCAGTAGGAGCAGTGTGTTTGCTGGGAGTCCACTGATTTGGGGGGGTTGTCAGTAGGAGCAGTGTGTGTGCTGGGAGTCCACTGATTTGGGGGGGGGGGTTGTCAGTAGGAGCAGTGTGTGTGCTGGGAGTCCACTGATTTGGGGGGGGGTTATCAGTAGGAGCAGTGTGTGTGCTGGGAGTCCACTGATTTGGGGGGGGGTTATCAGTAGGAGCAGTGTGTGTGCTGGGAGTCCACTGATTTGGGGGGGGGGTTGTCAGTAGGAGCAGTGTGTGCTGGGAGTCCACTGATTGGGGGGGGGGTAATGTCAGTAGGAGCAGTGTGTGCTGGGAGTCCACTGATTTGGGGGGGTTGTCAGTAGGAGCAGTGTGTGTGCTGGGAGTCCACTGATTGGGGGGGGTTGTCAGTAGGAGCAGTGTGTGTGCTGGGAGCCCACTGATTGGGGGGGGGGGGGTTATCAGTAGGAGCAGTGTGTGTGCTGGGAGTCCACTGATTGGGGGGCGGGGGGGTTGTTAGTAGGAGCAGTGTGTGCTGGGAGTCCACTGAAATGGGGGGGGGGTTGTCAGTAGGAGCAGTGTGTGCTGGGAGTCCACTGAAATGGGGGGGGTTGTTAGTAGGAGCAGTGTGTGCTGGGAGTCCACTGAAATGGGGGGGGGGGGGGGTTGTTGTCAGTAGGAGCAGTGTGTGCTGGGAGTCCACTGAAGTGGGGGGGGGGGGGTTTGTTGTCAGTAGGAGCAGTGTGTGCTGGGAGTCCACTGAAATGGGGGGGGGGTTGTTGTCAGTAGGAGCAGTGTGTGCTGGGAGTCCACTGAAATGGGGGGGGGGTTGTTGTCAGTAGGAGCAGTGTGTGCTGGGAGTCCACTGAAATGGGGGGGGGGGTTGTTGTCAGTAGGAGCAGTGTGTGCTGGGAGTCCACTGAAATGGGGGGGGGGGTTGTTGTCAGTAGGAGCAGTGTGTGCTGGGAGTCCACTGAAATGGGGGGGGTTGTTAGTAGGAGCAGTGTGTGCTGGGAGTCCACTGAAATGGGGGGGGGGTTGTTGTCAGTAGGAGCAGTGTGTGCTGGGAGTCCACTGAAGTGGGGGGGGGGTTTGTTGTCAGTAGGAGCAGTGTGTGCTGGGAGTCCACTGAAGTGGGGGGGGGGGTTTGTTGTCAGTAGGAGCAGTGTGTGCTGGGAGTCCACTGAAATGGGGGGGGGGTTGTTGTCAGTAGGAGCAGTGTGTGCTGGGAGTCCACTGAAATGGGGGGGGGGTTGTTGTCAGTAGGAGCAGTGTGTGCTGGGAGTCCACTGAAATGGGGGGGGGGTTGTTGTCAGTAGGAGCAGTGTGTGCTGGGAGTCCACTGAAATGGGGGGGGGGGTGTTGTCAGTAGGAGCAGTGTGTGCTGGGAGTCCACTGAAATGGGGGGGGGGTTGTTGTCAGTAGGAGCAGTGTGTGCTGGGAGTCCACTGAAATGGGGGGGGGGGTTGTTGTCAGTAGGAGCAGTGTGTGCTGGGAGTCCACTGAAATGGGGGGGGGGGGTTGTTGTCAGTAGGAGCAGTGTGTGCTGGGAGTCCACTGAAATGGGGGGGGGGTTGTCAGTAGGAGCAGTGTGTGCTGGGAGTCCACTGAAATGGGGGGGGGTTGTTAGTAGGAGCAGTGTGTGCTGGGAGTCCACTGAAATGGGGGGGGGGGTTGTTGTCAGTAGGAGCAGTGTGTGCTGGGAGTCCACTGAAGTGGGGGGGGGGGGGTTTGTTGTCAGTAGGAGCAGTGTGTGCTGGGAGTCCACTGAAATGGGGGGGGGGTTGTTGTCAGTAGGAGCAGTGTGTGCTGGGAGTCCACTGAAATGGGGGGGGGGGTTGTTGTCAGTAGGAGCAGTGTGTGCTGGGAGTCCACTGAAATGGGGGGGGGGGTTGTTGTCAGTAGGAGCAGTGTGTGCTGGGAGTCCACTGAAATGGGGGGGGGGGTTGTTGTCAGTAGGAGCAGTGGGTGCTGGGAGTCCACTGAAATGGGGGGGGGGGTTGTTGTCAGTAGGAGCAGTGTGTGCTGGGAGTCCACTGAAATGGGGGGGGGGGGTTGTTGTCAGTAGGAGCAGTGTGTGCTGGGAGTCCACTGAAATGGGGGGGGGGGTTGTCAGTAGGAGCAGTGTGTGCTGGGAGTCCACTGAAATGGGGGGGGGGGTTGTTGTCAGTAGGAGCAGTGTGTGCTGGGAGTCCACTGAAATGGGGGGGGGGTTGTTGTCAGTAGGAGCAGTGTGTGCTGGGAGTCCACTGAAATGGGGGGGGGGTTTGTTGTCAGTAGGAGCAGTGTGTGCTGGGAGTCCACTGAAATGGGGGGGGGGGTTGTTGTCAGTAGGAGCAGTGTGTGCTGGGAGTCCACTGAAATGGGGGGGGGGGGTTGTTGTCAGTAGGAGCAGTGTGTGCTGGGAGTCCACTGAAATGGGGGGGGGTTGTTGTCAGTAGGAGCAGTGTGTGCTGGGAGTCCACTGAAATGGGGGGGGGTTGTTGTCAGTAGGAGCAGTGTGTGCTGGGAGTCCACTGAAATGGGGGGGGGGGGTTGTTAGTAGGAGCAGTGTGTGCTGGGAGTCCACTGAAATGGGGGGGGGGTTGTTGTCAGTAGGAGCAGTGTGTGCTGGGAGTCCACTGAAATGGGGGGGGGGTTGTTGTCAGTAGGAGCAGTGTGTGCTGGGAGTCCACTGAAATGGGGGGGGGTTGTTGTCAGTAGGAGCAGTGTGTGCTGGGAGTCCACTGAAATGGGGGGGGTTGTTGTCAGTAGGAGCAGTGTGTGCTGGGAGTCCACTGAAATGGGGGGGGGGTTGTTGTCAGTAGGAGCAGTGTGTGCTGGGAGTCCACTGAAATGGGGGGGGGGTTGTTGTCAGTAGGAGCAGTGTGTGCTGGGAGTCCACTGAAATGGGGGGGGGGGTTGTTGTCAGTAGGAGCAGTGTGTGCTGGGAGTCCACTGAAATGGGGGGGGGGGTTGTTGTCAGTAGGAGCAGTGTGTGCTGGGAGTCCACTGAAATGGGGGGGGGGGTTGTTAGTAGGAGCAGTGTGTGCTGGGAGTCCACTGAAATGGGGGGGGGTTGTTGTCAGTAGGAGCAGTGTGTGCTGGGAGTCCACTGAAATGGGGGGGGGTTGTTGTCAGTAGGAGCAGTGTGTGCTGGGAGTCCACTGAAATGGGGGGGGGGGTTGTTGTCAGTAGGAGCAGTGTGTGCTGGGAGTCCACTGAAATGGGGGGGGGGGGTTGTTGTCAGTAGGAGCAGTGTGTGCTGGGAGTCCACTGAAATGGGGGGGGGGGGTTGTTGTCAGTAGGAGCAGTGTGTGCTGGGAGTCCACTGAAATGGGGGGGGGTTGTTGTCAGTAGGAGCAGTGTGTGCTGGGAGTCCACTGAAATGGGGGGGGGTTGTTGTCAGTAGGAGCAGTGTGTGCTGGGAGTCCACTGAAATGGGGGGGGGTTGTTGTCAGTAGGAGCAGTGTGTGCTGGGAGTCCACTGAAGTGGGGGGGGGGGGTTTGTTGTCAGTAGGAACAGTGTGTGCTGGGAGTCCACTGAAATGGGGGGGGGGGGGGGTTGTTGTCAGTAGGAGCAGTGTGTGCTGGGAGTCCACTGAAATGGGGGGGGGGGGTTGTTGTCAGTAGGAGCAGTGTGTGCTGGGAGTCCACTGAAATGGGGGGGGGGGTTGTTGTCAGTAGGAGCAGTGTGTGCTGGGAGTCCACTGAAATGGGGGGGGGGGGGGTTGTTGTCAGTAGGAGCAGTGTGTGCTGGGAGTCCACTGAAATGGGGGGGGGGTTGTTGTCAGTAGGAGCAGTGTGTGCTGGGAGTCCACTGAAATGGGGGGGGGGGGGGTTGTTGTCAGTAGGAGCAGTGTGTGCTGGGAGTCCACTGAAATGGGGGGGGGGTTGTTGTCAGTAGGAGCAGTGTGTGCTGGGAGTCCACTGAAATGGGGGGGGGGTTGTTGTCAGTAGGAGCAGTGTGTGCTGGGAGTCCACTGAAATGGGGGGGGGGGTTGTTGTCAGTAGGAGCAGTGTGTGCTGGGAGTCCACTGAAATGGGGGGAGGGGTTGTTAGTAGGAGCAGTGTGTGCTGGGAGTCCACTGAAATGGGGGGGGGTTGTTGTCAGTAGGAGCAGTGTGTGCTGGGAGTCCACTGAAATGGGGGGGGGGTTGTTGTCAGTAGGAGCAGTGTGTGCTGGGAGTCCACTGAAATGGGGGGGGGGTTGTTGTCAGTAGGAGCAGTGTGTGCTGGGAGTCCACTGAAATGGGGGGGGGGGGTAATGTCAGTAGGAGCAGTGTGTGCTGGGAGTCCACTGAAATGGGGGGGGGGGTTGTTGTCAGTAGGAGCAGTGTGTGCTGGGAGTCCACTGAAATGGGGGGGGGTTGTTGTCAGTAGGAGCAGTGTGTGCTGGGAGTCCACTGAAATGGGGGGAGGGGGGTAATGTCAGTAGGAGCAGTGTGTGCTGGGAGTCCACTGAAATGGGGGGAGGGGGGTAATGTCAGTAGGAGCAGTGTGTGCTGGGAGTCCACTGAAATGGGGGGGGGGTTGTCAGTAGGAGCAGTGTGTGTGCTGGGAGTCCACTGATTTGGGGGGGGGTTGTCAGTAGGAGCAGTGTGTGTGCTGGGAGTCCACTAATTTAAGGGGGGGTTGTCAGTAGGAGCAGTGTGTGTGCTGGGAGTCCACTGATTTGGAGGGGGGGGGGTTGTCAGTAGGAGCAGTGTGTGTGCTGGGAGTCCACTGATTTGGAGGGGGGGTTGTCAGTAGGAGCAGTGTGTGTGCTGGGAGTCCACTGATTTGGAGGGGGGGGGTTGTCAGTAGGAGCAGTGTGTGTGCTGGGAGTCCACTGATTTGGAGGGGGGGGGGTTGTCAGTAGGAGCAGTGTGTGTGCTGGGAGTCCACTGATTTGGAGGGGGGGGGTTGTCAGTAGGAGCA
Source organism: Rana muscosa (assembly GCA_029206835.1). Lineage (NCBI taxonomy): Eukaryota > Metazoa > Chordata > Amphibia > Anura > Ranidae > Rana > Rana muscosa. The sequence continues at coordinate 434,888,098 of CM055122.1, read as the reverse complement.
GTGTGTGTGCTGGGAGTCCACTGATTTGGAGGGGGGGGGGTTGTCAGTAGGAGCAGTGTGTGTGCTGGGAGTCCACTGATTTGGAGGGGGGGTTGTCAGTAGGAGCAGTGTGTGTGCTGGGAGTCCACTGATTTGGAGGGGGGGTTGTCAGTAGGAGCAGTGTGTTTGCTGGGAGTCCACTGATTTGGGGGGGTTGTCAGTAGGAGCAGTGTGTGTGCTGGGAGTCCACTGATTTGGGGGGGGGGGGTTGTCAGTAGGAGCAGTGTGTGTGCTGGGAGTCCACTGATTTGGGGGGGGGTTATCAGTAGGAGCAGTGTGTGTGCTGGGAGTCCACTGATTTGGGGGGGGGGTTATCAGTAGGAGCAGTGTGTGTGCTGGGAGTCCACTGATTTGGGGGGGGGTTGTCAGTAGGAGCAGTGTGTGCTGGGAGTCCACTGATTGGGGGGGGGGTAATGTCAGTAGGAGCAGTGTGTGCTGGGAGTCCACTGATTTGGGGGGGTTGTCAGTAGGAGCAGTGTGTGTGCTGGGAGTCCACTGATTGGGGGGGGTTGTCAGTAGGAGCAGTGTGTGTGCTGGGAGCCCACTGATTGGGGGGGGGGTTATCAGTAGGAGCAGTGTGTGTGCTGGGAGTCCACTGATTGGGGGGCGGGGGGGTTGTTAGTAGGAGCAGTGTGTGCTGGGAAGTCCCCTCACTGACTGGGGGGCACTTCCATCCATTGGACTCAGTAGCTGGGACTGAGGACTATAGAAAATGCATCCTGGAGAGGGGGAAGGGCTTGTGTTGTCAATGTTGTTGTTTTTTTTTTTTTTTTTCTTGGCCTACACATGTTTCTTCAGCTGGGAACTCGCTTCCTCTGCCTTCTATTAATAGACTGGACGCACTGCAAACTGTCACATCACTAGCTGCTGTATACTGTTCTTTTAGCACCCTTTTGTAGTCTAGCTCCCCTGTACTGCAAGGGTTAATTGCAAATTTTTTATTAATTTTTTACCTAGAGTACAAAAAATTTGTACATAGGATGCATTAAGGTGAAAAAAACAAAGGTTTACAACTCCTTTAACCTCTTGTCTACCGCCCACCATCAAATGACGGCGGGCGGAAGACTCTCTCGATCTGACGGGACGTCATATGACGTCCTGTCTTTAAAAGGAGCTAGGGGGCGCGCGCGCGCCGCCGGCGGCACGCGCACCCGCCGCGTTGCTGGGGACTCGATGCGCGTGCCCGGCGGCCGTGATGGCAGCCGGGCACCCGCGATTGCCCAGTAACCGAGCAGGAAAGTGGATGTGTGTGTGTGTGTGTGAACACACAGATCCACGTCCTGTCAGGGAAAGGGGACCGATGGTGTGTCCCTTGTACATAGGGACAACCATCGGTCCCCGCCCCCAGTCAGTCCCCCCTGCCCACAATTAGAACGAATCTAGGAAACACATTTAACCCCTTCCTCGCCCCCTAGTGTTAACCCCTTCCCTGCCAGTCACATTTATACAGTAATCAATGCATTTTTATAGCAGGGATCGCTGTATAAATGTGAATGGTCCCAAAAATGTGTCAAAAGTGTCAGCTCTGTCCTCCGCAATATTGCAGTCACTATAAAAATCGCAGATCGCCGCCATTACTAGTAAAAAAAAATTAAAAAAATGCTATTAATCTATCCTCTATTTTGTAGACGCTATAACTTTTGCGCAAACCAATCAATATACGCTTATTGCGTTTTTTTTTTTTTTTTTTTTAAACAAAAATATGTAGAAGAATACGTATCGGCCTAAACTGAGGAAAATTTTAGTTTTTAAAAAAAATAAATAGATATTTATTATAGCAAAAAGTAAAAAATATTGTGTTTTTTTTTTTTTTCAAACTGGACGCTCTTCTTTTGTTTATAGCGCAAAAAATAAAAAACGCAGAGGTGATCAAATACCACCAAAAGAAAGCTCCATTTGTGGGAAAAAAAGGACGTCAATTTTGTTTGGGAGCCACGTCGCACAACCGCGCAATTGTCATTCAAAGTGTGACAGCGCTGAAAGCTAAAAATGGCTTGGGCAGGAAGGGGGTTTTCGTGCCCGGTAGGGAAGTGGTTAAACCTGTGACCAGTAGCTGAAGCACAGAACTGGTCGCAAGGGATGAAGTATGGAAATTTGCTTTTTACTGGTATCCTAGGTAAAAAAAGCATTTAGAGTAACTCCACTTGTCGAGAGAAACTTTCTGGATGATCTATGTACAATGCTGTGAACAAGTATTTGTCCCATTTCTGTTTTTTTTTTTTTTTTTTTCATATTTGTCACACTTAATTGACTCGGATCATCAAACAAATGTTATTATTACACAAAGATGGCCCACTCTTCTTTGCAGAATTGTTTTAATTCATCCACATTGGAGGGTTTTCCAGCATGAACAGCCTGTGTAAGGTCATGATAAAGCATCTCAATTGGATTTAAGTCTGGGCTTTGACTAGGTCACTCCAAAACCTAAATTTTGATTTTGTTTGAGCCATTTGGAGGTGGACTTGCTGTTGTGTTTCGGATCATTGTCCTTCTGCATAACCCAAGTGCACTTGAGCTTGTGGTCACAAACTGATGGCTGGACATTCTCCTTTAGGATTTTCTGGTAGAGCTCAGAATTCATGGTTCCATCAATTATGGTAAGTCGTCCAGGTCCTGAAGCTGCAAAGCAGCCATGTCTAAATGTTGGTATCGTGTTCTTGTTATGAAATGCTGTATTAATTTTATGCCTGATGTAACGGGATGCACACCTTCCAAAAAGTTACTTTTTTGTCTCATCAGTCCACAGAATATTTGCCTAAAAGTCTTGAGGATAATCAAGATGTGTTTTGGTAAATGTGAGATGAGCCTTTGTGTTCTTTTTGGTCAGCAGTGGAACTCTCCCTTAGAACTCTCGCATGGATGCCATGTTTGCCCAGTCTCCTTCTTATTGTTGAATCGTGAACACTGATCTTACCTGAGGCAAGTGAGGCTTGCAGTTTTTAGATGTTGTTCTGGGTTCTTTTATGACCTCCTGGATGAGTCTTCATCATGCTCTTGGTGTAATTTTTTTTAGGCCACTCCTGGGAAGATTCACCACTGTTCAAAGTTATCTCTATTTGTGGATAATGGCTCTCCCTGTGGTTCAATGGAGTTCCAAATCCTTCCACATGGCTTTGAAACCCTTCCTAGACCGATACATGTTTGTTTCTAATCTGTTCTTGATTTTTTTTTTTTTTTTTAGATTGTGGCTTTTTGTGATCTGTTAGCGTGCTTCACTTTGTCAGACAGCTTCTATTTTTGTGATTTCTTGATTCAACAGGTCTGGCAGTAATCAGGCCTGGGTGTGGCAAGTAAAATTTGAACTTGGCTTTCCAAAAAATTGTGGTTAATCAGTTCATTCATGATTCAGCATGGGAGGGGGCAATTACTTTTTCACATAGGGCCCGGCAGGTTTGAACAGCTTTTTTTCCCTTTTTAAATAATTTAAAAACTGCATCTTGGATTTACTCAGGTTATCTTTGTGTAATATTAAAATTAGTTTGATGATCAGAGTGTGAGAAATATGCAAAAAAAAATCAGGAAGGGGGTAAATACTTTTTCACAGCACTGTACAGCAGAGATTAAACAAAATCTGTTTTGTGTTTATGTGCAATGTTGAATGGGAGTGACTTTATAATTATCTCAGTTGCTGCACTTGCAGAGCTCTGAGGAAAGTGGCAGGGTTTCATTTCCTTTAGATGTTATTACCCTTTGGGAGCATCTCACCAAAAATTACTTTTTTGCTGCAAGGGATGGCGTCTAAATTGTATCTTAGTGCAGACTTCCGGGAAAATCAGTAAGCCAATCACACAAGTAGCCATATTGCATTTTACAGAAAATTATAGCTCTGCATATTGAAAAGGAGACAACTTCTGTTACAATATGACTAATTGTATAGGCCAGGGCTTGACAAATTTGCTTGGAATCTAGGAGCCAGCTAAAAAAAATTAAGAGCCAGGAACGCGCCCTGTCCTGCCGAGCTCGCGCGTAGAAGCGAACGCATACGTGAGTAGCGCCCGCATATGAAAGCGGTGTTCAAACCACACGTGAGGTATCGCCGCGATCGGTAGAGTGAGAGCAATAATTCTAGCCCTAGACCTCCTCTGTAACTCAAAACATGCAACCTTTAGAATTTTTTAAACGTCACCTATGGAGATTTTAAAGGGTAAAAGTTAGTCGCCATTCCACGAGCGGACGCAATTTTGAAGCGGGACATGTTGGGTATCAATTTACTCAGCATAACATTATCCTTCACAATATAAAAAAAAAAATTGGGCTAACTTTACTGTTGTCTTATTTTTTTTTATTACAAAAAAAAAGTGTATTTTTTTCTCAAAGTGCGCTTGTAAGACCGCTGCGCAAATACGGTGTGACAAAGTATTGCAACAACCGCCATTTTATTCTCTAGGGTGTTAGAATAAAAAATATATATAATGTTTGGGGGTTCTAATTAGAGGGAAGGAGATGGCAGGGAAAACAGACAGGGAAACTCCATTAGCATTGCTGGTTGTCATACCAACTGCCACCACAAGATGGCGCTAGTTCACAGAAGGAAGCATAGGCCTGCAGAAGGCCGCAAAGCCGCAGCCTCAATTACCGGCCGGCGCGATCCCGCGGAGGGGGGGGGGCACGGAGACACAGGATACCCCAGCTGTGCTGCCCCAGGCGCCAGGTCGCTAATTCTAGTCGCAATGGCGACCTGGCGCCCGGGATTTGTCGAGCCCTGGTATAGGCTATTTTTTTTATTTTTATTTTTCTTACAAAACTGTAGTTCCTTTCTAACCCCTGGTTGTGTGGGGGGAGCCAACTACAACAAGGGTGTTTATTGCACTTCCCCAGAGTTTATTTTCAAGACTGACCGCTGGCATATAAACAAAAGCAAGTGTGTTTTTTTTGCAAAACCCATGTGATTATATAGAATTGGAAGTGATAAAGTGATTTTTTTTTTCATGAAATATGCAGCAAAATCCAAAGGTTAAGGGTTATGCATCCTATTACCTGCTGTATGAAGTGCGGTGCTTTTTTTTTTTTTTTTTTTCTTTGTTATTCTTGTATTCAGTATTTTAATTAAAGCTTTTCTGCCATTGAGCAATATTTTCTGTGTGTTTACCAGAACAATGCGGCTCACAATCTTCTGAAAAAAGCATACTTTTTTTTTTTTTTTTAAATGGCTGTACTTATGCAAGGGCAGTGTCTAAAGTATTTTAAAGTGGCCCTGCAAAGCAGAACATTTTACCTCTCCTGCTGACCATGTCACTAATTTCTGCTGCTAAGATAAATGGCATTGTTTTTCAGAAATCGACACTTCAGGAAGTATCTAATTTATGGTTCCCCTCTTCACTCAGTGGTTTAATGTGTTGTCCTGTACATCACTATTGTATCCTGTAATGACACGGGGGCTGGCAGTGGGAACCACTGAGAACAGGAAATTGGCACTCCTAGAAGTCAGTGTTGCAAACTTACCAAATTTAATTTTACTAACATGACATCCAAAATTTAATGGAACAGCCAAGTTTTTACTGGTATTTCCAAAAGCTAAACGCTTATTGTTTTAAGTGCAAATTTCAGTAGTTAGGCTACAATATATTTAAGTACAATATGCAAATTAGCAGTGCTTTAAGGTAGATATTAAGACAAAGCAACAATTCTTATTTTATTTTCGATTTAGTAAGAAAGTAGCTCAGGGACAGCACTCAGAAGAGCAAGAAATTAGAATGGGCAGGCACATACACACGAAATTGACTCAGTGACACGCACAGCAGTGTGCAGCAGCACAGATGACACCTTACTGACACGACCTGTCCCCTCCTGAGTCGGGGACAGACTTAATCCATGCCAGGTGGTCCAAACAGCGCTGACAGTCCCGCTCCCAGCTTGCCTTGCGCCCGTCCCACAGACTCTCACACAGGGCTCCAACGGCTCCCTTGCACCATGACGACACACATTCGGGCACTGCCTCCACCAGACCCGCCTCAACACAATGTAGCAGGCACTTGGATGGTGTTTGCCACCTCCGAACTGGAGCTGTGCGTGCTCAGTTCTGAGCGTCGCAGCCATTTTCTACTGGCAACCAGGATGGATTTGATTTAAATCAGGTCGATTTTAAATCACTAGTAAAAAGGCTTGCTTTTAAAGTGGAGTTCCACCCAAAAGTGAAACTTCCGCTCATCTGATTTCCCCCCCCCCTCGGGTGCCACATTTTGGCACCTTTCGGGGGGGGGGAGAGGATACTTGTCTTTCACAGGTATCCTGTCCCCACTTCCGGGAGCCTGTGCCGCCGCCCTTGACGTCACCCTCCTTCTTTCTCGCTGCCGGGCCGGTAGGAGAGAGAAGCGGAGCCTTGTGCATGCGCAGTAGGCTTCCTGATGTGAAGCCGTAAGGCTACACTGCCGGTTCCCATACCCGCAATGGCGGGGGCAGCATCGGACAGCTGATGGAAACATTGCTGGACTCCAGGACATGTAAGTACCCTATTATTAAAAGTCAGCAGCTGCAGTATGTGTAGCTGCTGGCTTTTAATTTTTGAAGTGGTGGGTGGACCTCTGCTTTAAATCATAATTTTTAAAGAGCAACTGTCATCTCTGTCCCACAGCGGCTCCTCCTCTGACCTGCTGTTGACTCACCAACAGTCCCATTCAGTTTAATGGGGTGGCTGGTGATGAGGCAGTGACACAACAAGGTGAGGGACGTGGTGGCAGCAGGTGAGTGGATGCCCGCTAACAGGCGTTGCCATGATGGATCTGAAATGACAGGTGCCCTTTAAATGTGAAGACTCATTCTTGCTGCTAGTTAGAATCTTTAATATTTGCAAACAAAATTAAGGTTTCCTATTTAGAATAGCTGTCAGGTTAGTAAATATTCCCAAACTGGGTCTCTTTTACGGCCTGCTGCCTTTTTGCTCTTCAAGGGAAGAATAACACACTTCAAGCTATGTGAAGAAAGATCACAAGGTTTCTAAGCTGCTTTGAATGTTTCACTTTAATTTTTTATGCTTACCCTTCCTCCTCATTGATGGTACAGATGCATTTCTCTTCAAACAATCATACAGTTTGTAGTGCACATAGATTTGCAAAACAATGGGTTAAAGGAATACTTCTGAACTTTGTTTTATCTCATGGTTCCTGTGAAATAGTTTGAATGCATCAATGCAGTGCATGTTATCTCAGCTAGCAGAGCTTGGATTCATTGAATATGTTTACCAAAAATGTAAATATTGCAGAATATACAGCCTCATACTACATAGCTAAGCTCAATTTTTCATGCTGAATAAACTAAATTATTAAAGTATATTAAATAGATTTTTACTCCAGCATTTTCTGAAAAAAAAATTGATAATATATAAATATATATATATATATCCACCCTGCTGGCAACCTTTTCCTGTTATTAGCAGGAGAAAGGTGCTTTTTTTTTTTTTTTTTTTTTATTTCTTTTTTATTTCTTTTTTTTTAAAACTGGCTGCCAGTAGAAATACTGACGGTTGGCAACACTGCTGGAAGTGTCTGTTTCTGAAGAGTCTTTGGCTGGCAGCTTCTCTTCATTACAGTGCAAATCAGCAGCATGGTTAACAGGAGAGGTGCGTTTCTTATCCAAGTTCCCCTTTACAGGGGCAGCTTTTACTTTAGGTTTTGGTTTTACCAAATGACCAAGCTATCCTGTCATGGTTTTCTTTGTGTTCTAACAGACACTAAAACAAAAAATCTCTGCTCCAAGAAAATGAAATTAATGAAATCGCTTGATTACTTTTGTCCTCCCATTAAAATCGATAAGCTAAAAAATAGTGGCAGCAGTTCTTGACGTGACTGATTTAGAGCATGCGATACTGTCCTGTGATCGATAGATGATTACAACTAACATCACACATGAACTCGCCTCCATCGCCCCTCACTTGTAGACAATTAATTGTTTGTAGTTTTCCGTTTCGCTCAGGGAAATTACCCACAACGATTTCCAGTGGCAAGAATCTGCAGATTCCTACAGCTGGAGTTGACACGTGTGCAAATGGCTGTGGCCGCTGAGCCCGTAGAATGCAATTGTGTGCCACAATCACTGCAGGTAATTGCTAGCTGTGGCATAGCTGCGGCCACCGACAGCCTGTCTTTGCATTGTACAGCCACAACTATAAGCACAGATCGGTCCATTCGCACCGAGGAATTTGGAGATTCTTGTTGCTTCAAATCGCAGCATGTGTTATTCGCCTGTTTAAATTGAACGCCTTGCCCTGCAATTGTATGACTGAAAAATCACTTTAATGCTTACAGCCCATCTATTCACTTTTTTTTTTTTTCTTCACGTTTTGTTGCTTAGCAGATCAGTTTGTCATTTGTTAGCCATAACCTAATTTTTCATTATATAATACATAAAAAACATCCTATTAGGTTTAGAGTTGCCTGCTTAGGCTTCATTTTACACAGGATTTTTAAAACATCCCCTGACTGATTCAATTTGACAGATGGTAACCGACGTTTAAAAATGTCTGTGCTGCGTTTACATGCCACGTTTAGCTACGTTTGCATTTTTTAGAAGCGTTTCTTTGCATTGCAAATAGTCAAAAATGCATCTCCATTAAAAACGCCTCTAAACGAAACGTGGCTAAATGGGAGTTACTGCGTTTACATGTGTTTACAAGCTGTTGCAGGCATTTGACATTTCAAATGCGCCTGAACATCCGTCCCGAATGCATTTTTATTTATTTTTTTGCTTTCCAAAAAAATGCTTCTAAACTCAACTGCCTAGAAACTACTTTAATTGACCCTGTGTACATGGACAGATAAGATAATGGAGGAGAGTTCAGAGGCAGATGAAAAAGAAAATGACCAACTGCTCCTAAACATCCGTTTACCAGCAGCAGTGTACACATAGGCGTGCCCACGGGGTGTTCCGGGTGTGCCTGGGCACACTCTAATCAACCAGAGTGTCATGGCTTTTTTCTTGCGGAGCTGCCGTGATTCTATTTCAGCATCTCCGTCAATGGAAACTTAGACACTGGAAAGAAGCAGCCAGTATCCTGCAGGGGGGGAGAAGAAGTGACCGGCGAACACCGAGGGCACCCCAGCCCTGGAGGACTTTACCGAGAACTCAGCTTCTGCTGAGGAAGAAGCCGCTGAAGAAGAGGGATTCTGGCAGCCAACTCTGTCCAGCCCTGCCCCCTCCCCCTTCAGAGCCTGGCCGGCAACCTGTCAGATCACTCTGCAGTGTTGAGGTGTCAGTGGAGAATTCTGGGACATCGGCGCTGGATCAGAGATGAGCATGTTGTTTATGTACAGACAGCCGACCAGGAACAGAACTTGCAAGAGACCAAACGCAAAGTCAGCCACAGTAAGGCCCCTTTCACACTGAGGCGTTGAAAAAACGCAAAACAAATTATGAGGTTTTTTTACCGCGTTCGCGGTAAAAATAGCACTAACGCATATGCGTTTTTACCGCGTTTTTGCGGTAAAAAGGATTATTTGGTATCCCACAATCCTCCACTCTACTGCGGTCATGTGACCTTCCCACAGCTTCTGGGTGTTTTTTACCGCAGTACTCATTCATTTCAATGGGGATAGGCGTTTTACAGCGCTATTTTATGCGCCCCAAAGATGCTCCAAAGAAGCTGTTTGCAGGATTTTTTCCAACGCACAGCCAGCAAAACGCCTCAGTGTGAAAGCCCTCAGGGCTTTCACATTGAGAATGATGGGGCAGGATTATTTTAGGCATTTTTACAGCGCTGTTTTTACCGCGAAAACGCGGTAAAAACGCCTCAGTGTGAAAGGGGCCTTAGAGAAATAACAACCTGAGGAGCAGGAGGGGGGTGAGGGGGGAATTCTGAGCATTCTTTGTGATCACACTGTGTGTTGTGTGTGATGATCGAGTGAGGGCCGGTGCCAGCATAAGACACAGTGAGAGAGAATAGTGTGTCCCCTCCACGTGTCCTCCTGTCACACTGTCTGTCCTCCTTTATGTTAGTCTGCCCCCTCCTCTTGTTATCCTGCCCCCCCTCCCGCAATGCTGCCCAGGTACCCCCCCTCCCGCAATGCTGCCCAGGTACCCCCACTCCTGTCACACTGCCCAGGTACCCCCCCACTCCTGTCACACTGCCCAGGTAGCCCCCCTTGTCACAATGCCCGCCTCCTATCACAATTCTAGGGCCCCCTTTACAATCACAATGCCAAGGCGCCATCTGTGTCATAGCAAAGAGTCCCCAGTTCCTGTGCCCCACCCTTGGTGTAAGCTGTGTGTTCAGCTCATACTACACACTGGGACAGAGATCACCGCGCCAATCCTTCTGGCACCCAAATGTTTTACACAGAACAGTGTACATATAGCAAGTCGGTACTGTAAAAAAAAAAAGAAAAAAAATATATATTTTTAAAAATCCCTGTATAAAATATATACACATACACAAGCAGAAATGCTAAATCTTTACAATTTTTGTGAGACAACTTTGTGATTAGGTATGTGCACCTGCTGTTTATTCGTAGTCCAGCAAAAGGCATGACATTTTGTTTGAGCTGCCCTTCACCATTGACATGCAGGAATATGTAGGGGCTCATTCACATGTGCATTTGAGAGGTGGCGAGGAGGCATTGTATCGCCTCCACACTGTGTGCTTTAACCCCTTGAACACCACACTGCACGCAGTTTTGGAGAGCTTGCAGAGCGCCGGCATTCATTTGAATTTGTCACTGTCAGTGGGTACTACACCTACTAAAAGCAACAGAGGGTGTAATTGAATCTGCAGCATGTAAATGTGGAAAAAAATAAAAATAAAAAAATGTGTGTGTGTGTATACAGTATATGTGCGCGCACACACGCGCATGTGTGTTTTAAGCTTTGGTTTAGGGTGCACACCCTAATGCTACAGGCTGCGCACGCCTATGACTGTACATGAGGCCTTACTGAAAGTACTAATTAGTTATTTGTTACTGACCTGCACATTAATCTCTCCAGATCACTACTGAAACTATTGGACAGATGAAACATAAATAAATTTTTAGTTTTTGGGGGTAAAGACAAAGACCTATGCAGTAATAGTAACCTTGCTACAAAAATCTTTGTTTGTCAGGAGCATATGTGTTTTGCATAAATAGGATTGTGTTTGGATAAAGGATTATGCAACCTTTCAAAACACTATGGTAAGAGCCCATTCACACAGGGGCGTCTTTGGATCCGACTCCAAATCGCCCCAGGTCGCCCCTAGTCGCCTCAGGTCGTGCTGGCTGAAGAAATCAATGTAAGTTAATGGAGCCGTCCTTATGCACACTACTGCAGTCGCTCCGACTTCAAAAAAGGTCCCTGTACTACTTCAATCCGACTCCTAGGCGACCTGTAACCATTCATTTCAATGGGAGTCGCCTCTCACTGTCTTAATAGGAGCAACTCTCCAGGAAGAGAACATACATTTCTCCTGCAAACCTCTCCCTCCCCCCTCCCTCCCACAGAGCTGATTCTTGTTTGATTGGCCACTGGAATGTCTCCTGTCCTGCAGGCAACTTGGAGTTGCCTTGTAAGTAGCTCCAGGTCGCGCTGTGATTCATTCTCAAGTCGTGTCTGAGTTGCCTCATAAAATCGCACTGGAAGTCGTGTTGCCCCTGTGTGAATGGGCTCTAACAAATATCCTGTCTTTTGCGGTTTATAAATATTATAAAATATCTATACTTTGTGTCATATTGTCAACATTATGCCTCACAGTTGTACTGGACAAGTAGGTGACACTAAGGGGCACCAGTGACAATTTGTTAATCGTTTGTCTACCACTTAAAGTGGTTGTAAACCCTTTTATTTTTTTATTTTTGATTTTTTTTGACTAACCTGCAAGACAAAGCTATAATGAGCTAGTATGACTAGCATACTAGCTCATTATGTACCACTTACCTTCGATCGGGGCCCCCAAAGTCGTCCATGTCCCTCCTCTAGCCGCATCCATCGCTGCGGCGATAGCCGGAATGTTACTTCCGGGTATCGCCGCTGCAGCCAATCACAGCGCCGCTCCGGCGCTGTGATTGGCCGGAGCGGAGAAGACGTGACTCCGCGCATGCGCGCGTGAGCTGTCGAATTCGGCTACGTCGTCGAATGTTGCGACCTAGCCGAATTTGTGAATGGGGTGACGTCAGCGTCGCCGCATTTACATACAAATATCTCCTTAACCGTGTAGGTTAAGGAGATATTTCTTGCACCTACAGGTAAGCCTTAATCTAGGCTTACCTGTAGGGCTTTGTTTAAAAAGTGGGTTTACAACCACTTTAAATATAAAGGTTAATTGCATGTGTTACTGAATAGAATATATGAACATTTTCGTTAATGAACTGCTCAGAAATAAAGGCAATCCCTTTTGTGTGCATCCTTGTATTTTGTAGAATTGTGTGTGTGTGTGTGTGTGTGTGTATGTATGTATGTATATATACATACATCTACATTTTTTTTTTTCTAAATATCTGCTAGTTCAGTATATTGCTTAGGCTTGTATGAAGTGGCCGACCTTTTGACAACTGTAATTTTGCAGCAGCTTCATTATTGGATCAAACCTCTGTTTTTAATGGCTGCTGATAAAAATGTTATTTCGAAAAAGGTTGTTCTATGTGTGTGGCTTTTTTTTTTTTCTTTTATGCACATTGTTATACTCCTGCCATTATCTTATCATTTACATGCAGTACCGTAGTTCACATTAAGATGGCTGGCATTTTATTGAGCTGATCCAGAATTAGAAGCTACCACGGCCATTTTTGCAGACATAATGAGGCATACATGCATTGTAAACCAGCTTGATATTGTGTTTAGGATTTACAGAGGATCTTCCTTGATGCTAGAATTCAGTTCTGGACCAGATGGACACAAACTTCACAAATCAATAGTGATAAAACTCCCTCCCTCTGTCATTGTATAAATTGTTTGGCTATTGCATCTAATTTCTTTTTGTGTTTGATCAGTCACGTAGGCTTGTTAGGATTCATATTATTGAACGCTAGGATAACCGATAACGACTGTATTTTGGTTGCTAAGTGAATGTTTGCTCGCTCTACATAGTAATCCTTATCGTAAGAAACAGATCATAGACGCTGATGTAATTTTCCTTTTATATAGAATAAGACTTGCCCTTACATGGAGTTCTCTCTCAAAGATGTATGTGATTGTTTTTAATCAGAATCATACAGCTGTCCGTCCCTATGAGTTCCAAATTTAGTATTAAAGCGGACCTTGCATCTAAAATGCAAAGTCAACTTTTTTAGTGCCCCCCTCTGCCCCTTTCTAAAATACAGAATAAATATTTAAAGTGGTGTTTAAAGACTTTTTTTTTTTTTTTTTCTCCCCCTTAAATAAAATATTTGATACTCACCTGGTCTGTGCAATGGTATTGCACAGTGTGGTGCCTTAACTACTTTTCTGTGGTTCCCCTCCTGCGCTCTCTTCTCCCAGTGCCCCCTCAGCAAGATGTGTTCTGTAGGGGTGCGCTCCTCAGCCAGGCTGTGTCCATAAAACACCAGGCAATACAACTACTGGGGCATTTTATTTATTTTTTAATTATTTTTTTTTTATAGTGGTTCTAAACGCATGGATGCTCAACCTGAGGCAGAGGCATGCTAGGACTTGGAGTTTCACAACAGCTGGCTGTCAGGGTCACCTGTGGCCAGGTGACAGATGCACACCGTAGGGGGACAGGAGTGCACCGCGAGGTAGTGAACCCTATGGCTGGCTTCTGCGGACAGGAAACTGGGTGGTTGTGGAAAGCGGGACCAGAGGAGCACAACCGGGATCCCAACGGAAGCGAGAGCCAAGATTCCCCAGGGCGCGGAGTCTAAGACCCAGCTGGTCTTCTCCAGGGCCTCTAGTGGTGAGGATGTTACGCTGCAGGCTGGGACCAGGTCGCGGCCCCTGGAGTTTCCTAGCTCACGCCCCGTAGGATAAGGGGAAGCAGCAGCACACGATAGAGAGAACCGAATAACAAGCCGAAGGTCAGGGGCCACAAGCAGACAAGGATAACGAAGAACGAGCCGAAGGTCAAGGGTCACGAGCAGACAGGGATAGTCGGGGACAAGCCAATAACGTAACAGAGAGACAGACGTAGCACACAGCAGGCAGGAACCCAAACACACAATGCCTAACAAACATGTTGATCAGCAAGGCAGGCTTGCAGTGCACAGGTTAATATAGTCTTCAGTGATAGGGCCTGGGGTGGAGTCAGGCTGGGAGGAGATTATAAAGGAAGCCAGGTGAAGGAGGTCTGGTCTCTAGATGAACACATGAGGAGGAAGGTAAGATGGCAGACAGACATTAATGCATATCCATGACACTGGCGGGCCAAAGGTTGAGAATCTATAACAATAGTTTACCTTAATGTGTTGCTAAACCCAGGATCCTGCATTCACTATATCTGGTCTTCCACAGTACCCAGAACATGGAAATTAGCATGTATAGTAGTGTTGTTTTATTTTTTTAAATTTTTTTGCATGTGATCAGCACAGGACCAATTCGTACTGTCCAGACAGAGGGTCAGAAGTCATGCAGCCTCATAGGACAGTCAGATGAGAATGGAAACTCCTACAAGCTTTAACCAGTGCTTGTGCTTAATGGCACCCCTACGCATTGTGTGTGTGTGTGTGTGTGTGTGTGTGTGTGTCCACCAAAATACATGGTGTCGAAGTATCGCACGGTTTGGTTTAGCGCTATTTTGAAAATGTTGCGTACAGTACTTTTTGCATATTTGCCAGCCGTTTTAAACTAATGTGTTGTCCTAAATGTGGCGCATGGGAATGTGCAAAAAAAACGTGTGTGTGTGTGTGTGTGTGTGTGTTTACTTTTTATGGTGTAAACCAGCCCTTCGAGGGGGTGACTCTCCCTAACAGGTTTCGGCTGTGCATATACTTTAATGACATGAAATTAAAGGATTCTTTCCTGTTCGCACCTGACTGTGCTGGGACTTGGTGATTCCCCTTTTCAGGCTCACAGCACTGACATTGGGGGGGGGGGGGGTTTGAAGGCAGGGAGAGTCCTTTATAGTGTAAGTTACAAATGCCCTAAGGTGCATTGCATTAGGCAGCCTATTAATGTTGAATGGCCCATAAACAAACATACAAGAAGAATGAAGGTGCTACAGAATGCTTTGGAATGCAGAAAAAGTAGTGCAAGCACTACTTTTTCGAACTGCACTGCACCAAATCACATGGTACTGCGGTATCATGTGCTGTGTTTCCGATCTGTGTTTGGGATGTCATTAACAATTCAATATTCATACCAAAATGTAGTGTGGGAAAGGCACGTTCCATGCATGTTTCCTGAACCGCAGGTGAACATGCTGCCCTTGCAGTCTGCATGTGGATGTCTGAGAGATGGAATGTAAAGTTCAGGGGGTATAGCACCTCGGAATTGCGTGCAACAGACGTTTTATTTTAAATATAAAAGTATTTTTATTTCTCTTTAAAGCAAACATTATAGCTTCCAGCAGGAAAACAAAACCTCAGAAAACAACGCAAAAGTCTGATTTTATCCTCAGCCCAAATCAAAATATCAGAAATGTAAAGTTCATATAAGGGCTTTATCCCAGGGTTGGCAGCGTCCGGCTTCAGATGTTTGCTAGTTTTCAGCACACAGCCAGATTTCAACTCCTACCCTCCAGCATTAGGAGCTTCCTGTCTTATGTGCTGCTTCCTGGAGGCTGCTTAACCCTGTAGGGACTGGGGTCCCTGTAGTCAGGAGTGGAGGTCCTTTTCCCACCCGAATGTCACTCCAGTCTACCAAAATTCCGGGTCCCATATAAGCCACTATTAATGCCTAGAGCAGGGATATGCAATTAGCGGACCTCCAGCTGTTGCCAAACAAGTCCCATGAGGCATAGCGAGACTCTGACAGCAGAAAGCATGACACCCAGAGGCATGATGGGACTTGTAGTTTTGCAACAGCTGGAGGTCCGCTAATTGCATATCCCTGGCCTAGAGGACTGCAAGTCAGTCCTCTCTTCTACAGAACTAGCCCAGAATTCCACACCCATCACGGGTGAGAACCCGGAGTACCCAAAACAATACCCTTAAAGGGACCACAACCCAAATATTGGTACCACATAGCACCCATCTTTGTACAAGAGCTATACAGATAGAGAATGAGAATCTTGGGTGTTGGCACCTTTGCATAGCTTCTGAAAAATAACAGATTTTTATACAGTACATACATATATATTTGTAGTATAAAGTTAGTTGGTGACGTGTTCACACACATGAAATGGGGATCACATTTAATACGCTAAGTGAACATTCACTTTGGTTGTGGCTTTTAATGTTAAAATTCTCACTTTTTTTTTTTTTTTTTTTTTTTAAGGGTAAGTTCACCTTTACAGAAATTCTGTAAGGTGAACTTGCACTGGACCCCCCCCCCCCCTGTCAAGCTGTACCTAAGTCCCACAATCACCCGCTGTGAGTTATTCAGTCGCCGCTTTACTGGTCCGGTGATATAAAATCTCTGCGGCTTCATCTCTTAAACGTACCTTGTATAGGAGGCATTCTAATTGGTCGGTGCTGTTCATGCGAACCCGCCCATGTGACCAATCAGAACCCGCCTAGCCTGTCCTGTCAGCATTGGAGAAGAGAAGAAAGCTGCAGAGATTTCAAATCCCTAGACTGGTAATGCGGGGACCTGATGTCTCACAATGGGAGGGGGGGATGTGGAGGAGGGGCTAATTGCACTTTAATCGGGGCCCCAATATGTTGACACTGCACTATACATCTAATATACTGGTGTATCTGTAGTTCAGTGGCTCACAGCTTTTCATTAAAAAAAATAGACTGAAGTACACACTATCTAGATATGCACAGCTTGCCCACATCAGCATGTGTCAGTTGTGCTGGTTTGACAAATTCACACATTTCTCATGTGCTGGTAACAAATTCCTATACAAGAATGTGTTAAGGATCATTTATTTTAAAGGACACCGTTCTGTTGCCCAGCACACAAAGGGACTTTTGGCTTTTTATTCTCATAAAATTTGTGCACTCTTGATTGAGATCAAACTTTTTTCCTTTTTTTTTTTTTTTTTGCTGACCTCTGTATTTTGCTGACCTCTGTCTGTGAAGCTTAATTCACATTACTGCAATGCGACTTTAATGCGTTTTTACAGCATGATTGTGTGGTGGAACTTAACCTATTCTATGGGGCCAAGTCGCAATGTAAATCGCACCTAGCTAGTGCAGGAACCTTTTCCAAAATCACACCATTCTGAGTCGCATTGATTGGAACGGGCACCATTGAAAACAGTGAGATTTCCCTTGTCATGTGATTTCTGTGTGACTCAAGTCGCACTAGTGTGAACCAGGCCTCATACATAATACAAAGAAGCATTTCCTGTACCTAGAAGACTCCTCCCAATATCTGGCTCCCTAGCAAAATTAGAATGCAAATTAACAATCTTAATGGCAGAAAAGATTTCTTATTTAATTTCAGAAATCTAGCAAGCACCGTCTTATGTCTGCAGATGCTGGACATGTACAGAAATTATAGGATTTTTTAAAAATAATAAAGATAATATAAATAAAAATGCTCTAATAGTTTCCTATTAACATTACATTTTTAACAGCATGTGATATAATCAAAAATATTTCTGCTAGACCCGGTTCACACCAGGGCGGCACGACTTGTGGGGGCGACCTCGGCGGCGCGATCTCAAGACGACTTGAGACGCCCGCTGAGGCGATTTTCATAAAGACTTCTGTATAGAAGTCAATGCAGGTCGCCTTGAGTCGCCTCCAAAAGTAGTACAGGAACCTTTTTCTAAGTCAGAGCGACCTGAGTCGCTCTTACTTAGAACGGTTCCATTGAAAAGCGTGGGACGCGACTTGTCAGGCGACTGAGTCGCCTGATGAGTCGCCCTGGTGTGAGCCGGCTCTTAGCCTTTGTTTATGCTTACAAATAACTAATTGTATATGTAGTATAAACACACCCAAACATCAGAATGTGCGATTTATACATAGCATTGCAACACCTGGCTACATTCTGCATCATCCAACAAACTCTTTGGGAGTGGTTTGGAAGGAGATGACGGGAAAACCAATGCTGAATGCCCATCGGACTATGTAAATAACCTTTTCATTTAAATTTAAAATATCTGCAGATGAAACTTTTCTATCTCTTATACAAAAGCATAGAAAGTGTTAAAAAAAATAAAGAAAACTGATTTACGATTGTCAGTCTATTTACCATAGCCAGTTGGTAAAAAACAAACAAAAAAAAAACATATTACAGATTCTCAATTAAAACGGAAGTAAACCCATCGATTTAACAGTTTAAAAAAACAGTTACATTCCTGGCATGCCGGGAATGCCATTTGTCCCATTGGTTGTGCTCTCAACCAAACTGCCAAACCATCTAATGGCTGGTGTCATAACTGATCACATGTGCAGCACAATGGCAGTTGAAGATTAAACAGAGGCTAAGATGGCAGCTTCTTTGGCTGAAAAAGATAGGAGGGTTTACTTCCACTTTAAATTCCGTAAACTTGCAAACTGAATGGATGGACAAAATGCATCACAAATCTTAACACCTTTTTGTTAACATTTAATTCACTTCATCAGGACTGGATGCTACGGACAGGGTATCTATACAATTAATTTTTTATTTTTTTTTGTTTACAAAAGTTTATTGGAAGAACAAATAAGCATTTACATAATGTAGTTGATCAAATGATTCAACAGTAAGTCAGTGGTATTACACACATCGCATCTTAAATCGTGGGGTGATACAACAGAATGAATTAGTTCACTAGCGGAACATAGATACAAGTAATGACAAATAAAAGTAAATGTTATACATAGGGGGGAATAATGTAGTACAGGTGTGGTATTGTGATATGGAAATGTAGCTATGTGAGATTCCAGTAAGACCATTTTAGATAATATACATGAAGACTGTCATTTAGGGTGTGATATATTTTTTCAGAAAGTTTAAGCATCTCCATTCTAGCAAGTACCTGCGGCCATAGTAAATTGTTGGATTTCTAGTTAAAAGCAATCATCCATTGTATGGAACTACATAATGAGTGGAATAGTCTAATGCAAGGTTTAGGTATATCAGGTATTTTAGCATACAAGAGACATATTTGGGGAGTGGGAGTCATTTTATGTTTTGAAGATTCCTTAAATCTATCTACAGCCGCACGTCATATCTGATCGAGATGCGGACAGCTCCAAAATGTATGTAGAAAAGTCTCTTGCTCCGGGCAGCCTCTATAGTAGTTAGGGAAAACTGAGGGATAGAATGTGTGGATTCTAGAGGGAGTAAGATGCCATCTAGAGAATAGCTTCACCGGTGTTTCTCTGAATGAGATGGCTCTATTACATTTGCGGAGGTTATCAGACATAGAGTGCCAAGTCTCAGCTGAGAGGGAGCAGTCTAGCTTGGCCTCCCAGTGAAGCATTGGTCCAGATTTTTCTTGTAGTGCTAAATTGTTGAGAAAATTATAAAATCGGGAAATCAGCCCCCTGTCTCTAGATGAGGATATTCATATTCTTTTGAACGTGTTAGAGGAGTGGGTCGATAGTGAGAAGTGCTTTGCATAGAATGATCTAATTGGCAAGTAGTGTTCATATTCTGACGATGGAAGATTATATTTCGTTTGTAATGCAGAGAATGATGTGAATTCCCATTTGGTTTGTAGAGATTTGGTTTGTTTTATCCAGGGAAAGAAGAGACCTGTTATAGGCTAGACTAAACCTGAGATCACCTAGGAAGGATGCTAGTGGTGGGGGGGGGTAGCTGACGAGAGGCCACAGGTGACCTTTATTTTAAGCCAAAGTTGAAAAAAATGGGCCACTATCGTGTTGTGCTTAAGGAGGTTACGGTATAAAACGGAATTGGAACATAAAATACCTTGAAGGTGATATGGGAGGATAGAAGTGGATTCAAACCTTTTCCAGGGTATATCCTGGCAAGGAGAGAACCACTGGGACAGTTGAGTGAGTCTAGCAGGAGGAAAATAATGCCAAAGGTTCGGAAGACCCAGGCCACCTTTTGGATTCTGGTCTTTGTAGCAGAGCTTAACTACATCTGGGTTTTTTTTCTGCTCATATAAATTAATTGAGTATCCTTTGGAGAGAGTCCAATTTAGATTTTGAGATGTTAATGGGTAGGGTACGAAAGTAATATAGAAGTTTGGGAATGATATTCATCTTTATAGCACATATCCTGCCGAGAAATGATATGTGGTAGGAGGACCATGTTTTAAGCAGGGAACTAATGTGTGTAAAAAGAGGAAGGTAGTTTGTTTTATATAAGAGTTTGTGGGAAGATGTGACATGGATACCTAAATATTTAAAAGATAGTGGGCACCATATGAATGAGAAATAGTTTTGTAATTAATTCTGCATGTTTTGGGGGAGATAAATCGGTAGGGCCGAACATTTATTTACGTTCTTAAGGCCAGAGATGTCATGGAATGTGTCAAGTTCTTTAAGGAGTATAGGGATAGAGGTGAGGAGTTCTGTGAGGAATATGAGAGCATCGTCTGCATATAAACAAATTTTGAATTCATTCTGATCTTTGGAATATCCTTTGATGTCTGTTTCTTATGGCATGGGCTAAAGGTTCGATAGGTAATGCAAATAAATAGGAGTGGGGATAATGGGCAGCCCTGCCTTGTTCCTCTGCCCAGTGGGAAGAATTCTGAGTTGTTTCCGGGGATTCTAATACGTGTTTGAGGGGAATGGTATAATGCATTAAAGCCCTGTAGGAATTTATCTGAGATTCCACATCTGGGAAGAAGTTTAAATACGACCAGTTCACGCTGTCAAACGCCTTGTGAATGTCTAAACTGAGAAGGCAGGCCTGGCGTGAGTGTAAGTTGGCATCTTGAATGATATTGGTGACTAACCTGATGTTATCTACAATCTGTCGGCCAGGGATAAATCCTGTTTGGTCCGAATGTATTTGGGGTGAGATGACTTTTGAAAGTCTGTCTGCAAGTATTCTGCCGAAATTTTATAAATCGTTGTTCAAGACAGAAATGGGGCGGAAATTTTGGGGGAGGGAGTGATCTTTTATGAGGCTTGGGAATAAGGGAAAGGTTAGCAAGGAGCATTTCGTCTGGAAAATGGCTGCCTTCTAGAATATGGTTTAATAGTTTGGTGAGGTTAGGGGCTAAAAGAGAGGCAAATTTTTGGTAGTAAGAGGAGGTGTAACCATCTGGACCTGGAGCTGTGGAGTTTTTAAGGGATTTAATGATTTTGATTATTTCCGTGTCTGTACAGGGTTCGTTAAGAGTTTATTTGTTGATTCAGGGAAGGGAGTTGTAGATAATCTAACCAGGTCCTAGAGGAGGAGCTTGGTTGGTCATGTGGGCTAGACAAAAGATCTTTATAGAAGGATGTGAATATCTTCAATACTTCCTGAGGGTGTGTGACTAGGTTGCCGTTGTGGTCTCTAAGTTTGTATACGTGAGTGGGTTTGTTGTCCTGATTAAAGCGGTTGTATACCCGCTGCCTTTTTTTTTTTTTTTTTAACCTGTAAAGGAAAAGGCATAATGAGCTAGTATGCACCGCATACTAGCTCATAATGAAATACTTACCTTAGAATGAGGCGTCGGTGTCCCTCCCAGTCCAAACCGCTTTGTGGGCAACCCAGAGAGTTGTGGGGAGGTTTCGTTATTAGCATTATCCAAAAAGTAGTTTTCTATGTGAGTGGAAACGGAGTGAATGTTTGAAGTGTCAGTCAGCAGAGAATCATTGAGGTGCCAATTGAAGGGTGAAGGAGGGAGGCCTATGTAAGATGTTTCAAGTGAAGTTATGTTATGGTCTGGGCATGGGTGAATGTGAACAACAAAACCCGGGGAATGCCCAGGAAAAACCAAGCCTACTTACCGACCAGCTCGCAGACAACCAAATAACCTGTCTAACAGTATGCGTTAAAAACAGGGGTTTGTCCGCACGCATTTGCAAACGCATGCGAGAGCCACGCCAAGGCCCCCTGGAATCTGTGGTCCTACACTAACTATGAGTGTCCCCACAATGGAGGCACATGCATTCTAATGGTTAGATGAGGGCAGGTGGACAAGTTTTTTGTTTTCACCTATGGTGCTTGTATTGGTCCAGCAGCGCACCAACACCTTTGCAGCCATTGTGCTACATGCTGGGTGTTTGGTGTGCACCTGTAACTTTAAGGAGGTCTGGTTACCAGTCATCTCTATGCTCGTCATGTGACCCACCACCGGCGCCAGACGATTCTCTCCGGGTCCCCGATGGCACGGGAGAGCCCGGAAAAGCACCGGATGGCGGCGGGAGGGGGGGGATGTCCCCTCCCGCCGCCTATAAGAACAATCAAGCGGCGGAACCGCCGCTATGATCATTCTCATGGTGCGCAGAATCGCTGGCACAACAAAAGGATATCTGAATGATGCCTCTAGCTGCAGGCATCATTCAGATATCCCCCCTCAAACCCAGGATGTCATATGACGCCCACCCTGGATGGGAGATCCCATCTGTGGGCGTCATATTACTATGGCTGGGTATTGAAGTGGTTAAAAGGAAATTAAGTGGCCAAAAACTTTTTGGGTGGTAACCACCGAAGGGTGTCTATCCCGAGAGCTGTGGGAAGAGGACACGCGATCCAGCGAGGCAATGGAAGGACAGACGGGTGTCATTGTTCACTAGAGCATGATCTTATTGCTGCTTTAGATGGCAGCATATACATATTGTAAATTGTACTGTTTTATTATGGCTAATCTTATTGTATTACATCTCATGGGATCTTCTATATACAGTGAACATGTAGGCTTCAGTGGCATCATTGTGAACAACTCAACCTGTCTGCCCTTGTGTTTTTATTACTAATTTGTTAATTTTCATTTTATGTTACACAGACTGACAAATTCCTTTTTTTTTTTTTTTTTTTTCTTTTTATCCCACATAGTTTGCTGTGTAGATATACCTTAATAAAGACGCATGGGCATTTAACATTGGTTCTCCTGCAATATAAGGGATGGAGGTACATCTGTCTATGTACCAGATCAAAACTGAGATTGTGGAAGGAGATGACAGTTTGTCAGACCAATTCCTCCCCATCAGTACTACAATCTGTATGGGGTCGATTATCTGGACAATACAAAATCTGGTGCAGCCAATAGGTATGCACCTATACCAGGATCTGTATTGGTGCCGATACCGAGCATTTTCACGAGTATTTGTACTTGTGAAAATGCTCCCAATACCGAAACTAATACTTTTCGGTGCGAAATGAATGGGCGCAAATAGCACTGCAATTAATTGTGTGTGTGTGTGTGTGTGTGTGTAAAAGTGCTATCTAATGGGCAGTTTACTAAAAATGTTAGAGCTCACAATAAGTACAATCCAAATGCAAAATCTGCATAGGTATCCCGGTCCTGCCGATGATTGGAAATGTAGACAAGCTGACATCACTTCCGCCCTATACCCACGGGGTCCCGGAGCATCTTCGCCAGCTTTGTGAGCACCTCCAGCGGCCTTAATTTTCTATAATTTTATTTTGTATTAAAGCAAATGGCACCGCAATGTATCGGTACTTGGTATTGGCGATTACTTGACTGAAAGTATCGGTACTCGCTGTTAAAAAAAATTTTTTTTTTTTTTTTTATCCAATCGGCTTCTAATTTTCAGCTCGTTCAATTGAGCTTTTGACAAAATAAATCCTGGAAGATGATTGGTTTCTGTGGAGAGCTGCACCAGACTTTGCACTAGTTTTAGTAATCAACCCCTATGTCTGAATGTGTTCAGTTTTCAGTCTTTGCCATGGTCTGTCTGTCTTGACAACCAAACCGTTAATGTAGGCGTTTCATGTTTCAGTGTTTATAGGGAATTCTATGTTGTCTCATGGGAAAGCCCAGCACTAGGTGTTCATTTGACATTTTCTTCAGACATGGGCTTCCTTCACATGGCCTTTTAGCCAAATACACCAGATTCCAGTGTATGCAGCTAAACTGCAGTGTCAGGGATGGGTGTCCGAGCCTTGACATGCATGACTCCATCCGGGCTCAAACATTCTTTCATAATCATGTAGCTGCACTTGGTGTGCAGCTACATGAGAACAGCGATGGCTGCTGTCAATACTTTGTACAGGCTGAGCGGCTGTGGCCATTTGCATCTACCTGTTATTCCAGCTGCAGGAAGCTGCTGATTTCTTGCTGCTGGAATCCAGTGTATGCAGTCAAATGAGAAAAACAAGAAATGGCTGCACGTCCAAAGTTTCCAAAAAGTGCCTTTAATTGCAGACGGTCAAAATACACCAGGTCTTGGTCACGTAAACGTGTTTCACACATCGGATCTGTGCTTAATCATTTGGTAATGATTAAGCAAAGATCAGATGTGTGAAACGCGTCTACGTGACCAAGACCTGGTGTCCCTGGTGTATTTTGACCGTCTGCAATTAAAGGCACTTTTTGGAAACTTTGGATGTGCAGCCATTTCTTGTTCTCAAGTTTTTACGGAGGCGGGCCGGGGCTGGCACTCCTACTTGGTTCTAATCAAGGTATTGCATACACCTGGAGCAGCGGATTGCTTTTCTTTTGATTATGCAGTCAAATGACCATGTGAAGGAGGTCTAAAGATCTAAACCATACACTCCCTTCTGTACAGGCTAGGAGGAGGGTTATGTTTGTCACCTGAATGATTTAGCTGACTCACTTGGCTCCATCTGCCCAACCCAGGATCTTGCTGTTCCAGTCAGTGTTTTTATCAGGGCAAAAAAACACATTTTTTAATCCATGGAGTACTAGATGCATATTTCTCACCTGCTTGCTGCAATCCGATTACAAATATTTATATGTGGGGGGAAAAAAATGTACGTTCACTTTCAAACTCCAAAACTTTTAGAAAAGTTGTAAACCTGTCCCGATATCTGTAATTGATGTTTTCATAGCCTGTACTTCTTTTTCTAAGGTTTAAACGAGTCCCCGGTAGGAAAAGAAACCCTGGATGCTTTGATGATCTTGGCCTTTTCAGAAAATGCTGACCTACAACATTCTGCTGCCCTTTACTATTTGCATATGAGCCAGCATAGTAAGTGCCTGGATACTTTTACTATAAGTTGTAAATTACCATTGTCCCACAACTGATCCAGTATATTTATATAGCAATTTCCAAATATGGAGTACAGTTTTAAGATATTTGATGTTGCAGGTAGGATGAGCTAGTTTGCTCCAATGTGCTGACGTTCTATTACTTAAGATTGCATAAAAAGCTTTGTACGCCCAACATTCCTTTTACATGAGTTGATACTAAATCTAATTTGACATGTCTATTTCATTAGTAAATACACAGCTGCCTGCAGAGTTCTTGGAGCCATATCAGCCTTTGCTACAGTCAGCTGACCTGGAGGTCCAACAGATGTCTTCCTTGTCTCTTGTGAATTTTCTTCTTGAAGGAAACTGTAAGTGGACAATACAGAATAATTGCCTATAGAATTTAAACGTACATATTGCCAGTTGAGCTTACAATAAATTTAGAAAATATAGTTATGTAAATCCATTTTTTGCAGGACTAAAAATACTAGTGAATTGTGAATATGTTCATAAGTTCATAATATAGTGTTTCATCGGTGATAGAAAGTAAGTGATATCTGCAATCTCCCTCCTAGAAGTGCTAGCTGCACACAAATCTCAGTGTATCTGAAAGTTAAACTTCAGTCAAACAGTGGGGCTAAGGAGCCGGACGGACCAACGAGTATCAAAATGCAGCTGTATGAACCTCCTGGGAGTGGAAGCAAAGTATTACAAACCAAGAATGAAAACTGCACAGAGCAATAGTTAGTAGGCAATGATGTAGGAAAATATTGTCCAAGTAGAGGTTAAAAAAACAATGCAATGCTGACCAATATTGAAGAATAAAACAAAGTCTTTAATAGTTACAAAAGTGTGTAACAATATATAAAATGACCACCATATGGTGTATAGACTCATGGGCATATCATAACTTTTTCACTGGGCCTGTGGTAATATCTCCTGGAGGGATGTGGAGAACACCATGTGATTGTAGAATGTAGTGCTAGTAATCGACCCGCAGGGTTCTCCAGTCGAAGTTGCTCTTGTATGCGGACGCTATCCACAAGGTAACTGACAGGTAACCAACAGTATGGCTGCTCTCTAGGGCTACGATGTCTGTGACTGAAAATGTCACCACTCGGCTGGTTGTGACATCCACAGTGTAGATGGGATGGTGGCTGAGAGGACCCAAAAAAGCCAACCTGATGGATAACATGTTTCAAAGCAAAAGCTTTTTTATCAAATTCAAACCATGAACAAAGGAAATCTATTATATAGACAACCCTGGGGGTGGAAATGTGAGGACCAGGGAGGTGAATATTCTCCACATCACACCAGCGTTGTCACAGCTTGTTTGCAGATCTCTGTTCCAGTGTGCCTGTGTCTCTCCTCTGTCTCCAGATGTTCCAGTGAGAAAGTATTGATATACCCATGATCCTATACCACCATATGGCGGTTGTTTTATATATATTCTTACACACTTTTTGTAGCTAAAGCCTTGCTTTTATTCTTCAATATTGGACAGCATAGCTCTGTTTTTTTTTTTTTTTTTTTTTTTTTTTGTTACCTCTTCTGGGACAAGATTTTCCTGTATCATTGGCTACTTACTATTGTTCAATTTCAGTACACGGTTTTAATTTTTGCTCTTGGTAAAATCAAGTCAAACAGCTTAAAGCAGATTTATGTTTAAAATATATTTTGGTTGGGCGTGGCCTGGATAGCAATGGGATAGGTCGCATGTGATGTGAGCTCCGTCTGCCCATACTCCTAACCTACCATCCTGCCTGCATCCTGCTCGGTTCCTGTCATCCCCTACATCCGAGGACGTGTCCTGCTCTCCCTGTGGTTCCTGAAGCCTGTTAGCCCACTGGTTTGCCGCCACTGCCGTCGCGGCGCTTCCCGGTCATCTGCTTCAGGAAAGGCCCCGGCTTCGGCCTAGTTCCTGGTTCGGCAGCCATCTTGGCCCTCCCGACGGCGGCCCTGGACACTTCTCCTTGCCTCCCTGGGCGCACTGGGCTCAATCCTCTTCTACATCGGCCCCCGGATTACCTGCTGCAGCTGCTGGGGTGTCTTTGCACTCTGCACCTGCTGTGTGAGCGGACCGCGGTCTCGGCCTGACTCCCGGAACGGCGGCCATCTTGCTCCACCCGGAGACATCTTTGGCAAGTATTACAGGCCTCCCTGACTCCCCTGAGCTCAGATTCCCCTGCATGCAGCCTGTTGCCATTACAGCTGCTTGAGAGTGACCTGCTGCCTACGTTGGGCCGTCCCTGAGCAGCGGTGGGGGGGGGAGGTTGTGGAGGACCCGGCCTCCTTAACAGCGGCCATATTGGTGCACCCAGGGATCTTCCCTGTCGCCTTACAGCATGTCTCCGTCTAAAAATAATTCTGAAGCCATCGATAAACTGGCCAGATACCGCCGGCTTGAGGAGGGGGATCGGCAGGTCAGAGACGGCGCTGCTGCTTTCCTGGATGTGGATCACTCTGTGGTGGCTACTAACAAATTACTGGATGCCATCGCCATGTGCCAGAGCACGCTTACCACCAAGATCGAGGAGGTAAAAATTGATGTGTCCCTTATCCGGCAGGATCTCTCTACCCTCAGGGACCGCGTGACGGAGACGGAGACCCGTATTAGCAGAGCAGAGGATATCTTACACCCTTTACAACATACCACCGATGAGGTGCGCCGCCAGTTACAACAGATTAGCGCAAAACAGGATGACATGGAAAATCGCCTTCGGAGATGTAACCTCCGCTTCATCGGTCTTCCTGAGTCTGCTGAGGGCACCGATCCGGAGAGCTTCCTTGAAAACCTAACCTCAACCTTCGGCAGAGACGCATTTTCGGTAATGTTTGCAGTGGAGAGAGCTCATCGAATCCCTGGCCGCCCTCCTCCCCAAGGAGCTCCACCGCGTACCCTGATAGCGAAGTTCCTTAATTTCAGGGATCGCGACAAGATCCTCCGCCTAACCAGAGAGAAGGGGAATATCCCCCATACCAACGCTCGTGTTGCCGTCTTCCCGGACTTCTCCAATGAGGTGCAACGGCAGCGGTCCAGGTTCCAGGATGTTAAGAAGCGCCTCCGCACTCTACACCTCAAATACGCCATGCTGTACCCTGCAAAGCTTCGTGTGGAGTGCGACGGTCGGACCCACTTTTTCGAGGACCCGGAGTCGGCATCCACTTGGATTGACCGGAGAGATCGGCGAGATTGAGCATACCGCGATGTCTGGGAGCTGTGAGCACTTTTCTTTTCTCTCCCCTGCTGCCCCCTGTGCCGGTGGCACTCCCTGTTCGTGCCCTGGTGATTCGCCTCACGGTTGCTCTGTTGCTGGTGGGTGCCCTCCGCCGGGACGGGGGAGACAGACCTAAAAGCCTTTTTCGCCCCTCCTCGGATCTCACAGCATGCTCGCCACCTTCGGGTGACCTAACTGTTACTTCCCCGTTCTCCCCACGCATGGGAGATGCTTGTAGAGGGCAGCTTACCGAACGTTGCTGGAACTTCCTATCCTACTTTACGTACCACCCTGATGGCAGGCGGGGCTCCCTTCTGCACGGCTGCAATGGTGTTGTGCTTTTGTGGCCCCTACACCCCATGCACTTCTCAGAGAAGAAGTCGCCCCCCTAGGTTCTCTATGGACTTTTTTCACTCCCCCCGTTTACCTGATTGTTTTTTCCTCCTTTTTTGTTTTCTGTTCATCACAGGTATCTATGTCCCTTTGAAATTAAGTCCCTCGCCTCCAATGCTTTTTTCACGTTGGATGTCCCCGGTTGATACCTGGTTTTGGGATACTATGTTCATGCCGAGTTGGGGTGGCACTGGACTGGGAGGGAGGGGAAATGTTTTGGCTGTTTTTTATTTGCCACTATGTTCACAATTGTTTATTTCTGCTAAAGGTACTATGTCATTGTCATACATGCACTATCAATATTGGTTGCTGATGTGTTCTGTACTGTCTGATGTGTCCTTATCTGCTCTGCTGGTCCTGGTCTGGCTGCGGTCTATTATACACACCATATACCCACCATGAGTTCCCTGAAGTTCCTCACGTGGAATGTTAGAGGCTTACGCAATAAGATCAAACGCACAGCGGTCCTGACATTTCTCAAATTTTAGAGAGCTGACATTATCACACTGGTCGAGACCCATGTCACGGGCCACTTGCAATCCTCCCTTAAAAAACCTTGGGTGGGGTGGGCTTATCATGCCACTCACACCTCATATTCCAGAGGAGTATCGGTCCTGGTTGCCAAACGGGTACCTTTTGAGCTTATACTGCTCCGCACGGATCAGCAGGGCAGATATGTGTTTATGCACGCCACCATTAATGGGTCTCCTATCCTGCTGCTTGCCTGCTATATTCCCCCCCCGTACAACTCAGCTGTAATTCAGGAAGGCCTTGCCTTTATGACACAATACCCCTCCGTACCGGCAGTGTGGATGGGGGACTTCAATATGACCCTGATCCCCGCTCTGGACCGTCTGGGCACACTGGATCCCCCCCTTAACCCACCGACCCATACCAGACTGCACCGCATAATGACCGACTTTGCTCTTGTCGACACTTGGCGCCACAGACACCCGCACACTAAAGTCTTCTCATGCTTTTCAGCCAGTCATAACACAATGTCACGAATTGATTTTGTTTTTATCTCAATGTCCCTGCTGCCTAAGCTAGGAGATGTGGGCTTTGCTCCGAGAGTACTCTCGGATCACGCCCCCTACTGGGTCACGATCCAGCTCCTGAAGGCTTCCCCTTCTCCTTCTTGGCGGCTAAACCCGTTCTGGCTGACTGCCCTGCAGGACCAGGATGACATCCCCACAGAATTGCAATACTATTTTACGGCCAACAGGGACACTGCCACGCATGATGTGGTGTGGGAAATGTTTAAACTTCACGCTCGTTCCCTACTTTCCACACGTATTAACAGGCTTAAACGGTCATCAACATTTATTGTCCAGCAGGCTGCGGAGCACCTGCAGGCGCTGGAGGAGGCGTTCCACCGGGACCCCTCGCCCAGCGCGGCCAACAATCTAAAGATTCAGGCGCGCCAGGTCTCCCACTTGCACATAGAGAAGGCTAAACAACGTATCTTCTTCTGTAGACAGAGGGTGTTTGAGTATGGAGAGAGATCGGGCAAACTGCTCGCATATCTCGCCCACTTGGATATGCGTCCCCCTGTGGTGGTGTGCTTGACCGACCCGCAGGGGAACGACATCACCGATCCGCAACTGGTGGCGGAGGAATTTGGGAGATTCTACCGTGCACTTTACACTTCCAGGGTCACCCACACTCCCCAAGACACCAGGGACTACCTAGCGGGAGTTCAATTCCCTAAACTGACAGACGACCAGCTTGAAATTCTGGAAGCCCCTATTACTGAGGAGGACATCTCCGAGGCCATTTCCTGTCTGGCCTCATCCAAGGCCCCAGGATTGGATGGCCTACCTCTTGAATTCTATGCCACCTACTCTGAAATCCTAATCCCTGAACTTAAGTACCTGTATAAATCTATATTTGACTCAGGAGTTCTACCCCCATCTATGCGAGAAGCCCAAATAGTCGTAATTCCCAAACCCGGAAAGGACCCTAAATACCCGGAGTCGTATAGGCCCATTTCCCTGTTACAGGTAGACATTAAAATATTAGCTAAGATTCTAGCCTCCCGCCTCAACCAGGTTATTCTGTCATTGATACACCCTGACCAAACCGGCTTTATGCCAGGGAAGAACACGGCCATGAATATTCGCCGCCTATTTATGAATATTCAGGGGTCCCATGATGAAATTGGCTCGAGGGTCGTGGTGGCGCTGGATGCCGCCAAGGCCTTCGACTCCGTGGAGTGGAACTACCTGTGGGAGTGTCTCTCAAGATTTGGATTTGGCCCCAGCTTTATTCGCTGGGTCCAACTCCTCTATCAATCCCCGAGGGCCAGAGTGTTTGTGAATGGTTGGCTTTCTGACCAGTTCCCGCTGGAGAGGGGGACCCGGCAGGGCTGCCCCCTTTCCCCCATGCTTTACGCATTGGCTGTGGAGCCGTTGGCCATAATGGTCCGTGCGGACACTTGCATCCGAGGTCTCAGGATGGGGAACCTGGAAGAAAAGATTGGGATGTATGCCGACGACACACTTTTGTATCTGGCGGACTCCGGTCCTTCTCTTATAGCAGCCCTCCAGTCCATAGAACGTATGGGTGGCCATTCGGGTCTGAGTATTAATTGGGCTAAGTCCCAGATCCTTCCGATTGACCATTTCCCCTCCTCGTTCGCGTCCCCTCCTCTGGCTCTCCCAAGGGTCTCCCAGATTAAATGCCTTGGCGTACAGGTCACTAGATCGCTCTCAGATTATAAACTTCTGAACATTGAACCCCTGTTTGCTCTGATCAAGAACAAGACGCAGACTTGGGCCAGACTACCCCTGGGTGTTATGGGTCGCGTCAGCTTGGTTAAGATGATACTCCTTCCCAAGATACTCTATTTGGTCTGGCATGCTCCCCTCTATATACCACAAAAATTTTTCAGGACAATTGAATCCATCCTGAATTCATTTATTTGGGGTCATGGCAGACACAAATTATCCTGGAGAATCCTGAAGAACCCTGTGACGTTGGGAGGAGCTGCTCTCCCTGACTTTCAGGATTATTATTTTGCCTCCCAGCTGTCCCACTTCTATTATTTTGATAAACATGAACTAACGAGATACCAGACACTACTCTGTGAGCACCCAGATGACTCGGCCCACACCCCACTTCAATCGGTCCTAGGAGCCCCATTGACAAGACGCCCCCCCCAACGCACAGCAGACATGTTGACTCACCACCGGAGGGTATGGCGGGCGGCACTGCAGAGAACTGGGACCCCAAGGGTACACTCTCATACCCCTCTCTGGTACAATACATGCTTGCCAGAATTATTGTCCATTCCGGACCCCGCGGCGTGGATACGCCATGGGATCTTATACATACACCAGATCATGACCGATTCAGGCCTTAGGTCATTCCAAATGCTGAAGGACGAATTTTCCCTCCCCAATTGCCTTTTCTTCAGGTATTTGCAACTCCGTCACGCCATACAGGCCCAGTTTTCTGGCTCTTACCCGTCCCTGGCAGTCCCCTCCATAGTGGACACAGTCACGGGTAATGTGCCCGCTAAGCTCATCTCCACTTTGTACTCCGCCATTCGTCTCCCTAGCACCACAGCATTGGCCTATACTGCTAAGACTAGATGGGAGGCGGATGTTGGACTTATAGAGGATGAGGACTGGGGCGAGATTTTGGAGGACGTGAAAAAGGTTTCCCCCAAGCTGTCGGACCGCCTCACACAGCTGTACATTGTACATAGAGCATATCTGACCCCTCAGAGAGTGGCACGTTTCAGGCCCACGTACAATCCAGGATGCCGCCTCTGTGACCATACCCCGGGCTCCTTTTACCACCTCATATGGTTCTGCCCTACCATTCAGGCATATTGGACACAGGTGATACGCTTCCTACACGATCAGATGGGCTCCCCTGCTACCCTTGACCCAAAGATGTGCCTACTTGGCCTGTTGCCAGACTTGGATGCCGACAAACCCCTCCGTACCTTTTTACATGAGACGCTATTCTTGGCAAGAAAAGTAGTGGCCCGTAATTGGATGCAGGCCCTGCCCCCTACAGTTCAGTGCTGGAAAAAGGCGGTTAACGATGCTCTCCCATATAAAAAACTGATTTATGTACATAGAGGGTGTCCGCTAAAGTATGAGAAGGTCTGGGACAGATGGATGGCGGATGGTGAAACGTGTACCTGACATGTTGATTTTTTGTTTTTGTTGTATACCGGCTCTACTTTCACTGCTGTTATTATCTTTGTGACACACAGATGCTTCACTGTGTTCATGTATGTACTATTATATTGGCCATACTGGCTTATGTTGATTTATGTACCATGCATACTTTTCAATAAAGTTGGTTTCCAATTAAAAAAAAATATATATATTTTGGTTGTCCAATTTTAGCACAGGTAATGTGGCAAAACAGTCCATGTTCTTTTTGTGATATCCTAAAATTATCCTATATCTAAATTATATCATTTAGAAACGGTATAGTATTCCCACACATGTA
Source organism: Rana muscosa (assembly GCA_029206835.1). Taxonomy (NCBI): domain Eukaryota; kingdom Metazoa; phylum Chordata; class Amphibia; order Anura; family Ranidae; genus Rana; species Rana muscosa. The sequence continues at coordinate 434,855,014 of CM055122.1, read as the reverse complement.
ATTTTGCCTAAGCATCTTGGTTCGCCTAACCTCCCAGAAGCCATTCAGGAATTTTATGCCATCAGACATTCTACCCTTCTGTTTGCTGAATTGCACTCATGACGGGGTGGGTGGTGTTGGTCCGCTTCATAATCAAAATATATATGTGGGCGCTTCTTCATGCCAGATGCATTGTAATGCATTTTTCTTTGTTTTCAGGGTGATGAAAATTAATGGACATCAGAAAATCCATTGCTTTTATTCAATTAAATGATTTGCTTTTTGTTGTGGGTTTTGAAAAAAATGTTTTAGAAAGTCTTGCGTAATACATTTTGATGTGTAGACAGACATATACATTTGGTCATTCAAGTCAGTTTAAATGGGGTCTTTCAGAAACCCCTCTATTATGTGTTCTAATGGAAACAAAGCCTTGACTGTTAACTTGGATTTTCATTTTGTTCAGCAAGTCTTGTGACCTAGACAGGTGGAGGCTAAACCAAAGCAATTTCCACTCTGATATGCACAACATTCTTGTGTAGAGCACATGCATCGATTCCCAACCTGGACTTTGTACATCTGCATCTGCAGGCCTGATCCCAATGGCAGTTGGCATAATTAGTTAGCAACTGCATTCTAGAGAAGAAATCGCTGCGCGTACAACATCCACTTATGAACAGCTGCATTTGCTATGATTTCTAAATGCAGCTATGACCACATATGTAGAGGTTGAGGCTTATGCTGGGATGAGACATTCCTCATTTTCCACTTCTATTGAACCTGGGGAGAGGTGTTTGTGAAACCTCTGTAATATCTTTTGATACTCTTCCTGTGGATCATTGCATAATTTTTTTTTTTATAGTCGCATACCCTATAACAACAAAGACTCTCTGAAGTCAATATGATGCATCTGGGAAACATGAGTGTGCGGACACTGGCATTCTTCTGATATTGACACCTTTTGCATCTTTGGTACCATGACCCCTCTTGTAACGTTACCTCTCTGGTAACATTACTCCAATCCACCTTTTGCATCTTTGGTACCATGACCCCTCTTGTAACGTTACCTCTCTGGTAACATTACTCCAATCCAGGCAGTAGTATTGCACTGGTTATGTCTTATTATTTTTCAACGGTTGTGGGTAGGCAGGAGGAGATGCTTAAGGTGCCAGGGATTCCAGGCTTCAAATCCTACCCTTTACTATTTTTCATTTGCTCATGTAACACAAGTATAGGGTGACTAGTTCTTCAGTAGGATTTTTAAATTCTTTTGCTTTGTAGGAAAGCAAAGCTAATTGTACTTTAATGTTTTCATTTTTGTGTACAGTGAATAAGGAGCTTGTTGTCCAAGTGGGATTGCTTGAGCCAATACTCGAGCTGCTGGAGTCAGGGGATCCTGCTGTACAGTGTAACTCCTGTGCATGCATCATGACTTTGGCCATCTCTGGTAAGCAATAGTATATGTATTTATTTTTCTTAGATTTTATTCAGTGTATTTTTATTCATTGTAATTTTTCCACAACTCTAACCTACCAAAGTTAAAGGTAGCAGGGGGGGGGGGGGGCAAATGTATAATTGTAGGTTTTGTGCAGATTGCAAGTACTGTGGTAAATATGTTTTTTTTATTTTTATTTTTCAGAAACAAATCGAGAGGCCATTGGTATTGCTGGAGGGATCCTTCCTCTTCTGACATTGGCAAAGTCTTATGATCCTAGAGTGCAGCAGAATGCTGTTGGGGCTATTCTGAACTTGACTCGATCAGGTTACTATATATAAGATTCCTAATGTATGAGTGAGGTAGCGCTAGATCCTGTTGGTGGTGAGTGGGTCTGTGGCAGCTCGACTCGTGGAGAGTTCTCAAAATGTGGGTTTAAGGATGTGAAGATTGTGAAGGTGGATGTGTGAATAGACTGCCTGTCTTTTAAAAAGTTCAGCCAGTTGAACAATGATTACTTATTTGACATAAAACCTAGCCAATGGAATTTGGGCTCCCCAATTCTTCATGGGTTTGGTAGTTTGTTGGTCATGGTCCATACAGTCTGTGTCCTAATATGATAACGACTGTTCTGGAGTGCTGTGTTTGCCACTGCACACACAGCAGACACTCCAGAACAGCAGGGGTAGATGTGCAGGAAGTAGGAAATACGACCTAGGTTGAGTTTTTTAGGTCTCCTACATCGAAGATAAGCACCTGGTTAAAGCAAGCCCTAAATTACCTGTGTAGCTGTGGGCACTGTGGAGTAGTTTATCCAAATTTAACAGCAAAAGTATTTATGTGACAGTAACCCCTAACTTAGCAGCGTGAGCTGAGCTGCAGGGAGAATGGACTAGAACTAAAATGTTGTACATCTATGATATTTGAGGATAAATTACTCCATAGGATCTGCAGCTACAAAGATCATGAAGAGGTTGTTTTAAATGCTCACTTACTGCTAAGTAGGCATGAGCCGAACACCCCCCGTTTCGTTTCGCAGCACAACATGCAAAAAATTAGTTTGAACACGCGAGCACCGCTAGAGTTTATGGGACACGAACATGAAAAATTAAAAGTGCAAATTTTAAAGGTTAATATGCAAGTTATTGTCATAAAAAGTGTTTGGGGATATGGGTCCTGCCCTAGGGGACATGTAACAATGCAAAAAACAGTTTTAAAACTGCAGTTTTTTTCGGGAGCAGTGATTTTAATAATGCTTAAAGTGAAATATTCCTTTAAATTTTGTACCTGGGGGGGGGGGGGTGTCTGTAGTATGCCTGTAAATTAGCGCATGATTCCCGTGTTTAGAACTGTCCCTGCACAAAATGTAGTTTCTAAAGGGAAAAAAAAGTTATTTAAAACTACTCGTGGCTATAATGAATTGTTGGGTCCCGGCAATACAGATAAAAGTCATTGAAAAACACGGCAGGGTTCCCCCCTCCCCCAGTCCCATTACCAGGCCCTTTTGGGTCTGGTATGAATTTTAAAGCGGAGGTTCACCGGAAAAAGCTTTTTTAAAAGCCAGCAGCTACAAATACTGCAGCTGCTGACTTTTTAAAAAAGGACACTTACCTGTCCAGGTCGCCCGCGGCGTCGGCAGCCGAAGCCGAGCTACCACTCGGCTCTCGGCTTCCCCCACCGCTATCCTCGGTAAGGGAATCGGGAAGTGAAGCGCTGCGGCTTCACTGCCCGGTTCCCTACGGCGCATGCACGAGTCGCGCTGCGCCGTCCCCACTGGTCCCCGTTTTGTTCTGGGAGCCGAGTGTTTCCCAGAACACAACGGGGGGATGACGCGAAGGGGCGGGTCTCCCGCGGGAGTCTGCTCCCGAAAGTGGTGCAAATACCTGTTTTATAGAGGTATCTGCACCCCTGGGGGGAGGGTTCTGAAATGCGGAGGTTCACTTTTGGGTGAACCTCCGCTTTAAGGGGAACCCCGAACCAAAAAAAAATAAAAAAAAAAATGCGTTGGGGTTCCCCCCAAATTCCATTACCAGGCCAGGCCCTTCAGGTCTGGTATGGATATTAAGGGGAACCCTGCACCAAAAAAAAATAAAAAAATCCATACCAGAACCGTATCTGAGCATGCAACCTAGCAGGGCGCAGGAAAAAAGGGGGGGCGAGATGGTGCATCACCTCCCGAACAGTACCAGGCCACCTGCCCTCAACATGGGGAGGATGTCCCCATGTTGATGGGGACAAGGGCCTCATCCCCACAACCCTAGCCCGGTAGATTTGGGGGTCTGCGGGCGGGGGGCTTATTAGAATCTGGAAGCAAAGGGGACCCCTAGATAGTTTTCAGCGCTGTTGCACTTTGACAATTGCGCGGGCATGCAACACTGTACAGAAATTAAATCTGTTTTTTTCCCCCCACAAATAGAGCTTTCGTTTGGTGGTATTTGATCATCTCTGCGGTTTTTATTTTTTGCGCTATAAACAAATGAGCGACAATTTTGAAGAAAAACACTATTTTTTACTTTTTGATTTAATAAATATCACAATTAAAAAAAAAAAAATAGTTTTCCTCAGTTTAGACCGATATGTATTCTTCTTCATATTTTAGGTATAAAAAAAAAATCGCAGTAAGCGTATATTGATTGGTTTGAGCAAAAGTTATAGCGTCTACAAAATAGGGAATCGATTTATGGCGCTTTTTTTTTTAAACTAGTAATGGCGGCGATCTGCGATTTCTCTTTTTTTTTTTTTTATGTGACCGTGACATTGCGGCGGACACATTGAACACTTTTGACACGTTTTGGGACCATTCACATTTTATACAGCGATTAGTGCTATAACACTGCACTGATTACTGTGTAAATGTGACTGGCAGGGAAGGGGTTAACACTAGGCAGTGCTGAAGGGGTTAATATGTTCCCTATTGAGTGATTCTAACTGTAGGGGGAGGGGACTCGCAAGGGGAGGAGACCGATGTGTGTTCCCAGTACAGAGGAACACACATCGGTCTCCTCACCTCTGACAGGAGGTGGATCTGTGTGTTTACACACACAGATCCACACTCCTGCCGTGATCGCGGGTGCCCAGCGGACATCGCGGCCGCCGGGCACGCGCATCGGGTCACGAGCGTTGCTGCGGCCGGCGATGTGCGCACACCCCCTAGACGGCCGGGAAGAAAAGACGCCATATGACGCCCGCTTGGAGGGAAGGAGGGTTCCTGCCGGCGTCATGACTATGGCACGGTCAGGAAGGTGTTAAAGGACTTGTCCCAAGGTGTGTGTGTGTGTGTGTGTGTGTGTGTGTGTGTGTGTGTGTGTGTTTGTTTTATTAATTTTTTTCCTTTTTTCTCACCTTTTTGGGTGAAATGGTAGGGGTACAATGTACCCCGTTACCAATTCACATGGGGGGGGGTCGACATCTGGAGGTCCTCTTTGTTAAAGGGGGCTTCCAGATTCCGATAAGCACCCCGCCCGCAGACCCCCACAACCACTGAGCAAGGGTTGTGGAGATGAGGCCCTTGTCCCCATCAACATGGGGACATCCTCCCCATGTTGAGGGCATATGGCTTGGTACGGTTCAGGAGGGGGGGTGGTTCTTCCTTTGCCCCCCCCCTCTTTTCCTGCGGCCTGTCAGGTTGCTTGCTCGGATAAGGGTCTGGTATGGATTTTTTGGGGGAACCCCATGCCATTATTTAATTTTGGTGCAGGGTTCCCCTTAATATCCATACCAGACCTGAAGGGCCCGGTAATGGAATTTGGGGGGGAAAACCCCCACGCTTTTTTTTTTTTTGGTTCGCCGGTTTTTTCAATGACTTTTATCTGTATTGCCGAGACCCGACAATTCATTATAGCCGCGAGTAGTTTCAAATTACTTTTTTTCCTTTTAGACATGACATTTTGTGCAGGGACAGTTCTAAACACGGGAAACATGCGCTACTTTACAGTCATACTATAAACACCCCCCAGGTATGAAATTTAAAGGAATATTTCACTTTTATTTTTATTATTTACATTGATACATGTTCCCTGGGGCAGGACCCAGATCCCCAAACACTTTTTATGACAAAAACTTGCATATTAACCTTTTTAAAATTTTGCATTTTTGATTACTCCCATAGACTTTTAAAGGGTGTTCAGCGGCTTTCGAATTTGGAGCAAACACCCCAAATTGTTCGCTTTTCGGCGAACAGCCAATGTTCGAGTCAAACTCATGCTCATCCCTACTGCTAAGGGCTCTTTCACACGGGGCGGATCCGTGCAGATCCGCCCCGTGAAGCTCCGCTTGCTCAGCGGGGATCGCTCCGTTGATCCCCGCTGAGCCGACGGATGACTGGGCGGTCCCCGCACACTGTGCAGGGACCGCCCTGTCAGAGCGCCGCTCTCCCCTATGGGGAATCGGATGATGACGGACCGTAGAGTCCGTTGTCATCCGATCCGCTCTGCCGACGGAAGGAAAAATAGGGTTTTCCTCCGTCACACTTTGGCGGAGCGGATGTCAGCGGACATGTCTCCGCTGACATCCGTGCCTCCATAGGGGTGCATGGAGGATCCGTTTCAGGTCCGCCTAAAAAACTGACAGGCGGACCTGAACGGACCTCCGTGTGAAAGGGGCCTAAGTTACGTTTATGTAAATATTTTTATGTCCGTAGATTGGCTACAGGTTCACTTTAGAATGAAAACTGTAAAGATCAGATATAATGTTAGAAAAAAAAATTGTATAAAGATGAATAGTAGTTGGATTAAATATGTGTCATATTTGTGCAAGAAAGAGTTGAAAGCTGGTAGTTAAATACCTTATTTTTAAACTTCTCATAAAAATGGGGCAAATAAGCCACTCCTGTGTGTAATGTGTATTGCTTTAAAGCAAAGCTACTTTATATAATATTTTTTTTTTCTTGTATAACATGCTGTGTTTGTTTGAATCTTTTTCTTCAAATATTGTTTGCCTAGATTATTTAATGTGTTTTTTTTTTTTTTGTAAATGTCATTGTAGAGCGCATTAAAAGTATATTGTGTCGAGAAGGAGCTCTTCCAGTCCTGACTCTGCTTCTGCAATCAGCTGATTCAGAAATCCAGGTATGAAATGTTGTCAGTTGCCATAGTCTATATAATTGGCTGGATTGTTGGTAGTTTCAAAAAAAACACATGACTATTAGAATCTTACCCTTTGTTACATGAAGGGTAAAGTATCAATCGGCTGATGCTTTGTGACCCGAATCCGGTCAGAAAATTTTGACCTTTTTGCCTTTCTACAAACTTTTTTATTTATTTTTTTTCTTAACAATAAGAAGCGGTGGGAGAAAGAGAGGTAGTCCCCAAGTTACAAACATCCGAATTGTATACAGCACATACATACTTACAAACGAAAGGAGACAAAAGGAAGTGAGAGGAAATCTACCCCTAGGAAGGGAAATTCTCTCCTTTATGACTTATCAAGAGAAAAAGGTGTCTCCATTGAAGCTTTATCACCAATCTGTGTTTCCAGGACTACCCAAATTGTTTAAAATCCAATTGTCGCAGGGACAGAAAGTGAGGTGAAATCTTCTGATCAGGGGCACACAGCAAAACAAATGTTACAGGGGTGTTAATCCTTCCCTATGCTATCCAAAAAAACATAAAAAATATATTTTGGCTGGAGTTAGTGTTCCAACATGCATACAAATTTAACTTAACGCAGAGTTCCACCCACATTAAAGACTTTGCACCATCTAATCAATGTTTGCATCTTCTTCTGTGTGCCGGTCTTTGGCTATCTTCATTGGATGGCGCAGGGTAACATCACTCATGCGCAGGGGCCACCCATCCAGGCACACAGAGATCGGCACGGCATTGTAAGCTGGGCTACACATGCGCTGTCACAACCAAGACTTTGTTTCCTCTTTAACTTATTGCGTTCGCCTTCTGTCATCCACTTTACTCCCCACTGCACTCTTCACCTAGACCGAATTTTACCAAGGGCTCCCTAAAGCCTGGTGTATTTAATGAAAAGTCCAGACTGTATTCCTGAGATTTTTCTGCATCCTTTTTTATACCTTCATATCTACCTATGGTCTTTATCAACAGCTCTGTAGGAAGTTTTGCTTGTTTTTATCTTACTTTTACATATCATTTATTTTGCTTTAACATGAGTTACTGACCCAAACATATACAGGTTTTTCTTCACTTGCTGTATATTTGATCCAGACAGACAAATAGGGATTGATTTTACTCAAACTGGAGAGTGCAAAATTTGGTGCAGCTCTGCATAGAAACCAATCGGCTTCCAGGTGTTTTTTTGTTTGTTTTTTTGTTAAAGCGGAACTTTATTAATAACAATTGATTAAAACAATACCGTTCTTTAGAAACACTTTGCAAAGTGCACAGTCTATTTGCCTTTTGTAAATCAACCCCTCAGTTCTCAGTAGGACAGCCAGTAACCTATGCTATTCAAAAGGTGTTCAGCATTGGAAGCAATGATGTCCTGTGGAAGACAGGCTTGTGCCTTGTTCAAATAAACCTCATCGCTAAGTGTTCACCTTTCAAGTCCCATAAATGGCACCCCCTCTTTTGGATTATAAGTATTTCATGCTTTGCTGAGCAAATGGTCAATTTTCTCTCAGATATGTGTGCAGTGGCAACCACTGGATTATACAGTATTTGAAGCATATATACTTTCATGACTGGTTTCTTTTGAATGCTGCATTCAGATACTGTATATGCAACAGCTAATGGCTGATGCCAGTGGCTCCCGCTGCTGTGTGAGCCAATGAGGAGAGGGAGAGCCGCTGCTCTCATGCACATCACTGATTGAGATGGGGCTCCAGTGAGTATTGGGGGGGGGGGGAAGCTGCACCCAGAAGGTTTTATTTATCTTAATACATAGAATGCATTAAGATAAAAAACCTTTTGCCTTTAGATCCACTTTAAGGGAATTGCCACCAGAAAACTGTTCTGGCCATTTTGAATTTCCCTGAATGTGTGCTTTACATTATGCCCCACAGTTCGACATACGATTTGTAATTCTTTTGTTTTTAATATAAAAACATATTTTTAACAATGTGTCCCACTGTAATGTTCAATGGCTTATTATCGCGTTATTAAAATGGTGGTTTCTTTTATGATACCCCTGTATAATTAGAACTTATCATATCCTCAAAGATGGGATGTTTGTAAAAAAAAACATGTATTTATTGCCAATTGGTGTTATGACCCATTAAAGGATATCACTTTCTTTTGTTTTATCTTTTCTGCAGTACTATAGCTGTGCCTCCTTGGGTAACATTGCTGCTAATCCAGAGCATCATAAAGCCATGCTAGCAATTGGTGACAAATTCCTACTCCGAATGCTGGTGTCTCTGATGTCTTCCTCTGTGCAGAAGGTGATGCACATTATTTATATCCTTCTAAGTAAACTTGTGGGGATGGAACTATGGGAGCTGCCATCCATGATGCCAGGGTGTCTTCTCTATACAGCATTTTTTTAAACAGTCTAAAAATGAGGGAATGCTGCATGTCTTGCAGGGATATACTGAATACGACATACTTTAACTTTTCTGTTTGCACAGAGGAGTGGTTGAACTCTGCATAATCATAAACGGCAAATCAGTTCTGTGGTATAAACTTGTCAATTTTTTTGTTTGTTTTAACCAGGTCTCAAGTCAGGCGTGTCTTTGTTTAAATAACCTAGCTTCAAGTGGTAAGGCATTTCTTTATTGCTTTTTTTTACTAATAATTAAACTTTTTCTTTTGTTTTTTATTTTGTATATAAAATATACAAGGGAGTGTTACAGTATTTCATACGCTGTGGCTTAGTTTAAAGTGAAATGTACAGTGTTTTCTATATTTTTATTTAATATGTTCAAGGTAAAAAAAAAACATTTTTTTGCTTGGCCGGTAAAGCGGTGTACATTTGAAAATACATTTATGTAAAATATTCCATCCAACTGCCATTTTCCTAAAGAAACCTGTATAAAATCCTTCTTTTTTTTTTTTTTTTTTTTCTTTTTTACTTGTTCGTCTTTGACTTCAGTACTGGGTCATTAGCAACTAGAGTTTTTAAAAGGCAAATTTAGCAATGACAGCCTAAATATTGTCCTCACTAGAGGTTTCCTTTAGGTGTGACCGACCGGGTTTAAAGGATATCTAGTATCTTTTAATGTGTCCCTGAGCCATAGATAGACAGCATTGGCTTGTATGAGTAATATGTCACAGATTAAAAAAATGACACGTCATTAACCACTTCAATACAGGGCTTTTAATACACCCTTCCTTACCAGACCAATTTGTAGCTTTCAGCGCTCTCACACTTCGAATGACAATTAGTCATGCTACACTGTACCCAAACCAAATTTTTATCATCTTTTTCTCACAAACAGAGCTTTCTTTTGGTGGTATTTAATCACCGCTAGGTTTTTTATTTTTTACAATATAAGCGAAAAATGTTAGATTTTTTAAAAAAAAAACACTTTTTTTTTTGTTTCTATTGTAAAATTTTGCAAATAAGTAATTTTTCTTCATAAAATTGGGCCAAAATGTATACTGCTACATATCTTTAGTAAAAATAACCAAAAAAGTGTATATTATTTGGTCTCTGTGAAAGTTATAGAGTCTACAAGCTATGGTGCAAATCATTGAAAAATTATCACATCTGATCACACCTGATGTACTGAAGGCCTATTTCATTTCTTGAGACCCTAACAAGCCAGGAAAGTACAAATACCCCCCAAATTACCCCTTTTTGGAAAGCAGACATTCCAATGTATTTAGTAAGAGTCATTGTGAGTTTTTTGAAGTTGTACTTTTTTCCCACAATTCTTGGGAAATTTTTTAATTTTTTTTTACATTTTTATTTTTTTGCACAAAATTGTCATAATAACAAGTTATTTCTCTCACACAGCACATGCATACTTGCAATGACACCCCAAAATACATTCTGCTACTCCTCCTGAGTATGGCGATACCAAATGTGTGAGACTTTTACACATCCTGGCCAAATACAGAGGCCCAACATTGAAATAGCACCTTCAGGCATTCTAGGCGCATAAATTACACATCTCATTTCTCAACCACCTATTACAGTTTTGAAGGCCCTGGAGCACCAGGACAATGGAAACGCCCATAAAATGACCCCATTTTGGAAAGCTAACACCCCAACGTATAATCTATGAGGCATAATGAGTCTTTTGAACGGTTCATTTTTTTCCAGAAGTTTTTGGAATATGTGGGAAAAAAATGAAACCGCATTTTTTTTATACAAAGTTGTCCATTTATAAGATATTACCAACACATAGCATGTACATAGCAAAAATGACACCCCAAAATACATTCTGCTACTCCTCCTGAGTATGGCGATACCAAATGTGTGAGACTTTTACACAGCCTGGCCAAATACAGAGGCCTAACATCTAAGTAGCACCGTCATGTGTTCTAGGAGCATAAATTACACACATAAATTCCTGACAACCTATCACATTGTTGAAGGCCCTTCATATTTCTAAAACATAGCATGTACTGTACATACCAATTATAAACCAAAATACATTCTTCTGAGAAAAAGGGTAAAGAAAAGATTACCTGCGGTTTTAGTAGTGCAGTGGTCCAAAGAGGAGAGCATCGGTCCAGGCAGCAGGCAGGAACGTGGACAGCGACAGCAAAACAGGCAGCAGGCAGGAATAGTCAGTACAGGTAGAGATGATGTCAGCACAGCCAAAGCATTGGTCCAGATAGCAGGCAGAGATGTGGTCAGCAGTAGCAAAAGGAACAAAGGATCGTCCATGCAGCAGGCAGGAATACTGTCCATAGTTAGTACATGCAGCAGGCAGAGGTATGGTCAGCACAGCCAGAGTATTTGTCCAGGGAGCAGGCAGGACCATCAAGCTTAGGGCAACGGTCAGGAAAGAATGGGGACAGGGGTAGAGGCTTCTCCCACCCAAATCGCTTTGAAGCCTCCGGACAACCAGGCCCTGTTCTGGGAACACAGAAAACCAAAAACTGGTTTTCTGAACTCAGAACACTATTCTGGAGCCCCTCACATATGTGAGACCCCTGTGTAGCAGGGTGAAAGATCAGTCCAAGGGGGCAGGCAAAAACATGGTCAACAGGCCGAGGTCAGTGCAGGTAAAAGGCAGAAATAAACGGTAGGCAGAGGCATAATCCATACAGTCCAGGGTCAGTTCACGTGAAAGGCAGAAACATGGCGGATAAACAATGCAGACGGTAGGCAGAGACATAGTCGAGAAACAGGCCAGGGTCAGTTCACATGGAAGACAATGATATGGTTGGTTGAGGCAGGGAAATATTCAGGACATATTGAAAACGGGGAAATGGCAGTATTAGAAATATGGGCTAATAGTTTTCGAGAGTGTGATATCGCTTGAAGCATTTTCCGATGCAAAGGCCAGGTTGGGAGGGACAGTCGGGACAATGGAAGCTGGTGTATTTCCTAATTCCTCTTCTGGTGCACACCCGACATTTTTTTTTTTGGCGTCGTCTTCCGGATCGTGATGGTGGAATATGGTCTGAAAAATGGCGCTCATGTAGTCTGCTGACACAATCTGAGTGAATGCTTTCTGGGGGGGATGTTTGTTGGTAGATCAGGGCAGTGACAATGTCTTCAATAAATCTCATGAAGGTGGTGGGTCATTTTTGGTAGACTATGAAAGAATTTAACAGGGCCAAATGAAAAAAGTAAATTGCGATTTTTTTTTTTTTTTTTTTTTTTTTTTTTTTTTTTTTTTTTTTTTTTTTTTTTATACCAGAAGAGGGATTTTCAGGTTGAAAGATAGGGCTGCAACATTTGATCATTTAAATCCACACCCCCCATGAATTTATTGTACTCATTGATGCAGGAAGGCTTGCGAACGGTACTGCGTCTTCTGTGAAGTTCCACCGAGGTGTCATCGTGGATGGTGGACATGATGTACACATCTTTCCTATCCCTCCACTTCACAGCCAACACTTCCTCGTTCCTCAAGCTTGCCGATTCCCCCTTTTGAATGGTTGTGGTGACAAGACGCTGTGGGAAGCCCTTTCTGTTTATTCTTGTACCACACGCCAGAGTTTTTTTTAGGTAGAGGTGGCGGAGAAGGGGCAGGCTGGTATAATAGTTGTCCATATAAATATGATACCCCTTTTGGAGGAGTGGAAATACCAACTCCCAAACAATTTTTCCACTTATTCCCATGTACGATGGATACTCAGGGGGCTCGAGCTGGGAATCTTTGCCTTCGTACATGCGGAATGAGTGCACATAACCAGTGGCGCTTTCACAGAGCTTGTTGAGCTTCAAGCCGTACCTCGCCCGCTTACTGGGGATATATTGCTTGATTCCCAGCCGGCCTGTGAAATGCACCAGGGATTCGTCCACAGAAATGTTTTGGTCAGGGACATAAAGTTCGGCAAACTTCTTGGAAAAAAAAATTAATTAGGGGGCGAATTTTATATAATTTGTCAACGTTTGGGTGATCTCGGGGGGGGGCACTGTGAGTTGTCACTGAAATGCAGGAACCGCATTATAAGTTCGTATCGGGACCTGGACATGGCCGATGTAAAAATTGGCATATGGTGGATGGGTTTCTTCGACCAATACCTATTCATTTCATTTTTTTTTGTAAGCCCCGTGTTAAACGTTAGGCCTAAAAACAATCTAAGCTCCACCACTGTTAGGGGTCTCCATTCAAAAGGGCGGGCATAGCTGGAGCTGGGGTTGTTTTCAATGAATTGTTGAGCAAAAAGATTAGTTTGCTCCACAATGCCTTGAACCAATTCATCAGGGAAAAATAAATTAAAAAAATCAAGTTTGGAAAAACCCTCAGTGTTGACCTGCACACCTGGCTGTGCTGTAAAAGGGGGGATCGTGGCTGACCCTGAGGTAGAAGGCAGCCACAATGGGTTTGCCAAGCCATCTGGAAGCTGGGTTCGGGTCCTACTTCTTTGGCGTGTACTTGCACTGGGCCTTTCCTCCTGGGGTCTAGCAGCGCTTGCACTGGGCCTTTCCTCCTGGGGTCTAGCAGCGCTTGCACTGGACCTCGCCTCCTGGGGTCTACTGCCGTTGGCACTGCTGGTCGCTGCCTGGTGTTCAGACCATCTTCTTTTTGGATGGACTGTGTCCTCCTCTAATTCGGATCCGGATTTGCTGCCTTCGGGGGGTTCATATTCCGAACCAGAATCGGAATCAGAACTGAGCGGTGAGAGCTCCCCGTTGCTCTCATCGGTCAGACTGAGTATTTGATATGCTTCTTCTGGGGTGTACACCTTTCTGGACATAGTGGGTACGCTGGTGAGGTGGCAGGTTCTCTGGTGAGGTGGCGGGTACTCTAATGGACAGGTACTCCTGATGGATTGGTGGTGGGTACTCTGGTGAGGTGGTGGGTACTCCTGATGGACAGGTACTCCTGATGGACTGGTGGCGGGTACTCAGGTGAGGTGGCGGGTACTCCTGATGGACAGGTACTCCTGATGGACTGGTGGCGGGTACTCTGAGTTGGCGGGTACTCAGGTGAGGTGGCGGGTACTCCTGATGGACAGGTACTCCTGATGGACTGGTGGCGGGTACTCTGAGGTGGCGGGTACTCAGGTGAGGTGGTGGGTACTCCTGATGGACAGGTACTCCTGATGGACTGGTGGCGGGTACTCTGAGGTGGCGGGTACTCAGGTGAGGTGGCGGGTACTGCTGATGGACAGGTACTCCTGATGGACTGGTGGCGGCTACTCAGGTGAGGTGGCGGGTACTCCTGATGGACAGGTACTCCTGATGGACTGGTGGCGGGTACTCCTGATGGACAGGTACTCCTGATGGACAGGTGGGTGGCGGGTGATCTGGTGGCAGGTACTAGATGACAGGTACTCTTTATTTAGGGGGGGCAATCTGGGCACAGTAGTACATATGTATATGTGTAACTCACTGTTAGCTGATCTCCTCCTCACAGGTGTGTGAAGAGGAGAACCAGGCAACAGTGAGTTACACACAATTGTGTGTTTTGTTTACATTTAGTGACCTGCTGTGATTGGACACAGCCGGTCACGTGGTAAAGAGCCAATTTAATTGGCTCTTTACCCTGATCGAGGCTGGGCTGTATCCAAGGGAAAAACCTCAGCCCCAATCGCCGCGCTGCGCGCCCCGTGCACGCCGCTACGCAGCTCTGCATCAATTCCGGTAAGTTTATACCGGAATCTCCGCCGCCACATTACTTGAATCGGTGTGTCCAGAGGGACACACCGGATCCCAGATCGCCGGGGGCGCGCGCGGGCGCCGTGCACGCCGCTGCTGCAGCTCTGCATATGGGAGCCGGTAAGCCGCTCCGCTGCCCGCCGCGCCGCACGGAAAGCTCCGCTGCTGCTCCGCCGCCACTCATTTACCCCCATCAGGGAACTGCTGTGTCCTAAGGAACACAACGGTACCTGGGAGAGCCGGCGAAGCACCGGATGGCGGCGGGAGGGGGGGGTGCCCCCTCCCGCCGCCTATAAGAACGATCAAGCGGCGGAACCGCCGCTATGATCGTTCTTATGGTGCAGAGAATCGCCGGCAGAACAAAAGGATATCTGAATGATGCCTCTAGCTGCAGGCATCATTCAGATATTCCCCTACAAAGCAGAGGACGTCATATGACGTCCACCCAGGATGGGAGATCCCATCTGTGGACGTCATATTACTATGGCTGGGTAGGGAAGTGGTTAAATTGTACAGTCGGGTCCATAAATATTGGGACATCGACACATATATCTTTTTGGGTCTATACACCTTAAAAAGTGGGAGGCACATTTACAAACTGTTGTAATTCCTACACCGTTCACCTGATTTGGATGTAAATACCCTCAAATTAAAGCTGAAAGTCTTCAGTTAAAGCACATCTTGTTTGTTTCATTTCAAATCCATTGTGGTTGTGTATAGAGCCAAAAAGATTAGAATTGTGTCTGTCTCAATATTTATGGACCTGACTGTATATTCATTCTTATTTTAAGAATAATGTCTGACATGACTGCCCTCTTTCATTTTACTAAAGACTTTGTTTTTTTCTCTTTGTTTTAAGGGGAAGTTCAAACTCACCTCCTAGCTATGGACGTCATGCCTCTCGTCCTTTACTTGCTCAACTCTAGCAGTAGAGATGTCCGGCAAGCTTCCATTACTCTTCTCTGCACCATGTCTCATTCACCTGGAATCATGGTAATCATGTGACTTAAGCTTTGTTGCATTTTGTCCTGTTTCATGCCTGTGTTGATGTGAACTTCTTTTATGACATCAGGTGTACTCTTTACAAATGGATAAACCTAGTTATATGTTGATAAAATGTAAAAAGAAATCCAATTACAAGAATCAGTGACCAAAACATGGCCTCTTCTTTTTTTCTTTTTTTATATTACAGTTATTTAAACATAATACTAGATGAAAGAATAATTTGAAATCTGCTCCTTCAGATATCTACCTTTTTTTTATATACCCGAGTATAAGCCGACCCGAATTAAAAGTCGAGGCACCTAATTTTACCCCAAAAAACTGGGATAACTTATTGACTCGAGTATAAGCCTAGGGTGAGAAATGCAACAGCTACTGTAAGTGGAAAAGAGGGTCAACAATGCCCATTTGCAGCCTCACTGTGCCCATCTGCATGCCTCAGCCTCACTGTGCCCATCTGCAGCCTTATGATCTCCCAGCGCTGTGACATGAAGTCTAGTCGGCAGCCGTCCAGTGTAACAAAGCCCCGCCTTGTCCTCATCTGTGACGGAACACTGACTCAGTTTCCCAGCAGTGAGTCAGTGTTCAGCCTATCACGGACGAGGAGAAGGCGGGGCATTGTTACACTGGACGGCCGCTGACTAGACTTCATGTCACAGCGCCGGGAGATCATAAGGCTGCAGATGGGCACAGTGAGGCAGGGATACTCGAGTATAAGCCGAGGGGGGCTTTTTCAGTGCAAAAAAAAAATGGGCTAAAATACTCAGCTTATATTTGAGTATATATGGGAACTGGTTGAGTCTGTGATCTCTCCTATAGTACCACCCAAATATGCTGTGGTAGTGTTGTGTTACCAGATTTGTTTTGTTGGTCATCAAGTATCATTAATTGTTCCTTGATTGTGGTACCATGGATCCCATTTCTCTTATCGTCCATGGACTGACACAGCTCTCATACTGATTACGTGTGGGTATATGTCCCTGCTTGCAGGAGAAGACCTATGCAGAATGTTAGATGTTAGAAACATTCTAGAACAAAACCAGAGCTGAACAGCCCTTCCCAGGGGGGTGGTCCCTCCGGACATTACCCTCCCACTTGCAGCTAGCAGCCTCAGTTCGTAACAAAGCAGTACAACAGGTTGGGTACACTGGTATCCTCGTAGTCTTCCCTGTCCGACCATCGAGCGTGCTGATCCTCGCCTTGTGTTCGTGAGACTCAGTTCACGACATGCCCCATGACTCCAGGGGTGGCCGGGTTGCTTTTAGCTCCCGCGGTCCTCTCAAGATTGAACAGTACCTGACTGACTGTATCTCTCGCGGTGGACCGGGCCGACAGCTATGCAGTACTGCTCTGTGATAGTTCTGTCTGAAACAAGCCAGTGGGTCCCTCTGGGACGGGTAAGTAGTCTCTCCTGCTACAGGTGAGTACATGCTGGCTGTGTTTCTTTATATGGGGGGGTTTCTCCCTGTCTCTCCCCCCCCCCTGTTATGCTGCTCTCTGCACCCTGTACTGGTGCTGTGCTGTGTGGGAGTGCTTGGGGGTCACTCTGGCCTGGCTGGGGGCGCTCATGTCTGTTTTTAATGGACCTGGGAGAGGTACAGTGTTCTTGTGAGTGTTGTGCATTACTGTTGTGTGAGTGGGGCTGTTTGTGTTTAAACAGCCGCCCCAGCGCATGCCGTGCCATAGCCAGTGAGTGCGCCATTAGCGCTGTGAGGTATTTAAAAAAAAAAAAACGTGCTCGGCGGCCATTTTGCCGTGGATTGATGGCGCAGTAATGTATGCGGCCGGCGGCCATTTTCTTGAAGCCGCAGCGTTTTTGCTTTCGGTTTCGGCCTCTATCGGCTGCTGCGGCGCGAATCTCACAATCTCCTCAGTCTCCTCGCAGTCTTCTCACTCTCCCCAGGTTTCACCCGCGCGGCAGCGCGGTTTCATACAGCGGAATGAGCGGTCCTTACAAGGGTTGGTGAGTGCTCTGGGTATCCCCTCCTCAGCTTCAGCATAGCCAGTGGGTGGACTGTGTTACTCACAATGATAGTGTTTAAAAGTCTGAGGGTGGCAGTATGGAGTCTAGTTCACCTGCTTCTACACACTTGTCTGAGGCAACTGGCGGTGCTCCTGCACCTGCGGTCCCTAGCGACTAGTTGTCGGCAGTCCTGGAATCATCCTTGTCAGGATGGAAGCGGTGTGCGAGCGCAAGGGAGCTGTAAAGCGCCCCCCTCCCCACACATCCTCCTGTAGGGGAGTGCTCTGTCTCAGATATGGGCCTAGCTATGGCTGCTCAGGACCCTAGCTCTGAGGATTTTCATGTTTTTAAACAGGATATTCCCTGTGAGGAAGACCCCAGTTCTGAAAAACTGACAGGGTGCTTGTAAGTGAACTCATTGATGCTGTGAGGACCACTCTCAAGCTGAATGTTGAGGCTGAGGAACCTCAGGTAGAAGCTTTCTCCTTTTTGGTTCCTTTTAAAGCCGTTTATTCAAAAAAGTTTTTTTCCATATGGGCCTTTTTTTGATACATTCAATGACTAAGTCTGGGATAAGCCGCAGAAGACTTTGACGGTCCCGCGGCGCCTAGCCATGAGGTACCCCTTTAAGGAGGACCTGGTTAAGAAGTGGGCTCTCCCCCCAGTGGTCGACCCCCCCGGTTGCCCGTTTGAATAAGGCTACCACGCTCCCAATGGAAGGGACTCCTGCCTTTTAGGATCCCACTGACAGGAGGTCAGAAGTGGTGAGTAGAACTATGTTTACCTTATTGGGGTCTGCCTTACACCCTATAGGGGCAGCGACACTTGTGTCTCAAGACACTCACAGGATGGGCAAAGATTTTGCACCAGACGGTTCAGGAGCATAATCTCCCTCCTGAGATCACTGGCGCAGGGTTTAGTCTCTGTGTGCGATGCCACTTTGGATGCGGCCCCCTTTAATTTCTGGGGCCTCTATCTGCTGTGGTGCTGCGTCGCCTTATCTGGCTGAAATGCTGGTCGGCCGACCTAGCTTCCAAATAGCTCCTGGCTGATTTGGGGCCGCCCTGGATGCCATTATTATGGATGTCACAAGGGGTAAGAGCACCTTCCTTCCTCAGTCTGTTACGGAAAAAGGAGCCCCACCGTAGGCCGGGCCCTTGCTTTCCGGCAAAGAAGGAGTTTTTTTTCGTCAGTCAGAATCCACGGGTAAGCCCTCCCAAACTGGAAAAAGTGCGGCTGGGGGACATAAGCGTCCCTGGGTGCGTAAGCCTACCAAGCAAGCTCCCAAGCCCGCCGCCGCATGAAGTCTTGCCCCTGCCCGACTCTGGGGTGGGGGGGACGTCCTTGCAGGTTCACGGTTCGGTGGACCTCCCGGATCTCCGACCGGTGGGTGTGCGAGGTGGTCACCACAGGATAGAATTCCGTTCCTGGCCCCCAGACAGATTCTTTCCCTCAATTCTCCCTCTCCTTCCTGCCCATCGGGCGGCCCTCTTAAGGGCTGTACAGGATTGATCAGGTCCGGAGTGATTGTGCCGGTTCTGTCACAGAAGAGGTTGTTCAGGGTTTCTACTTGAATCTGTTGTAGTCCCAAAAAGTGGACGGGGGTTCGGCCAATCCTGGGCCTCAAGGCCTGAATGCCTTTGTGATGGTGCAAAAGTTCTGCATGGAATTCATTCGAGCGGTGTTTGCTACACTCAAAGGGGATTTTCTGGCATCCTTGGACATCAAGGACGCCTACTTGCATGTTCCGATCTGCGCACGTCAACAGTAGTTTCTGCGCTTGCGATCGGCGAAGACCACTATTAATTGTGGCTCTTCCCTTCGGCCTAGCCTCGGCACCAAAGGTTTTTTACCAAGGTGCTTGCTCCGGTTCTAGCCTTGCTGAGACAGCGAGGCATTGCTATCATGGGCTATCTGGACGATCTTCTTCTAAGAGCAGACAATGGCTCGGAATTAGAAGTGTGACTAATGTCAGTCAGACCCTTAGGGACTTCGGGTGGCTCCCGAACATTCAGAAGTCGGTCCTGGCTCAGCATTTGGAGTATCTCGGTCTGATCCTGGACTCCATGGAGGCGTAGGTATTCCTAACCCTGGAGAACTTACTGACTTTTCAGTCTGTAGTGCGGGTCCTGACGTCTCGGAAATGGTAGTCAACCCGTTTTTTGCATGAGAGTCCTGGGACTCGTGAGGGCCTCGTTCGAGGCTGTTCCGTATGCCCAATCACACACACGGGCATTACAGTAAGAGATCCTGTCCACTTGGGACAAATCCCCGTTGTCCTTGGATCTTCAGATCCAGATGAGTCACCCACTCAGGGCGTCCCTGGCGTGGTGGTTGGGCTCTTCGGTCCGGGAAGTCGTCCCTCCCCATCCAGTGGACGGTGTTCATGATGGACACCAGCCTGACGGGCTGGGGTGGAGTCTGGGGAGTCCTGTCAGCCCCAGGGCTTTGGACTCCGGACGAAGCCCGTTTTACCGATCAATGTTCTGGAAATACGGGCAATCAGAATATGCCTCCCCACGTGGTCTCTATTGGCCGTCTGCGTTCAAGCGTAGACAATTGGCAGGCGGACTATCTGAGTCGCCAGACGCTGGACCAGGAAGAGTGGTCCTTACACCTGGACATGCTGGATGTGGACCTGAGGGCCTCTCGACTCAATCGCAAGGTGTCAAGGTTTGTGGCCAGGTCCAGGGATCCTTGGGCGGATGCCTCGGATCCGTTGGTGGGCCCCATGGGGTTATTATCACTGCTTCCTCGCCTGCTGCGCAGGGTTGTGGCCGAAGGGATTCCGGTGATCCTCTTTGCGCCGGGTGGGTCTCGGCGTCATTGGTACGCTGATCTGGTACATCTCATTGCGGATGTTCCTTGGCGGTGCCAATAAAGGAAGACCTTCTGTTTCAAGGTCATATTTTTCATCCTGTTTTACAGTCTCTGACTTAACGGCATAGCTATTGAAAGCCAGGTGCTGAGAGTCCGAGGTCTCTCGGATTCGGTCATTTCAACCATGTTCAGGGCACGGAAGTCTTCCGCTTGAAAGATATATCACCGTACCTGGGAAGCTTACACCACTATGTGCGAAGAGCTGGACTAGCGTCCACGGACGTATTCCGTCCCCAGTATCCTGCGGTCCTTGCAGCATGGTGTGACCCAAATGCTTGCTTTGAGTACCATTAGGGGTCAGTTTCGGCCTTGGCCGTCTTCCTTCAGCAACCGCTAGCGGGTCATTCCTTGGTAGCACCTTTTGTGCAGGGGGTTCGCCATGTGCTCCCTCCTGTTGAAACCTCCTCTCCCTCCTCGGGATTTGAATTTGGTGCTCTCGGTTCTCCAGGAACCTCACTTTGAAAATATCAGAGATATTCCCCTCTTGACCTTTTCTCAGAAGGTGGCCTTCTTAGTGGCCATTACTTCTGTCAGACGGGTGTCTGAGTTGGCGGCCTTGTCCTGCAAGTCACCCTATTTGGTCATCCATAAGGATAAGGCGGTGTTGCGTCCGCAACCTTCCTTTTGCAAAAGGTGGTCTCGGCTTTTCACCTACATGTGGACATCCCGTCCTTGTGTCCTCACACATCGCATTCCAGAGGGTTTGCGCTTCACACATTTTATGTGGTACGTGATATGACTCACTAGTTGTGTCTGTCTCTGGTCCGAAACAGGGCCGATCGGTGTCGTCTGCCACCTTTTCTAGATGGATCAGACAGACTGGTATACAGGCCTATGCCATTAAGGGGGTGGCCCCTCCCTTTCTGGTTACGGCGCATGCCACCAGTGCAATTGGTGCTTCCTGGGCTTTCCGACATCAAGCGTCGGTTGTACAAGTGTGCAAGGCGGCGAGCTGGTCGTCCGTTCATGCTTTTTCAAAATTCTATAAGGTTGATGTGGCTGCATCTTCGGATGCTTCCTTCGGCCGCAAAGTGTTGAAGGCCGCTGCTTTATGTTGCAACTCCTCCGTTGAGGAGCTTTGCTGGTTTGGAGTGAAGTTTTGGTTGTTCCTTTTACTATTTGCTCCCACCCTTTTCTTATACTGCTTTGGGACGTCCCACACGTAATCAGTATGAGAGCTGTGTCAGTCCATGGACGATAAGAGAAAATAGGATTTTTGTACTCACCGTAAAATCAGTTTCTCTGACGTCCATGGACTGACACAGCACCCACCCTTCTTTTTAAGGTTTGTACTGCTTTGTTAAGAACTGAGGCTGCTAGCTGCAAGTGGGAGGGTAATGTCCGGAGGGAGTGCCCCCCTGGGCGGGGTTGTTCAGCTCTGGTTTTGTTCTAGAATGTTTGTTTCTAACATTCTGCCTAGGTCTTCTCCTGCAAGCAGGGACATATACGCACACGTAATCAGTATGAGAGCTGTGTCAGTCCATGGACGTCAGAGAAACGGATTTTACGGTGAGTACAAAAATCCTATTTTTTCACTTCACTGTGGCTTTTACATGACACTCAGCCGATTTTCTATAGGAGCCTAATGTGTTTTCCACAGTAAAAAACATTTCCCACCTCATTAAAACTCCAACACTAGTGTTTAATGCTGACAAAAAAAACAGGATGCATTTATGTTGCTTACTACATTCTAGGCGTGTCTGCGCAATAGTGAATCATCAGACTAGTCAACACTTTTCCAGCCTGCACTTATCCCGTTTTGGTGATCATGTGCCCACTGTAGTTTCAGCTTTTTATTCTTGGGTGACAGACATGATACCTCTACTTAATGGTTTGGGGTCCATTGTATTCAGGCATGCCTTTTCGCCCGTTGTTTATTTGAGAAGTGGAGGTCGGCTTAACAAGTGTGTGAAATCTCTCTCTCTCTTCCTCTCCCTCCCTCCCCCCGACTTATTTTGACGCCCTGCCTCAGTGTGAAAGCACTCGGCCTTTCACTCTGGGATTGCATATGAGGCTTCTTTCAGGCGCTATTTTTAGCGCAAAAATGCCCTAGTATGAAATTTTGTCTTTCTATGATGGCCTGACCACATCACCTCCTCTTCAAGACTAAAATTCTTTTGGGACATCTCCTCTTCACCCTTTCTCCACTCCCATGCCCTATTGGTCACTACATAGTTGTCACCTGACTTGGGTCCTAGGGAGTAGTGGTGCTGATGGCTAATCTTTACCCTACTCTTAAGCCCCATACACACGATCAGACTTTTTGACAACAAACTTCATAATGAGCAGGTTTTCAAAAAATCTGACCGTGTGTACGCTCCATCGGACAAACTTTTTCGGTTTTCATCGGACAAAAGTTCGCCCTGCAAACGGACAAACTTTTCGGCAACAAAAGTCCTATGGTGCAAAGTCCTGCCGTGTGTACAGAAATCCATCGGACTTTAGTCCGAAGTACAAATACGCATGCTCAACCAACAGTAGCAGAAGTTGACCAAAGGGTGGCGGTAAAGAGCAGAAAAACCACGTAGTACGTCAAATTCGTTACTACGTTCATGTTTCTTGGCTGAAAAAGTCCTGTCGTGTGTATGCTATGGGCGTTCCCGGCCAACTCCCTTCGGACAAAAATCCACGGATACGTTTGTTTGAAGTCCGATCAGGTGTATGAGGCTTTAGATATACCATGGGTGTTACTACTTTTTAATTGTTGGGAGCAAAAATTATAGAAAATACTGAAAGCATGTTTTCTGCAGAAAAAAGTGATATTTGGGGGCCCTAAATCCAAAGCCCTCTCACCCAAAAAACGTAGAAGAACACGGATGACTAAACTTATGTTGATTTTGACCTTTGAATCAGGGGTCTTGGGAGAATGAACAAACCATAAAGCCTGATTAAAGGTTTTTAAACTGTATTGTTTTATAAAATGTTTTATTGAAAGGTGCACATCAAAGAGTATTGTCAGGATAAAAAATAAATTGTTTGAGATTAAGATGAACTGCTTGGGTGTAGTCTTTAATTGTCATAATAAATGCAGTTTAAACTTTTATCTGCAGAGTTCGGCAAGCTTTTTATCAGTTTATTCTTTAGGAAAATATGTTTTCTGCTTTATACTGTCACAACACATTCATTATTGGGTTTTATTTTTTCAGGATGTCTTGTGTGAAGAAATGCTTCAGCATTTAGCCATGTTGATGCAGACAGAGAGAGCAAACCCTGTGGTTGTGATCCATGCGGCTTGCACAATCCAGAATCTGTGCAAAGCAGAGAACATTGAGGTACCTATATCTACTAAGAAATGCTGAAGTCACAGGGTGATTCCCATAGGAGCATTTTCTATGTTGGTCAAAAGGACTTTTATGTAAGATATTAAGGGCTCTTGTGGACCTGTTAATTCTGGTACATTGCATTAACGTTGTGTTGAGACAACCCATTCAAATGAATAGGCTGCCAATGCACTAGAATGGACCAAACATTTACCATAAACAGTTTTCTCTTTTTGTCCATGGACGAACACAGCTCCTTAAATCTTGACATGTGGGTTATGTTCCTGTTCATAGGAGAGGAATAGGCAGAACATGTTAGTTATCTTAAAACATGTAACTTTAACAGAGTTGAAAAGCCCCGCCCAGGGGGCGGTCCCTCCGTACATAACCCTCCAGTCAGCAGCCTCAGTTTTTTTTTTCTGCCTAGCAGAGGAGAAGGACGTGGCTCCCATCGGGCTCAGAGTCCTGAAGAATTTTTTTATTTTTATTTTTTTGTGATATCTTCTATCAACTGCCGGCTGGGCGACAGGCTGGATATTATAGATCCTTTGTAGTTTTCCCAGTTCCGGCCATCGAGCGTGCCAGTCCTTAGCTTTGCACTGGTTCTGCCGCGACGTACCCCATGGCTCCAGGGGTGACCGGTGAGCACATGCTTCGGGGTTCATATATGACTGGGCTGCTTGTTGTCTCACTCGCAGTGGACCGGGCCGACCGCTACTCCGTACCATCGGTTGTGGGTCTGTCAGGGACGCGCCAGAATGTCCTCGCAAAGACGGGTAAGTACAGTTCCTCCTGTCTCGGCAGGATGGAACAGCTGGGCATTCCCGGGACTAAGGGGTTCTCCTGTCCTACCTTCCCCTGCTCTGTCGCCCTTTCCCCTCCTGCCCTAGGGCCTGCTGCGACGTATTACAATTTCCATTGGCGGGCATTTTGTCGTAGCCGCGCTGTGGCACAGGTAAACCCCCCCCGCCCCCCCGGTCGGTGCTGCATGGAGGGTGGACTCTTATGTGTTTTTCACTGGTCCCTGAGGGCTGTCATTGGATGTTTATGGAGTCAGTATGTGACCTTTCTTACCCTACATTGCCAGAGGTTTCCATGGATACGTTGAGTCAGTCCTGGAATCATTTGTTGCCAGGGTAGAAAGGGCGTAAGGGGGGTAAAAAAGCGCCCCCTCCCCCTGCCATCTTCTGGGGAGTGTTAAACAGGGCACTTATGAGTGCACTTCTGATGCTGTGCGGGACACTCTCCAGCTGGTGGATGCAGCTGGGACTTCCGCAGAGGAGTCTGTCTCCTTTTGGGTCACACAAATCTGACCGCTTTGTGTCAGTTTTTCCTGATGTTACTTTCTTTTGATAAGTTCATAGATAAAGAATGGGAATGGCCGCAGAGGTCCTTTCTGGTCCCCCAGCGCATGGTGGTCTGTTATCCTCCAGGAGGTAACCACTCTCCCGGTAGGGGGTACCCCCTGCCTTTAAGGACCCTACTGATAGGAGGTCCGAAGCAGTGTCCGGTTCCAGGTTCACCATGCTGGGGTCAGTGTTGCGACCTATATTGGTTGCGCCTTTGGTGTCTGACATTCACTGAATGTAGGGCAGCACAGTGGTGTAGTGGTTATCTCCTTCACCTGGCAGCAGGGGTCACTGGTTCGACCCGGCCCCGTCAACATCTGCCTGGAGTTTGCATGTTCTCCCTGTGTCTGCGTGGGTGTCCTCCGGGTACTCCGGTTTCCTCCCACACTCCAAAGACATGCGCGCGTTCGACGCCACAGTAAAACCATATACACTAATACATACTCTGTGTGTAAAATTATTTCCAGAGCCTCTGTATCGGCGGTGGTACTGCGCCGCCTGATTTGGCTGGAATGCTGGTCCGCTGACCAAGCATCCAAGTGAGCTCTGGCAGATTGCCTTTTCAGAGGCTTTTCGGTACCTCGCTGGATGACATTATTAAGGATGTCACTGGGGAGGTAAGAGCACACTTCTCCCACAGTCCTCTCTGGGGAAGGAGCCGCACAGTTGGCCGGGGACCTCTTCCGCGCAGATGCAGTATTTTCGTCAGTCGGGGTCAGCCGGCAGATCCTCCCGGACTGACAAGGCTCCAGCTGGGAGACAGAAGCGTCCCTGGGTGTGGAAGCCGAACAAGCCAGCCAACAAACCTGCTACCACATTAAATTTTGCCCCCGCCCGACTCAAGGGTGGGGGGACAGCTTAGTGAGTTTGCAGCTCAGTGGAACTCCCTGTTCTCTGACCAGTGGGTCTGCGAGGTGGTCATTTCGGGGTACAAGATAGTTTCCTTCTTGTTCACCAAACAGATCTTTCCCTCAAATCTTCCTCTCCTTCCGGCTTGTCAGTCTGCTTTGATGGAGCTGTACAAGACTTGCTCAGGTACGGAGTAATTTTACCTGTGCCCCTGGAGGAAAGGTTCAGGGATTCTATTCGAATCTGTTAGTAGTCCAAAAGAAGGACGGTGTCCGTCCTATTTTGGACCTCAGGGCCCTGAATACCCTTGTGAGGGTGCGAAAGTTCAGGATGGAATCCATTCGTAGGTTGCTGCGCTCCATCTGGGGGATTTTCTGGCGTCCCCGGACATCAAGGGCCTATGTTTGCATGTGCCCATCTGCAACAGCCATCAGAGGTTTCTGCGCTTTGCAATTTGGCATAGCGCCGGCACCAAAAGGTTTTAACAAGGTGCTCGCCCCGATCTGGCTTTGCTGAGACAGCGAGGCATTGCTGTGGTGGGCTACTTGGACGATCTTCTTCTGAGAGCTGCTTCTGGCTCAGAATTGGAGGAGGACATGTCTATAGCCAGTCAGACCCTCCGGGAATTGGTTGGGTACTGAACGTACAGAAGTCGGTATTGGTACTGACTCAGTGTCTGGAGTACCTAGACTTGATCCTGGACTCCTCGGAGGCGAAGGTCTTCCTTCCTTTGGAGCAGTTGCAGACGCTCCAGTCGGCGGTGAAATTGTTAGCATCCCACAAATGGACGTCTCTCCGTTTTTTGCATGCGAGTTCTGGGCCTCATGGCGGCCTCCTTCGAGGCAGTACCGTATGCCCAATTCCACCCGAGTATTGCAGAAGGAGATCCTGTCTCAAAGGAACAGATCTCCATTGTCTCTGGATTCAGGTAAGTCACCTGGTCAAGGCTTCGCTGAGAGGGTGGCTGAGATCCCCGGCTCTTCAGTCCGGGAGGTCGTTCCTTCCTCTCCTTTTGAACTGTGATCATGTCGGACGCCAACCTCACAGGTTGGGGGGGGGGGGTCCAGTCGGCCCAGGGTTGCTGGACTCCGGACGAATTTCGCCTGCCTATCAATGTCCTCGAACTTCGAGCGATTAGACTGTGCTTCTCCAATTGGTCACAGAGACTTCAAGGGCGTCCGGCCAGGATCCAGTCAGACGTCGCCACGGTGTGGGCTTCTGTCAACCATCAGGGAGGAACCAGGAGCTCGGCCGCAGCGTCAGAAGTCGCTCACATCCTAAGACGGGCCGAAAGGAGCGTGCTGGCTCTATCGGCTGTTTACATTCTGGGCGTAGAAAACTGGCAGGAGGACTATCTGAGTCGCCGGTTACTGGACCAAGGGGAATGGTCGTTACACCCGGAGGTGTTTCAACTTCTTTTGTCAGGAATAGGGCACACCAGTTGTGGATCTCCGGGTCTCTCGACTCACTCGCAAGGTGTCGGTTTGTGGCCAGGTCTTGCAAGTCACCTTACTTGGTCCTCCATAAGGATAAAGCAGTGCTACACCCGCAACCTTCATTCCTTCCTAAGGTAGTTTCGGCTTTTCACCTAAACGCGGACATTGTACTTCCATCCTTGTGTCCTCGGCCGTCGCATCCCAAGGAGGCTGCGCTTCATACCTTGGACGTGGTACGTGCCCTACGGGTGTACCTGTCTGCTACTGCTCCCTTCCGGAGTTCTGACTCACTGTTCGTGTCAGTGTGTGGTCCACAGAAGGGCCTGGCGGTCTCGTCGGCCACCTTTTTCTAGGTGGATCAGGCAGACCGTCATTTAGGCCTATGCCCTTAAGAGGCGGGCGCCTCCCTTTCCTGTCACGGCGCATTCGACCAGAGCAATTGGTGCCTCCTGGGCTTTCCGACATCTAGCATCTGTCTCACAGGTGTGTAAGACGGGGACCTGGTCGTCTGTTCACACTTTCTCAAGTTTTACAAGGTTGATGTACGTGCATCTTCGGATGCTTCCTTTGGCCGCAAGGTTTTACAGGCGGCTGTTGGAGGTTGCAACTCCTCCATTGAGGAGCTCTGTTTCTTTGGGGTGAAGTTAAGTCGTCTTTTGATTGCTGTTCCCACCCCTCGTTTTTTTCTGACACTGCTTGGGGACATCCCACATGTCAAGATTTAAGGAGCTGTGTCCGTCCATGGGCAAAAAGAGAAAATAGGATTTTTTTGTACTCACCGTAAAATCCTTTTCTCTGTTGTCCATGGACAGACACAGCACCCACCCTTCCTTTTTTTTTTTTTTCTTTTTTTTTTTTTTTTAGTTTGTACTGCTTTTCTACGAACTGAGGCTGCTGACTGCAGGGTGGAGGGTTATGTACGGAGGGACCGCCCCCTGGGAGCGGCTGTTCAACTCTGTTAAAGTTACATGTTTTAAGATAACTAACATGTTCTGCCTAGTCCTATCCTATGAACAGGAACATAACCCGCATGTCAAGATTTAAGGAGCTGTGTCCGTCCATGGACGACAGAGAAACGGTTTTTACGGTGAGTACAAAAAATCCTATTTTTCTGACACGGCACACCACAATGTACTGCAGTGCCTGGAGATTGATTTAGAACTCAAGCATGTGTATAAATCAGCAGTGTACTTCCTATATATTCCAGTACCTCCTACAAAGGATAAGGAGCGGCGCTGTTCATGCTAAGGAAAAGCATTTTTTTTAGCGGTGCTTTTATCGTCGTATTAGCGGCACTTTTGGCTACTAGCAGGGTGCTTTTAAGCCCCGCTAGCGGCCTATGAAGGGATTAATAGCGCCAGCGCTGAAGCGCTTTGCAGGTGCTTCGGCAGCGCATTGATTGATTTCAATGGGCAGGGCGTTTTTAGAAGCGGTGTATACACCGCCTCCTAAACCGCCCCAAAGATGCTGCTTGCAGGACTTTTTTTAACGTCCCGCTTTCACACTGGAGTGACAGGAGAGGCGCTTTACAGGCGCTAGGCAGGCCCTTGCACTACAGTTTAAGTTAGATCTAAAGGAAAATTGTACGAGAGAAGTGAACGTGTATGGCCAGCCTAAATCTGAGGTTTTTTTTGTGTAATCCCACTTCAGCTCCTCACTTGCGCTTAGACACCTGCAAATTGTTAAAATATATGCACACCCAACTGTCCAAATGGCAATTCATTAATTGAGAGGAAGCTTACTTTGGAGATGACCTCATCTTCATTTACCACCTCCCGACTTCCATAATGTAAATGTCTAAAAGGTGGATGTTTGTTTTTGGAGTGACATTTTATAAACGGCACTTCAGAAAAAACTTTTGGGCTGCTCTTCTGCCCATTGATGCCAGTGAACTAAGTCCACCTTTTGATTGGATTGTTTCTCAGGCACAGTGTTCAGAAGCGATCCAAATGGCCATCTTCTCTGACCAATTACTGCAATTTCAGGTGTACACACTTGTGCCTACATCTGAGAGCCCTCCCCTTCTTTTTATAACAGAGGAAGAAAGAAACAAACAAATGAGTCCATTCCTGTGATCGCAGCACAGATGCAGCAGCTGTAGGGATCGTTCTTTAACTCTTTTACTACCTCATCTTCTACATTTCTAAACTTCAGCTTGACTCTATGTGTAATCTGTCGCCTGGGCATCTAAACTAAAAACTGAGTGATCAAAGGCTGGTGATCGCTCAGTTCTCAGTCTTCACTAAGCAGAGAGTCATTCATCGTCTCTCTGCTCTTCCCCCTCCAGGTCTCACTGGCGTGCTGGGCTGTGGAGGGGGCAGGAGCAGCTTGCTGAAAGGCGGAACCAGCTGCCTGTCCAGGTATCTGGGTGGACCCAGACAAAAAAGTTGGGATCTCTTGAGTCTGGACCGGCTGAATAACCTCAGCCGACATCTGATTTTAGCCAACTGTCAGCTTAATGCTGGTCACAGAAGTGCAGAAGTGCACTCCTTTTAATCCCCAGGAGAAGTAGGACCAAAAGAGCTTTGGCCCTGCTTCTCCTTTTAATGCATTATGTTAAAAATTGTTTAGGCTTTATAGCCACTTTACTTTGTTACCCTATACTTTGTCACATTAACCCATTCATCTCCATCATCCCACTGTGTGTAACAAGTACATTAACACCTTTTTTAACACCATCTCGCTTCTTTCCCAAAAATAATCTGTTGCAAAAATGATCACCTTTTATTTTGTCAGTCTTACAGTACATATTTGTAATCATGCACATTTGCCTGTGTTTTTTTATCCCTT
Source organism: Rana muscosa (assembly GCA_029206835.1). Taxonomy (NCBI): domain Eukaryota; kingdom Metazoa; phylum Chordata; class Amphibia; order Anura; family Ranidae; genus Rana; species Rana muscosa. The sequence goes on along the minus strand of CM055122.1, from coordinate 434,824,937 downwards.
TTAACCACTTAACGACCGCTCACTGTATATGTACGTCGGTAGAATGGCACCGACAGGCACAATCGCGTACAGTGTACGTGATCGCCTTTGTACAGTTGGGGGGTCCGATCGGACCCCCCTCCTATACAGTGAGTGGCCGTTTATCGTTGGGGAGCGATCCGAGATGAGGGGACGGCCATTCGATTCCGGCCACCCCCTCGCTATCGCTCCCGGCAAATTAAAATGCTCCCTCTGCCCGTGTAATGTAAACACAGGCAGAGGAAGCAGGAGGAAGTGATGTCATCTCTCCTCGCGGCGGTCTTTTGGTCCGCAGCGCCGAGGAGAGAAGAAGCAGGTTAGTGCACCAACAGTCCACTGACACTTAGGTACACATAGGCACATATTTTACCCCCAGGTCACCCCCCAGCCCCCAATTACAGTGTCACTGATTGCAGTGATCATTTATTTTACTGATCGCTGCATTTAGTGTCATCTGTGATAGTAAAAAGTTGCAGGGCAGTTATGTTTAGGCCCCTTTAGGTCCAGGGTAGCCCCCTAACCCCCCCTAATAAAGGTTTAACCCCTTGATCGCCCCCCAGGTAACCCTTTCACCCTTTTCACCGACTAACGCCAGCGTCACTAAGCGATCGTATTTTCGATCGCTGTATTTAGTGCCGGTGGTGCCCTAGATAGCCAGGTTTTTATAGCGTCAGGTACCCCCATATATTATTTTAACCCCCTGATTGCCCCTAGAGTTAACCCTTTCACCAGTGATCACCGTATAAGCGTCACTGGTTACCCAGTTAGTTATTTAGGTAACCCGTCAGGTTTTTATATAGCGTCGGGTACCCCATATTTAACCTAATAAAGGTTTTAACCCCCTGATTGCCCCTAGTTAACCCTTTCACCAGTGATCACCATATAAAGGTTACGGGTGACGCTGGTTGGTTAGTTTGCTTTTTATAGCATCAGGGCACCCGCCGTATATAACCCAATAAAGGTTTAACCCCCTGGCGGGTGAGATCAATTAGGTTTTAGCGCCAGAGAGGGTCTGCGTCGCCCCAGGCAGCGTTAGGTTAGTGCCAGTAACGCTAACACCCATGCGCAAAGCATACACCTCCCTTAGTGGTATAGTATCTGAACAGATCAATCTGATCTGATCTATACTAGCGTCCCCAGCGGTTTAGGGTTCCCAAAAACAGTGTTAGCGGGATCAGCCCAGATACCTGCTAGCACCTGCGTTTAGCCCCTCCGCCCAGCCCACCCAAGTGCAGTATCGATCGATCACTGTCAATTACCAAACACAAAACACATAACTGCAGCATTCGCAGAGACAGTCCTGATCCCTGCGATCGCTAACAGTTTTTTTTTGTAGCGTTTGATATATTTGCTGACGACAGTCAGGTGCTTTTTTACCTGTGAATCTTACTAGTGTACCCCTAAATTTAAAACCCAAAATAGGAAGTCGAAGGTACACTAGTAAAGAGTAAAAATTGTGAAATATACTGCGCTGTCTATGTGTAGATCTATTTCCACATATTTAAACGTGAATGCGATCAAAAAATCTAAAAATGCTGCAACTTAAAAGTGAGACACACACCATAAAACAATACTAGAAATGACAAAGCTGCGCAACACTAAATTGAATACCAAAAATGAATGAACATAAATGGTAAAAACAATTAACTCTTAATTGTTTTTACCATTTATGTTCATTCATTTTTGGTATTCAATTTAGTGTTGCGCAGCTTTGTCATTTCTAGTACACTAGTAAAGAGGCGTACGAGATTCTGAGCATGACAGATAGTGAAGAGGAGGTCACGCATCTGTCAGATTCAGGCTCAGAATATCTTCTCGTAGAAGACAGTGACGTCAGCGGCCCCACGTCAGATAGCTCGGACGACGAAGTTGAGGTCCCTGCTAAGGTCAGGCGTACCCGATCCCAATCTTCTGAGGTTGTTGAGGAGCAAGAACCGCAGGGCTCTCGTATCATGGAGCAGAGTAGTACTAGCGCCACTATTCCTTCTGGTGAATTGGCAAGCACCAGCGGCCTAGTACAGCCTGGGCGTACATCCAGCACTGCAGTATCACTTGGTGACGTGGCGAGTCCCATAAGTGCATTTCAAGCTGGCGAGGTGGCAAGCACAAGTAGTGTCCCGCTGCCACCAATAAGAAGACAAAGGCAGGCCCGTCGTACCCATAGTGCCCTTCCTGCAGAATTCGCCTATCCTGATTGGGTCCCCACCACTTCTGCAGAACCCGTACTTCCCCCATTCACTGCCCAACCCGGTATTCAGGTGGAAACAGCTGATTTTATGCCAATTGATTATTATTTGCTGTTTTTCACGGAAGATCTCTATAGATCTATTGTGGACCAGAGTAATTTATATGCTGGTCAATTCATCGCCGCTAATCCCCAGTTGCCTTCCATTGCCAAAGATTGGAAACCAATTACGGTTTCCGAATTTAAGACCTTTCTGGGCCTTTCCCTCAACATGGGCACACATAAATTCCCGTCATTGCGTGCTTATTGGTCCACGCACCCAATTGACCACAGGCCCGTGTTCTCTGCCTCCATGCCCAGGAAACGATACGAGCAGATTTTGCGGTTCATGCACTTCAACGACAATGAACTTTGTCGTCCACGTGGGGACCCTGAATACGACCGGCTCTATAAAATTCGGCCCCTCAGAAACCACTTCAACGAACATTTTGCAGCCTTGTTTATTCCCGAACAAGTTGTCTGCGTTGATGAGTCCCTGATTAAATTTTCTGGCCGCTTGGCTTTCAAGCAGTACCTTCCCAGCAAGCGTGCCAGATACGGGGTCAAGCTCTATAAGTTCTGTGACAGGGCAACAGGCTATGTATGGAGCTTTATGGTTTATGAGGGAAAAGATAGTCAGGTTGAGCCGGTCAACTGCCCGGATTACATATGGAGCGCTAGCAAGATAGTGTGGAAATTGGTGTCACCCTTATTCGGAAAGGGGTACCACTTGTATGTGGACAATTATTACACGAGCGTGCCACTGTTTTTAGTCACTTGTTTGATCATCAGATTGGAGCATGTGACACCGTGCGACCTAATCGCCAGGGCTTTCCCCAGCGGCTTGTAGATGCCTGTCTTAGGCTGGGGGAGAGAGCCTGCTTGAAGTGTAATAATTTGCTCGCTATGAAGTGGAGGGACAATAAGAATGTTTTCCTTCTTACCTCCCTTCATGCAGACACGACAGTCCAAATTCCTACGGCGACTGGTGTTGTGGAGAAACCCCTCTGTGTCCACGAATATAACAAAAATATGGGAGGGGTGGACCTCAACGACCAGTTGTTGGCGCCGTATCTAATTGACCGTAAGGCGAGAAGCTGGTACAAAAAAGTGTCTCTATCCTTATTCCAATTGGCTTTGCTGAACGCTCATGTGCTATACAGAGCTTCAGGCGGAACTTTATCTCTTCTAAAATTCCAGAATGAGACTCCTGTATCCAGGTGGTTCTGCACCTCACCATCCCCAACCAAATGCAGTAAGTCGGCTGCATGAGAGGCATTATACGTATGTCCTCCCGAGTACCCCTACCCAACGAGCCCCCCAAAAAAGATGTTGTGTCTGTAGCAAGCGCGGATTTAGGCGTGACACCATTCATTATTGTCCACTCTGTCCTGACAAGCCTGGTCTTTGCCTTGGTGAATGTTTTGAACGCTACCACTCAAAAGTGAAGTTTTAGCGTAGGGTACAGCATTTCACAGACTAGGACACACTTACACAGGGTCTCCCAAGATGCCATTACATTTTGAGAGACCCGAACCATTACAGTTGTAAAAGTTACAAAAAAAAGTGTAAAAAAAACAAAAATAGTTCTCTCTCTCTCTCTCTCTCTCTCTCTCTCTCTCTCTCTCTCTCTCTCTCTCTCTCTCTCTCTCTCTCTCTCTCTCTCTCTCTCTCTCTCTCTCTCTCTCTCTCTCTCTCTCTCTCCCCCCCCCCCCCAATGTTTTATCATGCTTGCTTTTCAGGTATGTAATTTTTTGTTTTCAGGTACGCCATTCAACTGCAGCGCGGAATTATTTATCTTGACAGCAACAGCGTTTGCTCCCACGATACATAAAGCCGTGACTCCAGTGCTGTAGGAGGTGATTTCACCACCACAGTTAAAAAAAAAAAGAGCATATATGCCGAAGCATGGGGGCAGCAGGGGCGGAGGAGCGATTTTGCTCCTAATACCGCGTACATACGGTCGAAATTCCGACGAAGGCTTGCCCGTGGAAAAGTCCGACCGTGTGTACGCAGCATAACTTTTTTGCGGGAGGATGCCCCCATGCTTCGGCATATATATATATATTAGGCACAGGTTGCGTTAAAAAAATGTTTTCTTTTTTACTAGGTTTTGTTTTGGTATTTGCTTTGCAGGTATGGTCTTACTGTTGTACTGTAATGTTACTTTCTTTTAATGTTAACCATCATTTGCTTAGCAGGTACACCATTCAGTTGCAGAGCGGATCTATTTATCTTGACAGCAACAGCGTTTGCTCCCACGATACATAAAGCCGTAACTCCAACGCTGTAGGAGGGGATTTCACCACCACAGTTAAAAAAAAGAGCATATATGCCGAAGCATGGGGGCAGCAGGGGCGGAGGAGCGATTTTGCTCCTAATGCCGTGTATATACGGTCGAAATTCCGACGGAGGCTTGCCCGTGGAAAAGTCCGACCGTGTGTACGCGGCATAACTTTTTTGCGGGAGGATGCCCCCATGCTTCGGCATATATGCCCATCATTAGAAGTGGGTGGATGAAGGGAGGTATTCTAATGGTGGGCATACCCACCGATCAATCTCTCTTTTTTTCGTTCAGCCAACAGGCTGCATGAAAAAAAAGATTACAATACATGTCCAACAAGGACCACCAACGTACGGTATGTTGCTGGACTTTGAATGTTTATACCAGAATTATGCCTGCAGGTTTAGGTATCATCTTGGTATCATTCTTTTCAGCCAGTGGCCGGCTTTCATGTAAAAGCAATTCTAGCAGATAATTAGCCTCTAGACTGCTTTTACAAGCAGTGGGAGGGAATGCCCCCCCCCCCGGATATAAACAGCGCCATTGGGAAAGCATTTTATCACACCGATCTTGGTGTGGTCAGATGCTTTGAGGGCAGAGGAAAGATCTAGGGTCTAACCCCCCAATTTTTTTCTAAAAAAGCGTACCTGTCACTACTTATTGCTATCATAGGGGATATTTACATTCCTTAAGATAACAATAAAAATGGTAAAAAAAAAAAAAAAATATGGAAGGAACAGTTTAAAAAGAAAATAAAAAAGCAAAATAAATAATAAAAAAAATAAGAAAAAAAAAAGCACCGCTGTCCCCCCCTGCTCTTGCGCAAAGGCGAACGCAAGCGTCGGTCTAGCGTCATATGTAAATAGCAATTGCATCATGCATGTGAGGTATCACCGCGAAGGTCAGATCAAGGGCAGTAATTTTAGCAGTAGACCTCCTCTGTAAATCTAACGTGGTAACCTGTAAAGGCTTTTAAAAATGAATGTAGTTGGGGGGGCGTGGCCAGCACGGCATGGAGTAGGTCGCACAGAGAGGGAGCTCCGTCCTGTGATCCTGAAAGGCACCATATCCTGCGATACCTATCCATTCCTTTTTGACCCCAGCACCTCCGGGGGACTCTCAGGCACTGCCAGCTTCGTGTCTCCGACCAAAGCGCAGAAGGCGGCGAAGGACAAGCTGGCGCAGTTCCGCAGGCTGAATGGGGAGGAGGGGGGAAGATGGCGGCGCCGCGTGTAGCGAGCCACCCGCACAGAGTGCGGATACAGCCACACTCCTTGAGGCCATCACCCTCTGCCGCACCACGCTGACTGCACAAATTGAGGAGGTGAAGGTGGATATCTCCCTCCTCAGGCAGGATCTCCAGTCCCTCCGCGGTCAGGTCACGGAGGCGGAGGACAGAATAGGCATGGTGGAGGACGCGGTGCAGCCATTACAGGCAGGCTCGGATAGGATGCAACTCCAGATCAATCAACTCCTTGCTAAACAGGAAGATATGGAGAACAGACTGAGAAGGTGCAACCTCCGGTTCGTCGGCCTGCCTGAGGGTGTGGAGGGGGGGGATCCCACTGTGTTTCTTGAACAGCTCCTGGTCACCACCTATGGCCGTGAGGCCTTTTCGGCCATATTGGCAGTGGAGAGGGCCCACCGCATGCCTGCTAAGGCCCCGCCGCAGGCCCCCCCCCCCCGCACCTTCATTGCCAAATTCCTTAATTACAAGGACCGAGATGCTGTTTTACGCCTGACAAGGGAGAAAGGGAATATTCCATACGGTAATGGCAGAGTGGCGGTGTTCCCGGACTTTTCGGCAGAAGTGCAGCGTCGCAGACAGACCTTTATGGATGTGAAACGCAGACTCCGAGCGAAGCAAATGAAGTATGCCATGCTATTTCTGGCGAAGCTGCGGATAGAAGCTGACGACAAGGTCCTCTTCTTTGAGGATCCCGGAGACGCTGCTGCTTGGCTGGATCGCAGGGAGGCTCGAGGTGCACCGCCACGCTAATAACCCTGCACATACAGGAAGAACACCTGGAGGACTCGACCCTGACTTCTCTCCTCGGTCCCTGTGAGTACTCTTTGCTTTTACCCTGTCTCCAACTGCAGCCATCTTACCCCTGATCCCCACCTTCCCCTCCCACATGAATGCGCCCATATATGGACTGGCACTTGCGGGGTCCGTATGGTGACCCTTGGTTCTATCGGGAGGGGCCAAGCATTATCCTGGACTCTGCACCCCACTTCCATGTCACCTGCTATCCGTTTCCCCATCATCATCAGTGAGGCTGTGGCTGCAGCCTGCAGATATGCCTCCTTACCCCCCGGAGTCCTTTACTGTGATACCCATATGTGGGGTCCCACTAACAGTTACCTTCATACCCCTAGCTATTACATCCTGACTCTAGCAGATCCCCCTTTCTTTGGAACTGAAACTCTTATTTTCCTTTTGTGTGCTGTTCCACCTATTTGAAAATTTAAGCGAGCCCCCGGCTCACAATGCGACACGGAGGTTCCACGCATGAAACAGCGTGGATTCGCCCGTCCATCCCCCTGAGACACTGCTCATATCATCCTATGTACATTTAAGGAAGGATTCATCAGTGTACAATGGCCTCTGGTGCTTGTTTTTGATGTGCTCAATTTTATTATTTTCACAATCACTTCCATACCCCTACGTTGATCTTTGGGACAGTTTTTTTGCTTTTCAGTTTTGAGTTTCCCGGTCCCACGTTGCCATCTAGTGGCTGTTATTGAGTACACTGCATCGGAGTCCAGCTTTGTTCTCAGGAGGATTGGACACATTATGTTTTGGGTTGATGCCCACACCAGTTGGGGAGGGTGTAGGGTGGGGGGGGGGGAAGTTTGTGTTTTGGATTGGCAATATTACGTTTCGCATAAGGGCAAGGATAATGTGCAGTTATATGAAATTTCATGCTGAATGGGTACATTTTGATCTACTCCTCACTATGCTGACTTTTTACTTACAATTTTCTTTTATTACCATATATCATAATGCCACTGTCGGTAGGTATATCTCTTTTTGTTCCTACATGCTGCCCCATTGGGAGCGGAGGGGCCCTGACGGTCCCATACTGTACTTCATGTATTTCCACCTGAATTATGGCGAGCATTAAATTTCTTACCTGGAATGTGAGGGGCGTCAGAGACAAAATTAAGCGCTCGGCGACCCTTTCATACCTTAAGAAGCAGAGGGCGGATGTAATTATACTCGTTGAAACTCATGTTGAGGGCAGATTACAGATGGCACTCCGCAGACCATGGATAGGGTGGGCCTTTCATTCTACTCATACGTCTCATGCTCGCGGAGTCTCAGTTCTGGTGGCCAAATCACTGCATTTTGAGCTGTGTGACATATGCACTGATCCACAAGGCCGCTAAGTTATATGGTGAACCCTTCCTAATACTCGCTTTTTATGTCCCGCCCCCCTTTGCTATTAAAATTATTATAGAGGGCCTTGCATATATGTCCCGTCACCCCACAGTCCAGGCTATATGGTTGGGAGACTTTAATGAAACGCTTGATCCATCCCTGGATAGGCTCAGACCCACTGACCTACAGAATCCTGGTCCCCGAGCCACCAGATTCTCTAGGGTCCTTGCTTCATTTGACCTGGCTGATACCTGGAGACACCTCTATCCTCGGACGCGGTCATACTCCTGTTTCTCCTCTACCCACGGCACCATGTCCCGTATTGACTACATACTCACCTCAAGACAATTACTGCCCAGAGTGCGGGCTGCAGGTTTTGGTCCGAGATTTCTCTCGGATCACTGCCCGTACTGGGCCTCACTCTCTGTCCCTGTTAACAAACCCCTGAGCTCCTGGCGCCTTAACCCCTTCTGGCTCACTTTACTGCCGGAGGAGGATCCACTCCCGACTGAGCTTGAACAATACTTCACAGACAATGACACCTCCGCACCCCCCTTGGCGGTCTGGGAAACCTTTAAAATTCACGCCCGTTCACTCCTTAAGCATAAGATTAATGTGATAAAGGCAGTATCGGCTGATACTCTCGAAAAAGCAGAGGCTGAGCTAACTGCAGCTGAATGCGGATTTGTAGATGACCCTTCTCCAGCCCAGGCAGACTTGATGAGAATGCGGGCCCGAGTGGTTGGTCAGTTACATTAAGAAAAGTCCCGTCGTAAGCTGTTCTTCTCCAGGCAGAAGTTCTTCGAGCATGGAGAAAGGGCTGGCAAACTATTGGCCTATATGGTCTATAGGGAGGATAGACCCCCGGTTGTCATTTCGCTGCACGGACAGGAGGGTGGTCGCATAACGGATCCCCCAGGTGTCACTGAACGCTTTCGGGAGTTCTTTGTAGACCTATACACCACTAGGACCCCCCCTGACGACGCAGAGATGGAAAATTTTCTGGCGGATATCCCGTTTCCCAGGCTGACTGACGAACAAGTAACCCTTCTAGAGGAACCCATAACAGTAGAAGAAATTACTGGAGCTATAGCGGGTTTTGCTAAATCCAAGGCCCCGGGATCGGACGGACTCCCCATTGAATTCTACGCACGGTTTAGTGACGTACTCACTCCAAGACTCCTTACCCTGTACAACTACCTATTTGATACACGGGTGCTGCCCCCATCCATGAGAGAGGCTATAATAGTACTAATCCCCAAACCAGGGAAGGACCCGGGATACCCGGAATCCTATAGGCCCATCTCCCTTCTTCAGGTGGATGTTAAGATCCTAGCTAAAATCCTTGCCAATTGGTTGAATCAAGTCATTTTATCCCTGATACACGATGACCAGGCAGGCTTCATGCCTGGCCGTAACACCTCTTTCAACCTCTGAAGGTTGTTCTCCAACCGCGTCATGTGAGGCCTGGAGGTTGATGAACGCGTGGTGGTGACACTTGACACCGCCAAGGCGTTTGACTCCGTGGAGTGGAGATACCTCTGGGCTTGTCTCGAACGCTTTGGCTTTGGCACCAGATTTCTTACGTGGGTCCGTCTCCTATATCAGGATCCTACTGCCAGAGTGGTGGCAAACGGATGGCCCTCTGATTCCTTTGGGCTTACCAGGGGCACCCGTCAAGGATGTCCCCTCTCTCCCCTATTATATGCTCTTGCGGCAGAACCATTGGCCATATCTATCCGTGAGAATCCTGAGATACGGGGACTGTCCTCCGGGGGGCTGGTGGAGAAGATAAGTATGTACGCAGACGATACCCTGTTATACCTGGCTGATTCGGGCCCCTCCCTGCGGCACGCGCTAGACACCATCGAACGCTTTGGGACCTTTTCGGGCTTGAAAATTAATTGGGGTAAGTCACAGATCCTTCCCATTGACCCAAATGTAACTCCTCAGGCACAGTCGGAGCTCCCGTTGCAGCGAGTGAGTGGTGTGAAATATCTGGGAATTCAGATCACTAGGTCACCGTCAGACTACATCGCCCTTAACATAGACCCTCTCTATTCCCTAGTCAAGGATAAAATACAAATATGGTCACGACTGCCTCTTGGAGTATGGGGCAGAATAAACTTGCTAAAAATGGTGTTGCTCCCCAAAATGCTTTATGTATTCTGACACTCCCCAGTATACATCCCCCTCAAGTACTTTAAATGCTTTGACTCCTTGCTTGGGCCATTTGTGTGGGGAAAAAACAGACACAAGCTGGCCTGGTGAACCCTTAAGAATCCCACAGATCTCGGGGGAACTGCCATGCCGGATTTGCATCTTTTTTTTTTTTTATATTAAACGTTTTTTATTAAACTGTACACATGAAGCATGTCATAACAGGGTATATGGCAATAACAGTAATAAGGCTTAACTACAAGTACCAATACATCTACATTCACAGATCAGACAGAGACAGGGCTGGAATACTGTCTATGGTAGAATATCTTGAGGGCTACATATGTCAGGGTCAGCCCATACAAGTTTCAGATACCGAAAGCCACCTGTCCCAGATTTTGTTATATTTGCCTGGGCATCCTCTATTAAGATATATAATTTTCTTATAAGGCAAAGCGGCATTCACATCCGCTTTCCACTCAGAGAAACTAGGGGGTGTGGGCCTCATCCAGTGTCTAGCTATAATCTTCTTAGCTGAAAAAAGTGTTTCGTGTATGAACATTTTAGTGAATTTATCCGGTTCAGCACCGGGGAAAATACCCAGCAGGCATAATTTTGGGTCAAGGGTCAGGGGGGACCCCATATCATCATGAAGGAAATCTACTATTTGTTTCCACAAGTTCTGAAGTCGAGGACACGCCCAAATCAAGTGAAAGAACGTGCCAGTGTCTTGCTTACACATCGTACACTCCGTACTCGCCCCGGGCTTGAAACGAGCCATTCGGAGAGGAGTAAGGTAGGCACGATGTAAAATGTACAGTTGGGACAATCTATCCGACAGTCTGGGCGAAACGGCCTTGCAAGCATCAAGTGCCTCACCCCACTCCTCATCCTCCATCGATCCCACATCCCTCTCCCACCTTGGTTTGAGACTGTATGCTAAGGTAGTAGCAGACGGAGTGAGGAGCATATTGTAGAAGTCAGAGATCAACCTGCGAGGGTCTGAGCCCTTGATCACTGCCATCAGGGCGTTGGGGGTGGGCTGTGGGATGGAGGAGGGGAACTGAGCTCGCACAGCATGACGGAGTTGTAGGAATCTGTAGTGCATGGATCTAGGAAGTGCATATCGCTCCTGAAGATTGTCAAAATTCCTAAGGGTCCCGTCAACTAGTATGTGGTGCAAATATAGAATCCCCCTCCTACTCCACACCTCCGTGTCAGGAATCAGGCGCAGTTCAGGGAGACTCTTATTGTGCCAGATAGGGGTGAAATCGTTAATAGGTGGGATCTTGACCTGTCTAGAAGCGATGTCCCAGATTCGTCTGTATTGATATAATAGCGACTTACGGTCGCCGTCTGATTCACTGCCACTCCGCCCCACGGCAATTGCCATCAGGGGGTCAGAGGTGCACCGAACCCACGATGGACATAGTAGGGTAAGAAATCGGAGTCTGTCAGTTTTATCTATATGGTATAGCTGCAACAGCTGGGCCGCCAGGTAGTATGAGTCCAGGTCCGGGAGGGCCAACCCCCCCAGGTCCGTAGGGTTTTTAAGTGTCCTCCAAGCCAGTTTATGTCTATTTCCACCCCACACAAATGACTTGAGGAGGGATTCTAGTTGTTTAAAGTATTTCAGGGGTATAAAAATAGGTGAGTGCCAGAACATATAAAGCATTTTAGGTAAGAGAATCATTTTTACAATATTCACCCGGCCCCAGATGCCCAAAGGCAATCTGGCCCATATCTGAATTTTGGACTTCAGTAAACTAAACAGGGGTTCTATATTTAGGGTGATATAGTCGGCTGGAGATCTGGAGACAGAGATTCCCAAGTACTTAATCTGGCTGACCCGCTGCATTCGGAGATGGTCTTGTTGGACAAATGGGGGGAAACTGTCAATGGGCAAAATTTGTGACTTATCCCAATTTATTTTGAGGCCAGAAAAAGACCCGAATCGCTCTATGATCTGTAGCGCAGTAAGTAGGGAGATGTCTGAGTCTGCTAGGTAGAGTAACGTGTCATCCGCGTATAGACTAATTTTTTCTATTAGGGATCCTGAGCTAAGTCCACGTATCCTGGGGTCATTCCTAATGGAGATTGCCAAAGGTTCGGCTGCTAGAGCATAGAGCAAGGGGGACAGAGGGCACCCCTGTCTAGTGCCCCTGGTCAGGTCAAATGGGGTAGACGTCCAACCATTGGCAACGACCTTGCCCCTAGGGGCTTGGTATAGGATCTGGACCCATTTAATGAAACCCGGACCAAAACCGAATCCCCGCAAGCAGCTCCACAAGTACCTCCACTCCACTGAGTCGAAGGCCTTGGCCGTGTCCAAGGCCACCACCACCCGAGAGCCAACCTCCGAGTGTATTGCCTGCAGATTGATATAGAGTCTCCTCAGGTTAAACGAAGTATTGCGACCCGGCATAAAGCCAGCCTGGTCTGTATGAACAAGACTCAGAATTACCTTGTTCAAGCGTAAAGCCAGGATTTTTGCGAGGATCTTTACATCAACCTGCAGGAGAGATATAGGCCTATACGACTCTGGCAAACCCAGGTCTTTGCCTGGTTTAGGTATGAGGACTATAATAGGATTTTTATAACAGCTTACCTGTAAAATCCTTTTCTTGGAGTACACCACGGGACACAGAGCTAGTCATTACATAATGGGTTAAGGGTCACCAGCGGTGATTGGACACTGGCACAACCAATGGAAGACAGTTCCCCTCCATATAACCCCTCCCATCAGGGAAGTACCTCAGTTTTGTAGCAAAGCAGTAAGGTTCCCATAAGAAGGGGGGGACCTCTGTGTCCCGTGGTGTACTCCAAGAAAAGGATTTTACAGGTAAGCTGTTATAAAAATCCTATTTTCTTTATCGTACACCACGGGACACAGAGCTAGTCATTACATAATGGGACGTCCCAGAGCAATGCTCATATGAAGGGGGGGGAGACACAGATCAAAACAGGCCGCTTGCGGACCAGAAGCCCTATACTGCTGCCTGCAGCACACTTCGCCCAAAGGCGGAATCCTCATGTCCTTTCACATCTATTTGATAGAATTTGGAAAATGTATGGACTGAAGACCAAGTTGCAGCTTTACAGATCTGAGCCATCGAAGCCTGGTGGTGCACTGCCCATGAAGCACCTATCGCCCTGGTAGAGTGCGCCTTAACAGGAAAAGGAGGAGTCCTGTTCTTTAAACCATAAGCTTGAATAATTACTTGTCTAATCCACCTGGAAATGGTGGATTTTGATACCGCTTGGCCCTTCTTGGGCCCATCTGGTAAAATAAACAAAACATCTGTTTTACGTATCTGAGCGGTTGCTTGCAGATACACCTTTACCGCTCTCACTGGATCTAGAGAGTGTAATAATTTTTCCCCCGCCGTCCGCGGGTTTGGAAAAAAGGAAGGCAGAACAATGTCTTTATTCAAGTGAAAAGCCGACACCACCTTAGGTAGAAAAGCCGGATGGGGTCGTAGTACGATTTTGTCCTTGTGACAAATTAGATAAGGCTCTTTACAAGAAAGAGCTGCTAGCTCTGATACTCTCCTAGCAGAAGCTATAGCAATCAGAAAGGCCAACTTCCTACTTAATATAATTAAAGGAATATGGCGAATAGGTTCAAAAGGTTGCTTTTGCAACACTGACAATACCAAATTCAAATCCCATGGACACAAGGGAGTCCTAACTGGAGGATTTATCCTCAGTACCCCCTTAATGAATGTCCGAACTAGGGAGTGAGATGCCAATGGTCTCTGAAAGAAGACTGATAGAGCCGATATTTGCCCTTTGATGGTGCTAAGGGCTAAATTCATATCCACTCCTAACTGGCAAGAATCCTACTTATTTCATACTTCTGAGGATTCCAACATCTGGATTCACACCAGGAAACGTATGCTCTCCAGACTCTCTGATAGATGAGTCTGGAGGCTGGCTTTCTAGCATTAATGAGCGTAGAAAGAGCCGGACCAGAGACCCCTCTCTTTTTAAAAATGTGGGTCTCAGCAGCCAGGCCGTCAACTTTAGCCTTTGTAAGGAAGGGTGGAATACTGGACCCTGTGACAGCAGGTCGTGTCGAAGTGGAAACTTCCAGGGCCTTCCTATCGCCGTTTTTACAATCTCGGCGTACCAAGGCCTCCTGGGCCAGTTTGGGGCCACTAGGATTACTGGTATTCCCTCCTCCTTGATCCTGCGAAGCAGTCTTTGTAGAAGAGGGATCGGAGGGAATGCCTAGATCAGTGAGAACTGATTCCATGGAGTTATTAGAGCGTCTGTATTATTAGAGCGTCTGTCCCGTAGGCTAGATCTCTCGTTCTGGACACAAAGTTGTCCAATTTCTTGTTGAACCTGGCAGCTAGCAGGTCTACATCCGGGTTTCCCCATCTCAGACATATGGCCTGAAAGATCTCGGGGTGAAGAGACCACTCCCTGATAGCAGCTGCTGACGACTCAGGTAGTCTGCTTGCCAATTTTCCATCCCTGGAATGAAGATTGCAGAAAGGCAAGGTACATGCTCTTCTGCCCATGCCAGGATCCGGTTTACCTCTCTTTGGGCTGCCCGACTGCGGGTGCCTCCTTGGTGATTGATGTAAGCTACTGCAGTAGCATTGTCGGATTGAACCCGAACTGGGTAGCCCTGTAACCTGTATGTCCAGGTTTTGAGGGCTAGATATACCGCCCGGATCTCTAGCACATTGATGGGCAGGATCCCCTGAGTCTTGGCCCAGGTTCCCTGGGTAGAAGCCTCCTCGTATACTGCACCCCAGTCCGATAGGCTGGCATCCCTAGATACCACCTTCCAGGCCACTGGGAGGAAGGACTTTCCCTTCCGTAAATTCCTGGCTTCTAGCCACCAATCGAAGCTGTGGCGTACTTGTGAGGACAGGCGCATGGGTATATCCAGAGCTTGGCTCTTCCTGTTCCAGGAAGCTAAAATATTGCCTTGAAGTAGTCTCGAATGAAACTGGGCGTAAGGGACTGCCTCGAAGGAGGCTACCATCTTTCCCAATAGTCTCATGCAAAGGCGAATAGACGGCCTCTTGTTTGCTTTGACCTTGTGGATCAGGTCTTTCAGAGACTGTATCTTCGGTTCTGGCAGGTATACCCCGTTTTGGGCTGTATCTATGATCATGCCCAGGTACCCTATCCTTCTTTGGGCCTGGAGAGAGGATTTTTGTAAATTTATAATCCATCCTAAATGCTCCAGGTATCCTACTGTAGTGTGTACAGCGTGACCCAATCCGTCCTTTGACTGATCTATTACTAGTAGATCGTCCAGATAGGCTGTTACCGCAATGCCCCGTGTTCTTAGGTTTGCTAACAGAGGAGCTAGCACCTTTGTGAATACTATGGGCGCGGTGGCTACACAAAACGGCAGAGCCACAAATTGAAAGTGGCGATCTTCTACCGCAAACCTTAGGAATCTTTGGTGAGCGGGGAGGATGGGTATGTGAAAATGTGCGTCCTTGATATCTATGGGCGCCATGAATTTTCCGCCCTTTAAAGTGGCGGCCACGGATCGGATCGTTTCCATTCGAAAATGGCGATCGTTCAGGAACCGATTTAGGGATTTTAGATCCAGGATGGGTCTGACATCTCCATTTGGCTTTGGAATCACAAAGAGGTTTGAGTAAAAACCTGAACCTCGCTCTTTTTTGGGGTACGTCTGTAACTACCCCTTGAGCCATTAAGTGATTCAAACCTTTGAAGAAGGATTCTCTTTTTTGTGGATCCTTGGAGAGTCTTGAACCTCGGAATTGAGAAGGTGGGATCTCTCGAAATTCCAGTTTGTACCCTGAGGATATTGTGGATACTACCCAATTGTCCTGGATTTCTGACCACCAAGTCGCTCAGAACTGACAAAGCCTTCCTCCCACTCGGCCGAGCGGGGGCGCCCCTTCACTGAGAGGCTTTGGGGGCTTGCTTATTAGCTCTTGCACCCCACGGCTTCTTGTTCTTCTGAGCTTGCCCCTTGGCTTTTGTGGGCGGCTAAAACAGGCCGCCGCCACTGGTTGGAGTCAGATTTCCCGGGAGCTGGGGAGAGAGAGCGTTTAAAACAAGATCTCTTGTTTTTCTTTCTCTCAGGTAAAAGTCGTTTTACCACTTGATATCTTCTGTATATATTTTTCTAAATCTTCCCCAAATAGGCGTTCGCCATGGAACGGGAACTTGCCAACAGCTTTTTGCATGGGGTTTCCGCTGACCAATGCTTAAGCCAAAGTCTCTGCGCATCTGTACCAGCTGGAGTGTAAGGCGTGATGCTTGTATGATAGAATCTCTCATGGCATCCACTGTGAAGCATAAGGCTTTAGGCAAATTTTCCCAATTTCTAGCCTGCTCTGAAGGCAGTTCCTTCAGCCCCTGCTTTACCTGTTGGCTGATGACCTGACACATACCGACTGCTGCTACTGCAGGTTGGGTAATTGAGCCGGCCAAAAGGAAGGAGGATTTCAACTTCCTCTCAGAAGGATCTTTTAAACTCTTGTACATTATCCACCGGACATGTCAGGTTTTTATTTACACAAGAAATAGCCGCAACTACCGCAGGCAGGCTCCATTTCTTTAAAAAAATTTCCCCCATAGGATAAAGAATGTTAAACCTTTTTGGAGGTGAGAAACGCTTATCTGGATGTTGCCAGTTTGCGTATATTAGATCCTCTAGTAACGGATGAACCGGGAAGGAGCATGCACCTTGCAGGGATCTTAATGACCCTCGGGAGGAGACAGGTAATTCCGTTACCTCCGCAGAGGTTAACTTAAATGCACTGCTATAGCATTGTACCTGTGGCCTTAAAATCTGGCTCCTCATCCTCTGCTGATGTAGCCTCCTCCTCCTCATCCTCCTCCCTCAGGTACTTCTGAAGGGAGGTCCAATACTGGAAGAGACCTGCTTCGCTTATTGTCCCTTTTTAGAGGACTTAGCGATTAAGGTAGCAATTTTTTCCTCCAGATTATTTAGGGCAGCTGATAAAGTGTCCTCAGTGACATATACAGGCCCAGGCTTCACTCGGGAAGCCGCCATACCTGACAGAGGTAATGGCTCATCCTGAACAGGTGCATTTAGCAACACAGGAGAGAAAGGTACCGAGTCAGCACAGTTAGAGCCTCCTCTCAGGCGGTGGTGCTTTCTTATCTCTTTTTGTCCGTATTACTTCCCCTGGAAGGCTTACTGTTTAGACAAAATACAAGGTACCTAAATGCATATACTACCGTGTTCAGTTTAGCAAATACAATAAGTATGCAACTTTTAACACATAACTATGCATAACATGGATGTCTTCTAGGAAGTACCCAATCCAACCACATGGAGTCTTACGTCCCTGTATAGCTGCTGTGTTTCTCTGCCAGGAACAAGAGAACTAACGAGCTTGCTTGCTGCTGCAGTGCTTCTCACACTGACAGTCTTTTAAATTTGGCGCCGTTTCTGTGCCTGCGCGCGCCACGTGCCCGCGCACGCCTTCGCCCCCCCCCCCTCCGATAAAGCGCGCTCCCGAGCGCGCGGCCCTTAGCGCTATGGCGGTGGCCATAGTGAGAGAGGACTCTCATCAGCCCTTGTTCCCACTTACCTGCATCTGCAGGTGTCTGGTCGGCCACCGAAAGGAGGATCGGGGTGCCCCAGCAAGCTCAGCAGCGGAGGTGACGAGCAGTGTACTTCGCCGAAGCCGACACTGAACAGAGTGAGGTGAGTATATTCAGCTCTTTACTCCCCCCAGTGGTGGAAAAAAAGAAGACATCCATTTTTTGAAAAAGGTCCCAACCTAGTTATGGACCTTCTAATCTCACCTTATCCACGCCGCAGGTTTTTCTGCTGAAAGATTTCAGACAGATACCAAACTTCACCCTTCACGGTGGGCTATGTGTGCCAACCTTCAGGGATATGGGTTCCTATTTAAAGGATACCTCTCCCCTGGGCCTTGTACAAGACTCTTACCAGGACTTTATAGCGAAATAGCGAAAGTGCTGGATCTTAGAGCCCAGTCCTCCGAAGAGAGACATTACAGGCGACGCCTCATGGATGAGGCCCGGATCCCATCCAGATTCAGCTCATTTGCAGGCGTCTTGGATGGATCCGAAAGCATAGCTCTTTTACCCCCAGAGGGTCTCTTTGGTAGAGCTTTCCTTTAGCACCTCCTAACGCGTCCAACACCTTTCGACACTGGCGAAAAAACTGAGGTACTTCCCTGATGGGAGGGGTTATATGGAGGGGAACTGTCTTCCATTGGTTGTGCCAGTGTCCAATCACCGCTGGTGACCCTTAACCCATTATGTAATGACTAGCTCTGTGTCCCGTGGTGTACGATAAAGAAAATAGCCTCTCTCATAGAGGGGGGGAGAACGGTGGTCTCAAAGAGGTAGTTATATAGGGCGAGGAGTCTAGGGACAAGTATTTCACTATATTGTGTATAGAATTCAATAGGCAGACCGTCGGAACCTGGGGCCCTAGAGCTGTGGAAGCCAGCAATTGCCGCCAGCACTTCATCTGAGGTAAGGGGGGCCTCTAGATTGGTCATCTGCTCATCTGTCAGTTTTGGGAATTCAATTCCTGCAAGTAATTCCGTCAGCTGGTCGTCTGTGCCGACCGTCTGGGATGTGTATAGCTGACTAAAAAAATCTCGAAATCGGTCCGACACCATTCGCGGGTCAGAAATCATGCTGCCGTCTGCATCAGTGAGTGTAATAACAGTTGGGGGCCTATCCTCCCGATGAACCATGTAAGCCAGTAGTTTGCCCGCTTTTTCCCCCTGCTCAAAGAACTTCTGCCTAGCAAAAAATAGTTTACGTCTGGCAGCCTCATATTGAATCTGGTCTACCACCCTGGATTGAAGTTTAAGAAGGTCGGCATGTACTGGAGAAGGGTCATCTACAAAGGACCTCTCCGTGGCCAACAAAACAGACAGGGCTCTGTCCAATGCATCCGCCGAAGCAGCCTTAAATCTATTAATGCGGGTGGATAGGACCATACGGGCATGTAATTTAAAGGATTCCCAGACCATATCCGGAGGGGCAGACGTGTCGTTATCCTCAAAGAAGTCGGTCCAAGCACAGGTAAGTTCATCATCCTCTGACAACAGAGACAGCCAAAATGGGTTCAACCTCCAAGAAAGCGGAGGTTTATCCAGTGGCAATGATAAAGTGACCCAGTACGGACTATGATCCGATAGTAGCCTAGGGGAGAACCCCGCTTCTAATAAGCGGGGTGCTAGTGCAGCGGATACAAAAATCAAGTCAATACGGGACATGGTTTTATGGGAGGCTGAAAAGCATGAATAAGCTCTGGCCTGGGGGAACTTATACCGCCAGGTGTCAATGAGACCAAAAGCAGAGATGAGTCTGGACAGCCTGGAGCTCGTCTGGGCATTGGCACACGGCGGTGCTGGCTGAGGCCTGTCAAGGCCAGGATTCATGGTAGCGTTGAAGTCCCCCAGCCAGATCGCCTGTGTCGAAGGGTGGCGAGACATAAACAACAGACCCTCAGAAATAACGACAGAACTAAATGGTGGAGGTATATATATTGCGAGAATCAGGAGCGGCTCACCATATATTTTGACTGAGAGGAATACGTAGCGGCCCTGTGGGTCCGTGAGTACAGCACCTAACTCAAAGTGGACCGTCTTGGCGACCAACACCGAAACCCCGCGAGCCTGGGTAGAGTGGGTCGAATGGTATGCCCATCCCACCCAGGGCCGACGGAGCGCCATCTGAAGCCGCCCATCCACATGCGTCTCCACCAACACTACTATATCAGCTCTCTGTTTCTTGAGAAGTGCGAATACTGCAGATCTCTTTATCTTATCTCCCAGACCCCGGACATTCCAGGTAAGAAATTTTAGTGTGGCCATTCGAGGAGATGTGGGATTAGCTTTGCACCAGGGGGAGTCCAGCCCCTCCACCCCAAGCACCCAGTATATAACATATCCAACCCGTCAAGCTGTATATATATTGCGGTACATTGTAAATACAAAATTTGAAGGAGTCTCATCCGGTAAAAAATTAAGGACTTCAAAAATATACATGTATTGCCGTATAGAAAATTGAACCAACCGAAACCCACCCCCCACCCCACCCTGCACCCACCCCAACTGGTGCGGGTATGACCCATAACAAAACTCAGAAGAACAACTAGATAAGTGTCGGAGTAATCAAAGAGGCCCACGGATGTTGAAGGCGTATAAGAAGCCTGGGGCCATGACTCCAGGGGAGTCACTAGCCAAAAACAGATGGCTAACCACAACCGTCCCCACACTCGGGGGAGGGCTGTCCAAAAATGTAGTCCCCCCTGGATCTTACCGACACAGTTTTCATCCTCGTTGCTGTGGGGGCGACTAATCGCTGCAAAGAATAGTCAAAAACAAAACGTAGGACCATAGATGCTCCAAGTATGTGTCCCTGTCATTAGTAGGAAAAAGGACTGTAAACCAGCAGGCAGGATAATGCATGGGGCCAGTTCGCCAGATAATGGGAAAAGTGCTTCTAGAGGGGGAAACAAAAAGACGGGGGGGGGGGGATGGGGCCGGCAGTCTAAAGGGGTCTTAGGCAAGATATCCGTGTAGGGGGCCGTATAGAGGGGGGGGGGACAGGGGAGACGGCACATACCGAGCAATCCAGGCAGAGGAGTCATCACAAGGGTTGCCGTGCAGACGGATTGCAGGAATCAGGATACATGGTGAGGGATCACTTATTCATCCGCGCGTCTGGAGCGATCCGGGCGCTCAAGCCAGGCGATAACATCAGCTGGATCCTCAAAGAAAACCACTCGGCCGTCCCTTTCCACCCTGAGACGCGCCGGGAATAACATAGACTATTTGAGATGTTTGATCCTGAGCCTCTTCTTGGCCTCCATGAAACCCTGGCGGCGACGCTGCACGTCCGCGGAGAAGTCTGGGAAGATTGCTATCCTGGAGTTGCCCAGCTCAATGTTGCCCTTCTCTCTAGCCATTCTTAACACCGCATCCCGGTCTTTAAAGTTCAAAAACTTGGCGATAATCGTGCGGGGGGGAGCCCCCTGCGGAGGGGCTTTAGCCGGCATGCGGTGTGCTCTCTCCACTGTAAGGATTGGAGAGAAGGCGTCACGGCCATAAGTGGTAATGAGGAGCTGCTCCAGGAAAGAGGTAGGGTCCCCCCCCTCCGTTCCCTCCGGTATTCCTATGAAGCGGAGATTACACCTCCGAATCCTATTCTCCATCTCATCTTGCTTCTGTACAAGCTGGGAGATCTGGAGTTGCATACGGTCGGCGCCCGTCCGGAGCGGGGGTATGGCGTCCTCCACCTCACTAACACGAGTCTCAGTCTCCTTAACCCTCTCCCGCAATTTCTGGACATCCTGCCTCATACGGGAGATATCTACCTTAACCTCCTCGATTTGAGAGGTGAGTGAGGTGCGGCAATAGGTGATGGCTTCCAGGAGCTTTTCTGTATCTCTGCCTGGTGCGGCCTGGTCAGAGCACGCGGCGCCGCCATCTTCCCCCAGAGTGTCTTTGTCTTGGCGGCGATATTGATCAAGTTTAGCGATGGCTGCGCTTTGCCCTTTCGGCGGAGACATGGCAGGATGTGTTCCAGCACTAACCTCCGGCTGCTGGGGTCTGTAGGAATGCTTTAGGGTAGCAGGATCAGCGGTTTAGCAGGATTAATGCTCGGAGCTCTTTTCACACGCGTCCTACTCCATTCCCTGTCAGGCCACGCCCCCCCGGATTTGCATCTTTATTACACCGCATCTCAGCTCTCCCAACTTTTCCGCGTCGATAAAACTGACAGGGACAGGTTTGGGACCCTACTATGCCCTCGCTTAACACACCACACACGCGACCCTGTTGCCGCAATTGCGACAGGGGCACGAGGCACCCACTCTCAACAGGTTAAACCCACTTTATACCAATATAGGAAAATCTGGGACATTGCTATGACTAAGCTGAATATAGACCCGATCAATGACTACACTCCCCTTTGGCACAATGACCACCTGCCTGAACTCTCCCGAATTCCTGACCCTGAAATATGGTGCTCTCGGGGGTAATCTACCTCTCGCAAGTTGTTGCGGGAGGTAACATTAAACCTTTCCCGGCTCTCCAGGATGAGTTTGCGCTCCCTGATAGTATGTACTTTAGATACATTCAAGTACACCACGCCCTCACTGCACAGTTTTGGGGGACACTGCCACAGCCCTCCCCTAACTCCGTCATGGCCGTAGTTAAGGGCACAGACCCCCAAAAGCTCATCTCCTACTTCTACAATATGATGATCACACCCTCCTCTACGAAATTAGCATATGCACTTAAACCTAGATGGGAGAGGGAGGTAGGAGACCTGGATGATGAGGAGTGGAGTGAGTCCCTAGATGCCTGTAGGGAGGCTTCCCCAAAGCTCTCAGACAGACTCACCCAATTATATATCATTCATAGATCTTATCTTACTCCACTCCGAGTATCCAGATATAAGAAAGACCTCCCTAACACCTGCCCCATGTGTACGCGGAAGCTGGGTACGTTCTTCCACTTAATTTGGTCCTGCCCTGTGATCCAGGAATTCTGGAAACAATTAGTGGACTTCCTCCATGACAATATGGGCTCACCCCTTACGCTGGACCCACGGTCATGCTTACTGGGGATCTACCCAGGCCCTGAACTGGATAAGTTTACTAAGACTTTTCTCCAGGACACCCTCTCCTCAGCAAGGAAGGTGATAGCGCGGAAGTGGATGAGATCATCCCTACCGACTATGGCTGAATGGAAAGCTGATATTAATGGTGCTCTTCCATACCGAAAGTTTATGTATATTAATAGAGGGTGTCCAACCAAGTACAATAAAATCTGGGACCGATGGCTGGAAGTTTCGGACACCCTCACTTAGTGGTTCTCAATGTATTCCTCAAATATGTATATGACCCCTTTCCACTATACTGTACTTAAGTCTGTCATTTATTCCTCCATGTTATTGACCTACATGTATGCTTTGTATGTACATACTGCCAAATAAAAACCTTTTATTCAAAAAAAAAAATTAAAAAAATGAATGTAGTTTGTCGCCGCTGCGCGTTTGTGCGCAATTTTAAAGCATGTCGTGTTTGGTATCCATGTACTCGGCCTAAGATCATCTTTTTTATTTCATCAAACATTTGGGCAATATAGTGTGTTTTAGGGCATTAAAAATAAAAAAAGTGTGTTTTTCCCCCAAAAAAATGCGTTTGAAAAATCGCTGCGCAAATACTGTGTGGAAATTTGTTTTTGCAATACCCACTATTTTAATCTGTAGGGCTTTTGCTTTAAAAAAATATATAATGTTTGGGGGTTCAACATAATTTTCTTGAAATTTTTTTTTTTTTTCATGTAAACAAAAAGTGTCAGAAAGGGCTTTGTCTTCAAGTGGTTAGAAGAGTGGATGATGTGTGACATAAGCTTCCTAATGTTGTGCATAAAATGTCAGGACAGTTCAAAACCCCCCCAAATGACCCCATTTTGGAAAGTAGACACCTCAAGCTATTTGCTGAGAGGCATGTTGAGCCCATTGAATATTTTTTTTTTTTTTGTCCCAAGTGATTGAATAATGACAAAAAAAAAAAAAAATGTACAAAAAGTTGTCACTAAATTTATATATTGCTCAAACATGCCATGGTTATATGTGGAATTGCACCCCAAAATACATTCTGTTGCTTCTGAGTACGGGGATACCACATGTGTGAGACATTTTGGGAGCCTAGCCGCGTACAGGACCCCGAAAACCAAGCACCGCCTTCAGGATTTCTATGGGTGTAAATTTTTGATTTCACTCCTCACTGCCTATCACAGTTTCGGAGGCCATGGAATGCCCAGATGGCACAAACCCCCCCAAATGACCCCATTTTGGAAAGTAGACACCCCAAGCTATTTGCTGAGAGGTATGTTGAGTATTTTGCAGATCTCGCTTTTTGTCGCAAAGTTTTGAAAATTAAAAAAAGAAAAAAAAAAATGTCCTTTCTTCATTTTCAAAAACAAATGAGAGCTGTAAAATACTCACCATGCCTCTCAGCAAATAGCTTGGGGTGTCTACTTTCCAAAATGGGGTCATTTGTGGGGGTTTTGGGCTATCTTGGCATTTTATGGCCTTCAAAACTGTGATGGGTAGTGAGGAGTGAAATCAAAAATTTGTGCCCCTAGAAATCCTGAAGGCGGTGCTTGGTTTTCGGGGGCCCGTACGCGGCTAGGCTCCTAAAAAGTCCCACACATGTGGTATCCCCGTACTCAGGAGAAGCAGCAGAATGTATTTTGGGGTGTAATTTCGCATATAACCATGGCATCTTTGAGCAATATATCATTTAGTGACAACTTTTGTACATTTTTTTTTTTTCTTTTTGTCATTATTCAATCACTTGGGAAAAAAAAAAAAAATATTCAATGGGCTCAACATGCCTCTCAGCAATTTCCTTGGGGTGTCTACTTTCCAAAATGGGGTCATTTTGTGGGGTTTTGTGCTATCTTGGCATTTTATGGCCTTCAAAACTGTGATAGGTAGTGAGGAGTGAAATCAAAAATGTATGCCCTTAGAAACCTTGAAGGCGGGTGCTTGGTTTTTGGGGTCCCGTACGCGACTAGGCTCCCAAAAAGTCCCACACATGTGGTATCCCCGAACTCAGGAGAAGCAGCAGAATGTATTTTGGGGCGCAATTCCACATATAACCATGGCATGTGTGAGCAATATATCATTTAGTGACAACTTTTTGTAATTTTTTATTTTTTTTTTGTCATTATTCAATCATTTGGGACAAAAAAAAATATTCAATGGGCTCAACATGCCTCTCACAATTTCCTTGGGGTGTCTACTTTCCAAAATGGGGTCATTTAGGGGGGTTTTGTACTGCCCTGCCCTTTTAGCACCTCAAGAAATGAGATAGGCAGTCATAAATGTAAAGCTTTGTAAATTCCAGAAAATGTACCCTAGTTTGTAAACGCTATAACTTTTGCGCAAACCAATAAATATACGCTTATTGAATTTTTTTTTTACTAAAGACATGTGGCTGAATACATTTTGGCCTAAATGTATGACTAAAATTCTGTTCAATCTGATTTTTCTTATAACAAAAAAGTAGAAAATATCATTTTTTTTTTCAAAATTTTCGGTCTTTTTCCGTTTATATCGCAAAAAATAAAAATCGCAGAGGCAATCAAATACCATTAAAAGAAAGCTCTATTTGTGGGAAGAAAAGGACGCAAATTTCGTTTGGGTACAACATTGCATGTCCGCACAATTTACAGTTAAAGCAGCGCAGTGCAAAATTCTGAAAACACCTCTGGTCCTTTAGCTACCAAATGGTCCGGGGCTTAAGTGGTTAAAGACCTTGCAAGTACAAAAAAAACCTGTTCAAAATACAAGGGTACAGTACCCAGTTACTAATAATAATATTATTATGTCTTTTTATGTAGAATATAATAGAAAAAACGAAAAATAGCCCCAGAAAATAAATGAATACAGCCAACTAATATTAAAAAATATTTAAATAAAACTGTTCTAAAGTTAAAAGGGTGTATAAAAAGTAGTGCTGAGCTGTTGAAATTGACTCTAGGTCAATAAAAAAAAGGTGCTTTCCACAGACAATAGTGTACATACAGTACTAATATAAACAATGGAGCAATAAAGTGCAAATGTGCAAGAAAAGGAAGGGAGTCCTTGTGACATCAAATAATCCAAAACTTAAATAAATCAGCAAGTGTAGAAGTGCAAGTGCCAATATTCCAAGACCTTAGTATACTGGTTGTATTAATAAGGTGCCTTGTTAGCCAGCAAGTACTAAAAGGTGTATAATGTACAATAAATAGGATAATTACAATTGCATATATCCAGATGATGAAAAAATGAAACCGACACCTTAATATACTGTTGTATTAGTAAGGTATCTTGCTAGCCAGCAAGTGCTAAGGTATCGGTATGGTGCAAATGTGCAAAAATGTGACAATAAAATAAATCTCACATAGACAAAAAAATATTCCATGGAAACTTAATTAAGTTTCCATGGAATTTTTTTGTCTATGTGAGATTTATTTTATTGTCACATTTTTGCACATTTGCACTTTATTGCTCCATTGTTTATATTAGTACTGTATGTACACTATTGTCTGTGGAAAGTACTTTTTTTTTTTTTTTATTGACCTAGAGTCAATTTCAACAACTCAGCACTACTTTTTATACACTATTTTAACAAGGTTGTGGTTTTTACCTTTTTCAGTGCTTAGTAGCAGTTGTATCATCACCTATCATCTCATAGTAGCGCGGAAATATTTTTATATACAAAGTTAAAAGGGTGTTTTTAAATGAGAAATTGGTTGAAGCTTCTTTTTGCAATCCGTGTATTAGCACTGCAGAATTCACCCTTTGGCAGCCTCCTGTGCCCAGTAATGGCTGTAAACTACAGAAACTGCGTTCATCCAATCTGGGTGTTTTTTATACCATGTGATCATTGTACTGCTCAATCATAGCAATCGCCAATGTGAGCAGAAAAGTGTTAACATTTGTAAGCCTGTCCCATCCTCTTACAATAGAGAAAGAAGGAACCAATGAACCCCTATTCTGCTGTATATCTAGTCTCCATGCCATCTCTTCAGTGATCTTCATCTTCTCTTCCTTTTGTATAACCTGTACATTACCAAGCTCCAGGTTTTAACCCCCTCCAGTACCATCATAGTTTTTCATTACGGAAAAATTGTGGCAAAAAATTCGATCACCTTTCTAGGTGATTCTATACTTGCAAAAATCTGTCATTTTGCTTGTTTTCGTACTGTCCTGGCATTTTTATCTGCTGTGCTTTATAACAAAGGGAAACCACTTTTTTCCCCAAAATATTCAGTTTTTTTTTTTTTTTTATATAATCCTTTAATAACCAATGAGGTTTTTATTTTTATCACCTAAAGAAAGTTTTATTTGTCTCCAAAAATGACAAAACATTCATTTGGGTCCATTGTTGCATGACCAAGTAATTCAAACTATCACAGCCCTTAACTGAAAAATTACTAGGTACTGAAATGGGTAAAGCTTTCATAACTGTCTGCTACAGTTCAGCTTTAAATTTGAAAAGCAAACATTGAAATGTCTTTAGTGGCCACAGCCCTCTTCCCCTGATCTACATATTGTACAGCTCTTCTTAAAATCATTTTATTACTGGTAATCTGGAAATTTGTTTACTGAAACATAAAATAGCCACCATTGGCCCAATCACAGAATAAAGCCTAACGAAGCAGAATCCTGTTTGCTGCATTGGATTAAACTAAAGTAACCCAAGTGGACTTTTTTACTATAACATTGGCAGTCATAGTAGAGCTGCACAATTAATAGTTTAAAGATCGCGATCTCTATTCACCCCCCCCCCCCCCGATCTCCAGGTTGGAATTGCTTGATTCTTAGGATCCCCGGAACCAGCATGGAACGCAAATGGCAGATATCAGAACTGACGTCGGCATCTGGAACTGACGGCAGTCAGCAGAGCGTGATGCGCCACAGCGTCGCTGGATGTGAATGATGATGCGTGGGCGGTACCATCACGTTTCTCGGCCGGGAAACGAAACAATGCAGTGAGTGCGCACCCCACTGCACCAGCAGCATTGATCCGATGGCGGCGCGATGCCAGAACACAAACGTGAGACCGTGAGTGA
The DNA here is from genome assembly GCA_029206835.1 of Rana muscosa. Lineage (NCBI taxonomy): Eukaryota > Metazoa > Chordata > Amphibia > Anura > Ranidae > Rana > Rana muscosa. The sequence goes on along the minus strand of CM055122.1, from coordinate 434,797,254 downwards.
GCTTCCTTGTGCCTTAGTGTTATATTATTATTACCAGTACCACCACAGTCAGCTACCCGGCCCAGAGTTCTTGCAGAATGTGGACTTAAAATACTGGCAATCACTGTCCCTTATTATAAATATTACCAGTCTGAGTCAGCTACCCATATAATGAATATTACCACAGTCAGCTACCCCAGACTCTGGGTAGCTGACTGTGGTAATATTCATAATACATTATAAGGAACAGTGGTTGCCGGTATTTTAAGTCCACTCCTCACATGCCCCCCTTAATAGCCTGTCAGATGTTTTTGAGAATCGTGATCTTCATTCTAAGCAAAAGAATCGTGATTCTCATTTTTCCCAGAATCGTGCAGCTCTAAGTCATAGGCAGTTTTTACTTGTATTTTTAGAGCAAAATAAATCTGCTTTGGCAACAGTCCCCTTGACCTGTTGCTTTGACCCTGATCTACAGGTTTTGTATTTTCTTTTTCCTTTTTAAGAATAAAATGTCTGTGCTTACATGTGTAGGTCCTTTCTCCTCTACAACACCAATGCTACAGTAAAGTACCGTGGGTAGGGAGTAGGTTGATGCACCTTAATTCACGGAGTTATTGACAAAATTTACAATGTTTTCTAATGAAGAAAATAAAACGTGTAGCCAGTCAGTGCTTGAAAACCAAAGTAGGGAAGCCTTCCACAATCCTCTAGTCTATTCAATGCAATTCATCTGTGACAACATTCATTCTGGTGCCCTTTGAGTAAGATCTTCTCAAGATGCTTGCAGAGTGTTTTGTTTGCCAAGGAAGAGAGCCTTGCATTGAAAAAAACAAAAAGCTATTAGATTATTTCTAATGCTCCAGTGCAGAATAGTTTGGCACAGGTAGGCAACCTTTAAAAGTTGAGATCTACCCTGACAGCATAGGGGAAATAAAACATCCCGGGGGGGGGGGGCACAGTAGTTGTTTAATATGCCCCCCTTTACATAACGCATCTACTGTAGTGTCCTCTGCCTCCCCATTCCCCAAAGCAGTGTCCTCTGTCTCATTCTCATCACCCCTCACCCACTGTATTGTCCTCTGTCCCCTCCAACAGTGTCGCCTCATACACACGACCGGTTTTCCCGATGAGAAAACTGCCATGATTGCTTTTGGCCGGGAAAACCGGTTGTGTGTATGCTCCATTGCAGTTTTACCGACCGGAAAACTGGCGGGAAAAAAAAAGAGAACCAGCTCTCTTTTTTTCCCGTCAGGAAAAAAATCCTGCCGAGAAAACCGGTCGTCTGTATGCTTTCCCGAGGGGGGGAAAAAACGCGCATGCTCGTAAACAACTCAACGCAGGCGCGGAAGCATAGCACCTCGTTTTGTCGGCTCGTCGTAGTCTTTGACGTCACTGCGTTCTTGGCATTCAAAAGTTCAGCGGTCTTTTGTGTGACTGTGTGTATGCAGGGCAGGCTTGAGAGGAATCCCGTTGGGAAAAGCGTAGTGTTTTTTTTTTTTTTCCTGCCGGGAAAACCGGTCGAGTGTACGAGGCATCAGTGTAGGTAGGACTTCCTAGCTAACAGCGTGTGTACAGCGCAGCGGAGTTCAGAAGACGGCATAGTGCTGGATTAAAGGCACGAGCGGGAGCTGCAAGAGTTAACTTTTTCCTAATAACAAGTTGGTAATTGGTTGCTAGAAACCAATCACCTAGTGGTTAACACAAAAGGTTACCTGAGGAAGCTCCTGCCTTCCATCCAGCATTATGCTGCCTTCCACTCTCCGCTCTGCAGTAAATATGAGTCGTGGAGGCTGGAGGGGGAGGGGCAGAGCCATGTTCATGATCTACCTGTCGGCTTCCCGTGGTTGACTAGTAGATCGCGATCGACAGCTTGCCGGCCCCGGTTTAACAGGTTGGGGAGCTTTTTTAATTGACATTTTAACTATGCTGTGTGAAACCCTGGATCAGCAAAACCATCTTTATTATTCTAACTGAATAATGCTATATAATAATAGTACTGAATTGCACTGTGTTTTTCTACACTAGTGTTAAAATTGAATGGTGTTAAAGTGTCTGATGGTTCTTTTGTTTTGCTATAGGTCATCGTACAAAGTCAGTGCTTTGAGGAATTACTACTGGCCCTTCTGGATCCTAATAATGAAGAGGAATCTCTGCAGTATTTGGCATCATGCATTGCCGACCTAACTAAACATGGTAGGATTTTAACATTCTAGTTACCCATTGCTTGTTTTGCTTATTGGTAGTTGGCAGTGCATGTAAACAAAGTCTTAATGATCTTTTACCATATCGAAATATTTATATATAAAATATATTGTTTTTATTGTCCTATAAAAGGAAACTAGATGTACTTCCTGTTGTCTTTCACTCATCATACATTACCTGTGACGATGAACATTATGCTTCCTAGAGAGATCGGTTAACCCTTGTAGCCTACTGATTGCAGCTCTTCAACCAGTGGACGAGATTTCTGAATACTGACTTACCTGTAAATTCTATATATTGGACTATGCTACAGGACACAAGACACCCCCCCCCCCCCCCATTACCTTCCTTTGTTTACTTTGCAATGCATGCTACAAAACTGAGGATTGATGGAATGGGCTAGGATTATAAGGGAGGCATTCTGGGGGGCGGGGGCGGGGGATGTCCTCCAAAAGCTTTCCAGTGTCTAATCACCCAAAGGTAAACTTCTAACCCATAGTATATGAATTTGTTGCCTGTGTCCTATACTTCAAGATATATATATATATATATATATATATATATATATATATATAAAAAATTCTCTTTTTCCTACTGGATAGAGTTCAGCAAAGATTGTGGGGGGAAACCAGGAGTGACCCATTCATCATAGACTGCACATTCTATCTCTTCATGAACAGAGAATGTTTTTTGCAAGATTTTTACAGGGCTCTTTGTATGCAAAGGGGCATGGTGAGATGGAGGTGATAATCCAAGGTGCAGCGCTTCAGTGAGCAATAATAGTGGTAATGTGGCAGTCCATGTAAAAAGTCAATATGAAGTGAGATGGATATGAAAAATGATAAACCTCCACCAAGCTTCAATGTGCAAAGAGAAAAGCACACCACACCAACATGCTATTGATCTACTTACCAGAAAGGTATAACAGGCGATGTAATCATACAATGTATAAGATCAATGATGGATGCAACCCTCCAAACTTGATAAATCATGGGGAATCCTCAACATCAGAGAGACCTCCGGGACTCAAGACCAAATGGGTGCGCAATGCGACCATCAACAGGAAATTACCCAGTTGGAAAAAGGCAATAATCGTGAAGCCCGTAAGGGTAAAACATACAGTATTTATTGTAGTTTACTTACAGGAACAGAAGTAACATCATGACGTATAAAATCTCAGCGGCTCTCAGCGTGCTTGCATCTACCAGCCTTAGGTGGGTAGGGTTATAGAAGAGGTGCTCAGGGGCATGTCCTTTAAAGCTTTCCCAGTGACCAATTACCTGAAGGTACATGTCTATAACCCATGGTCTATGTCCTGTACTGTACGATTGAGGTGGTGTTACTAAACTTATGCTACCATTATAGGTATTCTCTAGTTTGCGCAGGGCAAAGAAATATGGAATTTTGTTAGTGTGGGTAAAATCTTCACATTTTCTTTCTTTTTGTTATAAAGCAGCTTGTCTAAGTGGAGACCAGTACACATCTATTGGAAGTGAAGCAGATTATGTCTAGTAAGTGCAGATGATATGTGTAAGTGAAAAGCACCTCCACCATGGTGACCCCCACAGGGCATACTTTCACCTTATTATATTGACCCTGACAACAAAGGTCCAAATGCACTTTTGTATAATAAATCAGCTCTAGTACAACAGTGCATTTGGACATTTTGTTGTCAGGGTCACTATATTAGGGTGAGAGCATAACCTGTGGCAGTGTTTTTCACTTTGACATATCTTCTGTACTTGCTGGAATGAAGCAGTAATAATAATTTAGTTTCTTTGCCCTTTTCTTATTTGCTGATACTTATTTTGCTTCACACATGTCATTTAATTTATATTGTTAAAGCGAAGCTCCACCCAAAAGGGACTAGTTTGCTGCCTGACCCTTTACTTAGAAGAAATGGTGGTGGCAGCACCCGAGAGCCAATTGAAAAATCGGCTGGGGTGCTGACATTGCGGGACCCCTGGACAGGTAATAAAAATCAGCAGCTACAGTATTTGTAGATGCTGACTTTAGATTTTTATAGGGGTGGGGTGGCTGGAGTTTTTTTTACATTATTTGATTTAGCCCACTTTTTGCTTGCAGCTTTATTTGTATATGGGTGCACAGGATTATTGAAAATGTAAGAGCACTGTGCAAATGATAGGTGTTGACCATTCAAAATGTAGGAAACTGTGTGTGTGTGTGTATTTTTATATATATATATATATATATATATATATATATATATATATATATATATATATAATATACTGCTCCAAAAAAAATTGAAGGAACACCTTTTTTAATCTAAGTATAGCATCAAATCAATTTAACTCCTGTGATATTGATCTGGTCAGTTAAGTAGCAGAGAGGGTTGTCAATCACTTTCAGCTGCTTTTGGTGTTAAAAAAAAATTAACACGTGCACAAATGGGCAACCATGAGACGACCTCCAAAACAGGAATGGTTTTACAGGTGAAGGCCAGTGCCCCCCCCCCCACTCTTTTCTGACTGTTTGGCCCCTATGCGCGCCTGACCTTAATCCAATAACCCCTTTTGGGACATTATGTTTCAATCCATCTGATGCTGCCAGGTTGCACCCCAGTCTGTTCAAGAGCTCAGTGTTGCCCTGGTCCAGATCTGGGAGGAAATACCCCAGGACACCATCCGTCGTCTCATTAGGAGCATGCCCCGATGTTGTCAGGCATGCATACAAGCACGTTGGGGCCATACAAACTACTGAATACTATTTTGAGTTGCTGCTATGAAATTTCAGCAAAACGGACTAGCTTGCTGCATCATTTTTTCACTTTGATTTTTGAAGGGGGTGGGGTCACTTTGAATTCAGCCCTCTGCAGGTTGATACATTTTCATTTCCATCAATCAGTGTGGCATCCTTTCATTTCGAACACACCCAGTCCCATAGCAGTATAGATATCCAACATATTCTTCCCCCTTGATCTGGTGTGTTTTCAAAGTGTTCCTTTTAATTGTGTGTGTGTGTGTGCGCGCGCACGCACACACACACACACCTGTTTTATTAGTGCAGTACAAGTCGCAATAGCATTTTTGGTTATAAGGCTTTAGAATGAAATTGTATTTTCTGTTTTATGCCTAGTAAAAGGTAAATTTTGACTGAAGTGAGAGCCTAAAGTTTTTGTGTAATAATGCTCTTTTCACAGACTATGCAAGGGAGAATCTCGTTAAAAGGAAGGATAAAGCTTTCCTCAAGTGTTTGGTGAAATTGTCTGGATACCTAGAACATAAAGAACTCTCCTTCCAAGCTGCCACAGTTATTAAACATCTGTCTCATTCCGGTAATGTACTGAAGCAAAGCCCATATTCCCTATAAATATAATGTAATCCAGGCCCAGCTGCAAAATTTTATTATAGTGCACCTCCTCCTATCCCTAACCTCCCAAGGTTTGCAAAGTTTCATTTGCAAGTACTGCTTGGGGTGTGTGTGTGTGTGTGTGTGTGTGTGTGTGTGTGACTGACTGACTGACTGACTGCACTGGTGTATCCAAAGTTCTAGTAGTCTGTATCAGAGAGTTATTACCCAATAAAGGGCAGTAGACTGTAGATCAGTCGGTGTTCTGTCAAAAGAGCCAAATCGTCAAAATCTCCAATTGCTTCACTGCCGGTGACTTTCCAGTAGCAGTAATTGCAGATTTCGATAACTTGCCCGTTTTCACACAACACCGGCAGCTTATGCATTACGGTACATGACGAGTTGGCTGTTTTGACAGAACACCGGGTGAGAGTAAAAAAAACTTGCCGTCACCCTGGAGGTAGCCATGTTGGTAGCGGGCGGACTAACAATGGCCACTCATTATATCGTGTATTGTATATGCTGCCGGTGTTCTGTTAAAACAGCCAAGTCGTTGAAATCTGCAATTATTGCTACTGAAGAGTCACCGAAAGTGACGTAATTGGTGATTTTAACAAGTTGGCTCTTTTTTGACAGAACAGGGGCATTAGTCTTGGGGCCCCTTTTTCGCACCAGTGAACTGATCCAATTCGCCTGTCTGTTTTTCAGGTGGACCCAGTCGGACCACTCATTGTTCTCTTTAGGGCAATGCATGTCAGTGGACATGTGTCTGCTGTCACCCTCTGGCATCTGATATACTAAAAACAGACGGATGGGGAATACGTTCGTTATCCGTCCATCTGACTGCCCCCCCCCCTTGGAGAACAGCGGACACAGACCTGTCATCCACCTGTTCAGCGGGGAGCAGGATTCTGTCCCATGTGAAGGGGCCTTCCCTTTTGACATTCTCAAGGATGTCACTGATGCACAGAGTTTGTTGACCTGGGGACATATGAGGCTAACGGTTAATGACATGCAGTTAGGTCCATATATATTTGGACACGGGCACAATTTTGGATTTGTTTCAGGTATTTACCAAAACCTATTCAAGCTATAGTTATATAAAGGATATGGACTGAAAGTGCACACTCTTGGGTTTAATTTGATGGTATGTACATCCAAGTTGGAGGAAGGGTTTAGGAATTGCAGCTCTTAATAGCCACCCCCATCCTTTTTCAAAAGACCAAAAGTAATTGGACCAAAAGCTGTTTCATGGCCAGGTGTCATCAATTAAGCAGGTAAAAGGTCTGGAGTTGATTCTAAGTGTGGTATTTGCATTTGGAACCTATTGCTGTGAACCCTAAATCATGCGTTCAAAGGAGCTGTCCATGCAAGTGAAACAGACCATTGTAAGGCTTCAAAAATTAAACCAATTCATCAGAGAGATAGCAGCAACGTTGGGAGTGGCCAAATCAACAGTTTGGGACATTTTGAGGAAAGAAGAATGTACTTGTGAGCTCAGCAACATAAAAAAGCCTGGACGTCCACGGAAGACAACACTGGTGGATGATCGCAGGATCCTCACTATGGTAAAGAAAAACCCATTCACAACATCCAGACGAGTGAAGGACACTCTCCAGGAGGTGGGCGTATCATTGTCAAAGTCTACAATCAAGAGAAGACTTCACAAGAGCAAAATACAGAGGCTTCATCACAAGGTGCAAACCATTCAAAAGCCTGAAGAATAGGAAAGAACATCTAAAAAAAGCCAGACCAGTTCTGGAAAAGCATTTTTTGGATGGATGAAACTTATGCCTAGTACACACGATTGGTTTTCCCGGCGGTCAAAAGACCGCCGGGAACCGGCTCTGTCACTTTTCCCCTGTACACACGGGCGGTTTTCCCGACGGGAAAACTGCCAGGAGAACTTTGGTCGGGAAAACCGGCCGTGTGTATGCTCCCTCGCAGTGTTTCCCCATAGGAAAACTGTGAGGGGGAGAAAAAACGCCGCAATTCGTGGTGGGAAAAAAAATAGAACAAGTTCTCATTTTTTTTCACCACAGTTTTCCTGTTGGGAAAACTGCTATGGAGCATACACACGGCCGGTTTTCCCGGCCAAAAGAAAACATGGCAGTTTTCCCGATGGTGTGTACGAGGCATAAGATTAATCTGTACCAGAATGATGGGGGGGGGGGGGAGTGTGAAGAAGGCTCATGATCCAAAGCACACAGCGTCACCTGTATAACATGGTGGATGCAGTGTGATGACATAAACATGCATGGCTTCCAGTGGCACTGGGTCATTGGTGTTTATTGATGTGACAGAAGACAGAAGCAGCCAGATGAATTCTGCAGTGTTTAGAGTTAAGCCTTGTAGACACGATCGGATTTTCCGGTGGGAATTGTGTGATGGCAGGCTGTTGTCGGAAAATCCGACCATTTGTATGCTCCATCGGACAATTGTCGGATTTTCCGCCAACAAATGTGTGTTGTCGGATTATCTGATCGTGTGTACACAAGTTCATCGGACAAAACTCCAAAGTACAAACACGCATACTCAGAAGCAATGCTAACCATAACGCAACATTAGCAGAAGTTGCCCAAAGGGTGGCGCTAAAGAGCTGAAAAACCACGTAGGTTCGTGTTTGTTGCCCGACAATTATTTGCAGTCTTTTTTTTATGCAATACAAGTTCCTGGCCAACGCCCTTCGTACAAAAGTCCTACGCTTTGTCTGCAGAAAATCCGATCGTGTGTACCAGACTATATACTGTCAGCCCAGATTCAGCCAAATGCAGTAAAGTTGATTGGATGGCAATTCACAGTACAGATGGACAGTGATCCAAAACAAAACTGCAGAAGCAACCCAGGAGCTTTGGAAGGAAAAGTGGAATATTCTGCAATGGCCGAGTCAATCAACCAATTGAGCATGCATTTCACTTGCTGAAGGCAAAACTAAAGGCAGAAAGAGCCACAAACAAAGAACAACGGAAGACGGATGTAGTTAGAGCCTGGCAAAGCATCAGAAAGGAGGAAACGCAGTCTTTGGTAAGGCCCATGGGTTCCAGATTTCAGACAGTCATTACCAGTAAAGGATTCTCAAAAATATAAAAATTAACATTCTATTCATGTTGTCCAATTACATTCGAGCCCCTGAAATTGGGGGCCCTGTCTATAAAAATGGTTGCAGTTCCTAAAATGTGTACTTGATATTTATGTTCAACCCCTTGAATTAAAGCTGAAAGTCTGTAGTTCAAATTCATTTGGATGGTTTTATTTTAATTTTATTCTAGTAGCATACAGAGCCCAAAGTGTGAAAATTTGTGCCTGTGTCCAAATATATATGTGACCTAACCTAAGGTTCTTCCACCCCTGTTTCTTCCCAAAGCAACCCACTGATTTGAATGGTCAATTGGAACCACATAATCCCTGATAGTGTGTTGAATCCAGTTTCTGCCCTAATGTTTTCTCATGACATCCTCATTGTGGGCACTTACAAAACCTTTTGTGGGGTGATTGGTTGCCAATGGGCATTAGAGGTGTAAGGCCCATCCGGAAGATGGTGCCTATTAAGGTTTGTCTTGATCTTGCTTTGTCAGGATTCAACGTTGGAAACCATTCTTTGCTTGCAGTTTTGTTTTTAAATCCCCCTCCCCATAAGGAGGTATACTTTAAATAAACAGCAGTTACATGTAAGAAAACATGGTTTTATTCTAAATCTTATGCATTCAAACAAGTCTTATGGGGTATTGGATTATCAATGAATGGTGTATATACTTGAGGTACAGAGGACAAAAATTTTATATAAGGCATTGCAACATCAATTAAGACCCAAGGAGTTGAAAAGTATGCCTATTCAAAAAGTGCAGCGCGAAGCCGAAAGGCTTCACTGCAGGGTTCCCTTACTACAAATGGCGGCGGCAGCAGCACCCGAGAGCTGATGGAAACATGGGGTGCCAACATTGCTGGATGTCCTAATATTAAAAGTCAGCAGCTACAGTATGTGTAGCGGGGAGAGGTAAGTGTAAACAAACCTCTCCCGTGCTTCCTAGTGTGAGTGTCACTGATCATCTGTTCCCTGTCATAGGGAACGACGATCAGTGATGTCACACGCCAAGCCACGCCCCACACAGTAGTAGTCACTCCCTAGGAAACACTTAACCTCTTCAGCACCCCCTACAGGTTAACCCCTTCACTGCCAGTGTCATTTTCACAGTAATCAGTGCATTTTTATAGCACGGATCGCTGTAAAAATGACAATGGTCCCAAAATGGTGTCAAAAGTGTCCGATGTGTCTGCCATAATGTCGCAGTCACAATAAAAATCGCTGATTGCCGCCATTACTAGTAAAAAAAAAAAAAAAAAAAAATATTAATAAAAATGCCATAAAACTATCCCCTATTTTGTAGACGCTCTAACTTTTTTGCGCAAACCAATCAACCGCTTATTGCGTTTTTTTTTTACCAAAAATATGTAGAAGAATATGTATCGGCCTAAACTGAGGAAAAAATTGTCGCTCTATTTTTGTTTATAGTGCAAAAAATAAAAACTGCAGAGGTGATCAAATACCACCAAAAGAAAGCTCTATTTGTGGGAAAAAAAGGACGTCAATTTGGTTTGGGAGCCACGTGGCACGACCGCGCAATTGTCAGTTAAAGCGACGCAGTGCCGAATCGCAAAAAGGGGCCTGGTCCTTTAGCAACAAAATAGTCCGGGGCTTAAGTGGTTACGCAGTATTTTTATCAATCATTTTTTCCTAGAGGGCTAATGTAGGAGTTAAAACCTGCATCTTAGTTCTGGCTATCAGGTTTTTGGGGGAATGGGGGGGGAAGTATTTGCTCCCCCTGCTGATTTTGGATGTTTGCTCACTTACACAGAAATTATCAGTCTATAATTTTAATGGTAGGTTTATTTTAACAGTGAGAGACAGAATAACAAAAATATCCAGAAAAACACATTTCAAAAAAGTTCTAAATTGATTCGCATTTTAACCGCTTCCCGTCCGCGCTATAGCCGAATGACGGCTACAGCGCGGACCTTAATTGCCGGGTGGCCGTTAATAGATGTCCTCCCGTGCATGAGCTGCCTGCGTGCCCCCTGCAGTGCGCTGTGATAACCAAGTCAACCCCTTATCACGTGATCAGCTGTCAGCCAATGACAGCTGATCGCGTCATGTAAACAAAAGATTGGTAATCGGCTTTTTTTTATACTTGTGCTGACAGCGTGAGCAGAAAAAGCCGATCGCCAGCTTTTTTTTTCACCTGGTGGGGAAAAAAAAAAATTCAATAAAAAACACCTCACAGGTTTTTAAAGTAATTTATTAGGCAGCTCCGGGGGTCTTCTTCTGACTTCGGGGGGGGGGGGGAGATATGGGGTGTGTCTCTTCTGCTCTCCGGTGTCGTCTCCGCTTCTTCTCTCGCTCTCCGTTTTTTTTCTGCTGGGCGCCCCGCTATCTTCTTCCAGCTCTTTTGCTAGCGGGGGCCTGGTCTTCTTCGTCGCCTTCTTCCCTCTTTTCTCCTGGAGATGTTGACTTGTCGCTGTCTCCCGCTGTAATGTTGTGTGCGCGGGGCGCAACGACTTATATAGGCATGGGGCGTGGTCCCCGGGTGATGCCACCCAGTGACCCCGCCCCCGTATGACGTCACAGCCCCGTGGAATGATGATTCATACGTACTGTGTTCAGAACGCAACACATCTGCAAATCAGATGCGTTTCCATAGAACATAATGGGCAGACAATTCGCACCGCAATGCCTAGAAAACGCACACGTTTTTGGGCAATGTGCAGTGCGAATGCATCGCATATGTGAACCAGCCTCATTGAAATTAATGTATTTTAAAATGTTATGCGAATTGTATGCGGGGTAAGCTGCAACCAATTTGCATAGGTGTGAACCCGGCCTAATAAATTCTTTCGTTATCTACAACTGCACCACGTGGTGCAGGCATAATTTGGGAGGGGGGAGGTGTTACTTCTCCCTTCATCTACGGAAAAATTGATAGCCGAGGAGGACCACTCCAAACGTATTTCTCGATGCTATTTTTCCCTGCTGACATCCTCTTCTAGTAGAATGGAGAGGGTGGCAGGGCAATGGAAAGCTGATGTCCCATCCATCACTGATGAGTCCTGGGCTGAGGCCCTGGACTCATTGCTGCCCTCAATGTTATCAGCAAGGGACAAACTGATACAGTTCAACTATTTGCATAGGATTTATTATTCCCCCGCACCGATTACATAAAATGGGAAGGTGGGATTCACCGGAGTGTTATAGATGTAGGTGTGCAATAGGAGACTTTTTCCACATGGTGTGGCTATGCCCCTGTGTGGTAAGATTCTGGAAGACGATCCTTCAGTACCTAGAGGATGACCTGGCCCTCCCTAATATCTATTCTCCGGCCAGATGCCTACTGGGGAATCTGGAAGAAGAGGGGATATCTGAATCACAAAGGATGCTACTCAGAATACTGTTCTGCCAAAAAGGCAATAGCTCTCAGATGGAAGGACCCGGTCCCCCCTTCATTGCAGAATTGGATAGACCTGGTGAACCTGGCAATGCCAATGTATAAACTGACTTATGCAGCTAGAGGTTGTCCTAAGAAATTCGAGAAAATCTGGGCGGGTTGGCTGAAATATACTTCCGAGAATGCTGTAGTGGGATAAGAAGTGGATGTGGTACTGGGATTGGTTTGATGGGATGTGAGCGGTGACCCGGTCTCCAGGAGCCGGGATATGGTTGGAAATTCCTTGCATGATGTGGGATGTGCTGGTAACAGTAAATGTCTTGCAACTGTTTACTTAGCGAAGTCTAGATTTTATTGACAGGATGTTACAAACGTAGGATGAAACACATATGATATGCATTTAAGTTTGAGCTTTGACTATGTGCTGTTGAGTTTATACAACCATTTATGTAAAAGACATGTGCTGTACATTTATTTCTGTTTTTTGGAAAATCTAATAAATGTACCCTTTAAAAAAAAAAAAGTTGGTCCAGGACAAATCTGATTTGCCTCTTGGAGATCAGGAGGCAATATTTTTCCTGCTGTAGCAAATTGGATCATGCTTTGCTGGGGTTTTTCACCATCCTCTGGAGCAACTGTGGGTATTGGATTGTATTTATTTAATTTTTTTGGATAAACTTTTTCAACCTATGTAACCATTTAAAATTGGACTGATTATTTCTTTGTCAGTGGGCAAATGTACAAAAACGGCAGGGGATGAAATAATTTTTCCCTCATTGTATATAGAGCAGGCCTGTGCAAATTGCAGGCCCTTCGGCTGTTCCTGTCTGGCTTGCAATGCCTCCACTGTCAGCATGCCACCGAGCTTTGGGATGTCTCCAGCTAGAACCAAGCCCCTCTGCTTTACCAATAAGCTCCTCAGGCTCTCTCCTTCCAGTTCTTGCAGGAGATATCCACACAAATATCTGTCAGCATACCTCTCACATTGTCAGCTTCCTTACTTTCCAATTGCTTTATTTGGAGCCCACTGTGATATATCCTGAAGATCTGTGTCTGTTTTTGTCTATAAACTACAAAACCTGTAAGAACTTGATTCATTATCGTTGCATGTGCTTTTTTCTTACAGGGAGAATTGCTCCATATTTAAAACCTTTAATGAAGGATGTTCAAGCCTACCTCATGAGTTTCCTCAGTCACCCAGAGCTGAAGTTCCAGCAGATGGGCATTGCCACCTTGTGCTTGTTAAGTGAAGGTACAGACAGATTTTTGTATTTATTGGCGTATAACACCCACTTTTTTACCCTGAAAATAGAGGGTAAACTGTGCCTGCGTGTTATATGCAGGGGGCTGTGGAAAGTTTTTTTTTTCTGAAACTTCCCTCTTAAAGTTAGGGTGCGTGTTATATGCCTGTGCGTGTTATACGCCGATAAATACAGTATTTTCCATACATGGGCAGGGGTTCCTGCCCTGAGACTGTAATTATTATTTATTTTTTTATTTAAAATCTTAATTGGTTTGTGGGCAATCTTTTAAGTGGACTTGCCCAAAGCTTATACTTCCCCTGGGCAATGCAACACTGGAAGTGAGAATTATTTCTACAACCATAAGGCCTCATTCACATGACTGAAACACGGGTGTAAAAATGTACTTGGTATAAAGGCAAGCAATAGAAGATCCTGCATAATGATAACAAAATAGATCTGTTTTTTAATGCATAAATTATTTTTTTATTTATACACATGCACGCACGCGTACTCAAATTCAGGTTTTTGGATTTTGTGTTGCGGATCTGAAGGCAGTGAATGCCAACACACCTGTGTGAATGCCTCTATTGAAAACCATGCAGCCAGCCATAAATAACAATACAGTTGTGAAAACTTTTTTTATGGCCGTGTGAATGGGGCCGAAAGGAGGCTTAGATTTTATGAAAAATTATTGCTTACAAGCCATTTTTATTTACAGCCCATCTCTGGGCAAAAAAATGACCCAACCCCCATTGTGCATTTATTTTTTTTGTCGCCTTGTGAAGCAAAATATACTCGCATATATTGGCGGCCTGGTTCACAGGTGCAGGGGACCACCTTGCCACTAGGAAGTGCCCACATCATGTAGGCAGATGTCTCGGCAAGTGCCCTGCAAATGTATGTTCAGGATTTTCCATTAATGTAAATGACTGACCAGATTTTTCAGAAGTCTGCACAAAGCTTCAGTTCAAGTTACAAGCAGCCTGTTAAACAGAATACCACATACCTTGCAGAAGTACAGTATCTCACAAGAGTGAGTACACCCCTCACATTTTTGTAAATCTTTAATTATATATTTTCATGTAAAGTACAATGTAAAGTAGTGAGTGTACAGCTTGTATAACAGTGTAAATTTGCTGTCCCCTCAAAATAACCCACAGCCATTAATGTCAGGTGTGAATGGGGAGCAGGTGTGTTAAATTTGGTGTTATCGCTCTCTCTTACTGGTCACGAAGTTGAACATGGCACCTCATGGCAAAGAACTCTAAGGATCTGAAAAAAAAATTTGTTGCACTACATAAAGATGGCCTAGGCTACAAGAAGATTGCCAAGACCCTGAAACTAAGCTGCAGCATGGTGGCCAAGACCATACAGCGGTGTAACAGGACAGGTTCTACTCGGAACGGACCTCGTCATGGTCGACCAAAGATGTTGAGTGCACGTGCTCAGTGTCATATCCTGAGGTTGCCTTTGGGTAATAGCCGTATGAATGCTACCAGCATTGCTGCAGAGGTGGGGTCAGCCTGTCAGCGCTCAGACCATACGTTGCACACTGCATCAAATTGGTCTGCATGGCTGTTGTCCCAGAAAAAGGCAGATGCACAAGAAAGCCCGTAAACAGTTTGCTTAAGACAAGCAGACCAAGGACAGGATTACTGGAGCCATGTCCTGTGGTCTGATGAGACCAAAATAAACTTATTTGGTTCAGATGGTGTCAAGCGTGTGCGGCGGCAACCAAGTGAGGAGTACAAAGACAAGTGTGTCTTGCCTACAGTCAAGCATTGTGGTGGAAGTGTCATGGTCTGGGGCTGCATGAGTGCTGCCGGCACTGGGGAGCTACAGTTCATTGAAGGAACCATGAATGCCAACATGTATTGTGACATACTGAAGCAGAGCATGATCCCCTCCCTATTGAGCATCTGTGGGGCATCCTGAAACGGAAGGTGGAAGAGAGCAAGGTCTCTAACATCCACCAGCTCCATGATGTCGTCATAGAGGAGTGGAAGAGGATGCCAGTGGTAACCTGTGAAGCTCTGGTGAACTCCATGCCCAAGAGGGTTAAGGCAGTGCTGGAAAATAATTGTAGCCACACAAAATATTGACACTTTCGGCCCAATTTGGACATTTTCACTTAGGGGTGTACTTGTTGGCAGCGGTTTAGACATTAATGGCTGTGTGTTTGAGTTATTTTGAGGGGACAGCAAATTTACACTGTTATAAGCTGTACACTCACTTTACATTGTAGCAAAGTATAATTTCTTCAGTGTTTGTCACATGAAAAGATTTTTTTTTACAAAAGTGAGGGGTGTACTCACTTTTGTGAGATACTGTATACGTTGAGTTTGTAGCTTTGGTCTTGTGCTTTCTCAGGCAGAGGGAAGCAATGGAAACGAAATTGGGTTCTTTAGCATCAAGTCCAACCAGTGCTTCGGTGACCTTCTGCTATTGGGTTATTTGGCTTCATTGAGTGAACAGAAAATTAGAGCACTGACACAGTGCATCCAAAAAGTATTCAACTTTTTTCACATTAAGTTACAACCTTTATTCCAAAATGGATTAAATTAATTTTCCTAAAAATTCTACAAATACCCCCTAAGGACAACTTCAAAGAAGATCGTTTGACATCTTTGCAAATTAATAAAAATAAAAAATAAATCCTACGCACATAGGAATTTACAGCATTTGCGCAATACTTTGTTGAAGCACCTTTTGCCATCAATTCCAGCCTCAAGTCTTTTTGAGTATGATGCTACAAGTTTGGCACACTTATTTTTGGGCAGTTTCTCCCATCCATCTTTGCAGGACCTCTCAAGCTCCAGCAGGTTGGGTGGGGAGTGTCGGTGCACAGCCATTTTCAGATCTCTCCGGTGATATTCAATCAGGTTCAAGGCTGGGCCACTTGAGGACATTCACAGTTGACCCTTATCCACTCCTTTGTTATCTTGGCTGTCTGCTTAGGGTCGTTGTCCTATTGGAAGATGAACCTTTACCCTAGTTTGAGGGCCAAAGTGCTCTGGAGCAGGTTTTCATCAAGGATGTCTCTGTACGTTGCTGCATTCATCTTTCCCTTGATCATGACTAGTCTCCCTGTTCCTGCCGCTGAAAAACATCAGCAGGTGATGAGCGGTCCCTGGTTTCCTCCAGACTTGACGCTTGCCATTCAAGCAAAAGAGTTCAATCTTAGTTTCATCAGACCAGAGAATTTTGTTTCTCATGGTCAGAGTCCTTCAGGTGCCTTTTTGGCAAACTCCAGGCGGGCTGTCATGTGCCTTTTTACTGATGAGTGTCTTCTATCTATCCACCCTACCATACAGGCCTGATTGGTGGAGAGCTGCAGAGATGGTTATTCTTCTGGAAGGTTCTCCTCGCTCCACAGAGAAACGCTGGAGCTCTGTCAGAGTGACCATTAGGTTCTTGGTCACCTCCCCGACTAAGGCCCTTCTCCCCCAATCGCTCAGTTTGGCTGGGTGGCCCGCTCTAGGAAGAGTCCTGTTGGTTTCAAACTTCTTCCATTTACAGATGATGGAGGCCACTTTGCTCATTGAGACATTCAATGCTGCAGAAATGTTTGTGCCTCGATACATCCTGTCTCGCAAGTCTACAGACAATTTCTTGGGCTTCATGGCTTGGTTTGTGCTCTGACATGCACTGTTAACTGTGGGACCTTATATAGACAGGTGTGTGCCTTTCCAAATCATGTCCAATCAACTGAATTTACCGCAGGTGGACTCCAAGTTGTAGAAACATCTCAAGGATAATCAGTGGAAACAGGATGCACCCGAGCTTAATTTTGAGTGTCATGGAAAAGGATTATGTATATGGTTTTTCTTTTATTTTTAATAAACTTGCAAAGATTTCATACAAACTTCTACCATGTTATTATTGGGTATTGTTTGTAGAATTTTGAGGAAAAGAATGACTTTTTGGAATAAGGCTGTAACATAATGTGGAAAAGGTGTAGCGCTGCAAATACTTTCCGGATGCACTGTATCTTAGAACCTCAAGCAAGTACAGCTGAATAGACAAAAAAAAGTTGAACATGATGGGCTACTATTGACCACACCATTTTTGACTGTTTTTTTTCTTATTCTCTTCTCACGTAAGGCCACAAATAAAGTAAACCAACCACTGTTTTTTTTTCATTTCAGATACAGAGTTTTCAATGGCGATCAGTCAAAGTCCTCTGAAGGAACAGCTTGAACAAGTGCGGCAGCAGACAGAGGAGACTCAGACATTGCTCCGACTGGCCATCAGTCACACAGACAGTTTAAGCTTAAATGAATGATTAGCCTACATGCCATATATCAAATGTTTACATGGTCTTCTTGGCTTGTGGGGCAAACACATTTATCCCCGCTGACTGTTTTTATGTAGTGTTTTAATTTCCAGTCAAGGAAGATAATTTGTGATGTGGTCTTTTAATTCTGTAATTCTTGTCAGTGCATCTTCCTAATAAAAGGCATTGGCAACATACCTGCAGAAGTCAAACCCTGATCCTTTTGACAGAGCATCTTCCACGTACCTCACATTTCTTCCTTCTTATTTATTATACCTGTATGTGTTTTACTGAAGCATACCTTTTTAGTGATATGTTTTTTTTACCAGTTTTATTTTTAGTTTGTTAATGTATTGTAAAAATATGTATTCGTTTGGTCCTGTTGTGTACTGGTGGACATATAAAAATATAAGCGGTTAAATATTCAAATGGAATGCTGTATTTTTTTTTTTCCTGCATTTTCAAACAATGTAACCTGTAAAAGGAAGCATTGGGATTTGAAATGGTGTTCCAGAAGAACCTATACATGCTTAAAGAGGCCCTGACACCATCTCCACTGCAAACTAAATACAGGCAGGTAATAGAAGGAATTACAGAAAAGGAAATGGGTGCCAAAATATTTTCCCACCACTGTCAGACCTTCGGATCAGAGGCACGACAAAGTATATAGCTCAGCTGAGGGGAAGCTTTGGAAGTATTAACACTCTTCTGGGAGTTGTTGTACCTGTGCTCGGTTTTTGTTTTAGCATGCCTTTATTACACTTGGTGCCCTGCGATTAAAACTTGATTTTTATACGGCACGCAGATAACTCCCTCTTCTTAATTTTCTTTCATAATTACAATGTATAGAGGAGCATGGATGGTTTGGTAAAAAGCTGCTGCATTCTAAAGAAGAATGCCAGGCTTGCTATGCAGTGGGATTTACATATTAAAAGAAGCCACACCACTAAACTACATACAGCAATGTAATGTGGGGTGTGGCCTGACTGGAATCCAGGCTAAGGCTGCCATTCTCACTTCATGCACATGGGTTTGCTTTATGATGTGTGGCTTATGGACATTTTCCTTTTTGATATTGCTGCAGCTTGGAGCTAGGACAAGCTCCCTTGTCCCTGCCTCACTCACAGCAGTCTAGTTGGACTTTTACCGCTACCTGATGGCACCTACATTTTTGGATTGCAATGTAATTGGCAGTTTATCAGCCAGAGTATTTGTATTTCTGTAAAAACAACAAAGTTGCCACTTGTTGTGGGGGGAACAAAAATGTCCTAGAATAAACCACCCATATAGAAGTCGCTAAACATATCAGTGTGGCTAAATAAGCTCAAGATATATGCCATAATACTAGTGAGACTTTAAGGGGTTGAAAAGTCAGAAGGTTTATTATCTTAATGCATTTAAAGTGGATGTAAACCCAATTTCAGATGAACAGTGGGGCACAGGCACCATCATTAATACCTCAGGCCTCTCCATCTCCAACGCAAAATTTAACACAACACAATTACTGTATTTATTGGCGTATAACACACTTTTTTTCCCCTGAAAATAGAGGGCAAACTGCCTGTGTGTTATACGCAGGGGGCTGTGGAAAGTTTTTTTTTTTCCCCTGAAACTTCCCTCTTAAAGTTGGGGTGCGTGTTATACGCAGATAAATACGGTATTTATCCTACATGGGGCACATTACACACCAGAGAAGTTATTCAAATGGAAATGTAGAGATACAGACCAATGTCTTAGATGTAAAGGGAGAGTAGCCAATCTAATACACATGTTATGGAGATGCCCTAAACTCCATCGTTATTGGTCTGGGGTGGAATCTATGATTTAATAGTGTATTTGAGAGTGGGATGCTTATGGAGCCTGGGGGTTGTCTTCTGGGTATACTGGATGAATCAAGGATCCCAGGAGATTATATTGTTTCAATAAATAGAAGTCTATTCCAGGCTCGTAAGCTCATTGCACAAAAGTGGTTATCTCCATACCCACCCACTGTAGCAGAATAGAAAATACAAGTAAGGTAAACTGTAATTAATGAAAAGTATACTTTCTTACGCAGAGGTTGTCCAGGGAAATTTGAAAAAATATGGCGCCGGTGGTGTGATATTCTTGAGGTATAATGAGAGAGGGGAGGAGGGACGGTTGAGTAGAGAGGGGGGAGATCATGGGGGTAAGGGGGATGTGATGTGCTTTTTTTTTTGATTCCTCTCAATGTGGGCTTGGGTTGTATGTTGTAGTTGGCGTTTTTGTTGTTTGTATGTAAAAGAAATAAAAAGATGATTTGATAAAAAAAAGTGGATGTAAACCGATTTCAGGAAATTTGAGCTGGGCACATGTCTGCAGTGTTATCTCTCTTCAAAGCACTATGTCCTGAAGCTGTCTCTTGCCCCGTTCCTCTGTTATCAGCCTGATAACTCCTGACAAGGTTTCTGTCACATATAGGATAAAAGCAGCATTTTAGTTGTGTTGGGGAGGATGCTATAAATAGATTAGCATAGAGCTGAATTATACAACCAAAAGAGCTGAAATTCTCTACTTATGAGGAGAGTGTGTCTTTCTTCCAATCAGCTGTTTGCTTGGGCTTCACTGCAGTGTTAACCAGTAAGGAGATTTCTCTAACATGAAGAGCACTTTCTAAACAGTATATAAAAATGAAGACTGCAGATATACATGTAAAACTTATGTAGGGAGATTTTTTTTATCTCTGTATTATCTGAGGCTATTCCCGTCACTGGGTATATGTGAGGGTTTAAAGTATCTCACAAAAGTGATTGTACAGCTTGTGTAACTGTAAATTTGCTGTCCCCTCAAAATAACTCGACACACAACCATTAATGTCTAAACCGCTGGCAACAAAAGTGAGTACACCCCTAAGTGAAAATGTCCAAATTGGGCCCAATTAGCCATTAGGCCAGTGTTACAAGGTCTCTGGTGTGAATGGGGAGCAGGTGCGTTATCGCTCTCACTCTCGTATACTGGTCACTGGAAATTCAATATGGCACCTCATGAACAAGAACTCTGAGGAACTGAAAAAAAGAATGGTTGCTCTACATAAAGATGGCCTAGGACAGTGATACTGAATTACAATTCGCCAAGGTCCGGTCAGTACATTTTTCTAAAAAGAGGTCTACATAGGTCAGTTCCCTGTCATGCATTTTTGCGTGCGCGTAACCACATGTTGCTGCAGCACCATGCGACTTGGTGTGGCGCAATAAAAAAGTTGAGGACTTCTTTCTCTGTTTCTTGTGGATAGTGCAACACATACACAGATCTGAACCCATTCTTAGATCAGCGTCCCCAGTGCACATCACAGTCCCCTTCTTGATGAGTGTCCTCAACTCCCCCTTTACATCATACTCCTTCCACAGTAATGTCCTCACACTTCAACCTCCATTAACAGTACTGGCCTCTGCCCCTATTTACATCATAACCCCTAATTACTGTCCTCAGTTCCCCCCTCCCCACACACATTACAGTCTTCAGCGCCCCCCCCCCCCCCACATGACAGTCCTTGGTCCCCCCAATTTAATGTACTCAGCTACCCCACTTTGCTGTCCTCATCCCCCCCCCCACATCACTGCAATCCTCAGCATCTCCCCCCCCCCCCAAACACACAGTCAGTTGTTGGCTCTTAACTTCACCCCCTCACTGTCCTACATTACACAGACAGATCGGAGGGAAGCACAGCGTGTCAGGCAGGAGTTGCAGGGAGGGAGGCGGGACAGTTCTGGATGGAGGGCAAAGCTGCCCAAGGTTAACACCGGTGATTGGCTGCTAGGACCATCCTTTATTCTAGCAGCCAATCACCTGTTTGTTAACCTCAGGCAGCTCCGCCCTCCAGAACTGTACCTCCTCCCACTGTTGGCTCTGAGGATTACAGAGCGACGGCAGGAGGAAGAAAAGGCTCCTGGCAGTCCGAATGGCAGAGTGCTGCTGTCCACCAGTGAGTGATGCCCGGCCTAGGCTATAAGAAGATTACTAAGACTCAAACTGAGCTGCAGCATAGTGGCCAAGACCATACAGCGGTGTAACAGGACAGGTTCCACTCAAAACAGGCCTCGCCATCATGGTCAACCAAAGAAGTTGCGTGCACGTGCTCAGCGTCATATCCAGAGGTTGTCTTTGGGAAATAGACGTATGAGTGGTGCCAGCATTGCTGCAGAGGTTGAAGGGGTGGGGGGGGGTCAGCCTGTCAGTGCTCAGACCATACGTTGCACACTGCATCAAATTGGTCTGCATGGCTGTCGTCCCAGAAGGAAGTCCCTTCTAAAGATAGCCCGCAAACAGTTTGCTGAAGACAAGCAAACTAAGGCCATGGATTACTGGAACCATGTCCTCTGTTCTGATGAGACCGAAATAAACGTATTTGGTTCACATGGTGTCAAGTGTGTGTGTGGCGGCAACCAGGTGAGGCGTACAAAGACAAGTGTGTCTTGCCTACAGTCAAGCATGGTGGTGGAAGTGTTATGGTCTGGGGCTGCCTGAGTGCTGCCAGCACTGGGGAGCTACAGTTTGAGGGAGCCACGAATGCCAGCATGTACTGTGACATACTGAAGCAGAAATTATCAGTCCAATTTTAATGGTAGGTTTATTTTAACAACATAAATAACCAGAAAAGTTGATTTGCAATTTAATGAGTGAAATAAGATTTGTGGCTCCCAGCTGATTTCTATACAGGTAACAAGCTGAGATTAAGAGCACTCTTAAAGGGAGTGCTCCTAATCTCAGCTTGTTACCTGTATAAAAGACACCTGTCCACAGAAGCAATCAATCAGATTCCAATCTCTCCACCAGTGGCGGCCTGGTGTATGGGATGCATGATGTGCTGCAATCACTGAAAAAAAAAAAGTGTGTGTGCAGGGCGCTGGACTTCACTGCTATGGGAACCATGACGTGTTTGCAATCATGTGATTGCAAACAAGAAGCGCTATTGGCTTCCTTTAGAAAGTCCTCAGGGCGCTGAGCTCTGCACCCTAAACACTCCCTCTAGCATTGTTCCATGCTGTGGATATTGATTGGCGGGTCCTGTGCCTTCACTTCCCGTTTCTCTGACTCATCTCGGCCTGTACAAAGGTGAAAGACCGGCAACTTGTGTAAGAGCTGCGAGTACGAGGGGGGCATGTAACATAAAGGGGAGCTCTGATGGGGACATCTGATGTAAAGGAGTACTCTGATGAGGACACCTGATCTATAGGGGATGCTGAGGGGGACACCTGCTGTAAAGGGGGGCTCTGATGAGGACACCTTATTTTAAGTGTATTTTTTTTGTTTTTTTTTACTTGAAATGTGGATATCATTGGCCTACTGTGACAGGCACAGTGAGGCTGCATATGATGGACACAGTTTTATCTAGCAGTTCTGATGGCGATTTACAGTCCCGCAATATTAACAGTTTCATTGTTCAGTTGGTTTGCGGCCCCCCCATATTTTTGAGCACCAGCCGCCCCTGCTCTCCACCATGGTAATGACCAAAGAGCTGTCCAAAGATGTCAGGGACAATATAGTAGACCTACACAAGGCTGGAATGGACTACAACAGTGGTCATCAACTCTGACCTCTAACTACTCCACTAACAGGCCAGGTTTTATGTATTAACTTGGGGAGATGCAGACTAGAATACTGCAATCACTGTGCAGCAAATTATATCACCTGTGATGTATTTCAGTTATCTTGTAAACCTGGCCTGTTAGTGGGCCCCGAGGACAGGGTTGACTACTGGGCTACAAGACCATCGCCAAACAGCTTGGTGAGAGGGTGATAACAGTTGGTGCGATTATTCGCAAATGGAAGAAGCAAAATAACTGTCAATCTCCCACCATCTGGGACTCCATGCAAGATCTCACCTCGTGGAGTTTCAATGATCATGAGAATGGTGAGCAATCATCCCAGAACTACACAGTCACCAAGAAAACAATTGGTAACACACTACGCCGTGAAGGACTGAAATCCTGCAGCGCCCGCAAGGTCTGCTCAAGAAAGCACATGTACAGGCCTGTCTGAAGTTTGCTAATGAACATCTGAATGATTCAGAGGAGAACTGGGTGAAAGTGTTGTGGTCAGATCAGACCAAAATCGAGCTCTTTAGCATCATCTCAACTCACTGTGTTTGGAATGCTGCCTATGACCCCAAAAACACCATCCCCACTGTCAAACATGGTGGTGGAAACATTATGCTTTGGGGTGTTTTCTGCTAAGGGGACAGGACAACTTCACTACATCAAAGGGACAATGGATGGGGCCATGTACTGTCAAATCTTGTGTGAGAACCCCCTTTCCTCAGCCAGGACATTGAAAAAGGGTAATGGATGGGTATTCCAGCCTGATAATGACCCAAAACACACGGCTTGGGCAACAAAGGAGTGGCTCAAGAAGAAGCCCCTGGACAACGTGACCTATCATGAAATGCGTAGGGAAGAACGATCGGCGTGCGGACGTCACCACCCACCACTGCTCGATCTCCAGACAGACGGGTCTGCCTGCTTGCGTCCGACTGGCGCAGCAGGCTTAAGGCTTTTTGTCAACTACATTTGTGAGTGCAATAGTTATAATTTTACTTTTTAAAATAATCACCAAATCCGTTTTCCTTGCATGCCACACCATTGCCATTTGGTTTTCTGTTATGGAGTATGCTGACTAGCGAGGCTGTGGACTCAAGGTGCTGCTGTCATCCAGCTGAGGTTCATTACATGCTTCTCCAGGTCCTCCGTTATAGGAGACCACGGGGCTCTGGTAAGCGGATTAACTTGTTATATGGTGGTGGAGAACACTTTGGCTTCAGCCTATACCTGAAGAGTGTGGATTTTGCTGGATTTATGCACGGGTGGGGTTTTTTTTTTTTTTTTTTCTCATTCATTGGTGTTACACCCAGATCATCCATTCAAGAACTTTATATGTTTTATATCACTGTTTTCTTCACTTTCAAGTCTTGATTCACTTCATATTGACATTGATTCTTTTTATTCTTTCAATTTTTGAATTTAAGGTTTTTCACATCAATTTATGTAATTTCACGTGATTTTTTTGATTCATCATACCACACCTACACACAGGGTTTATGATTTAGGTTTTAGTGCAACTTTATATTTATTTATTTTTTTTCCCAAGAAGAAGCACATTAACCACTTAAGCCCCGGACCATTTGGTAGCTAGAGGACCAGAGGTGAATTCAGAATTTTGCACTGCGCTGCTTTAACTGTAAATTGTGCGGACATGCAATGTTGTACTGAAACGAAATTTGCGTCCTTTTCTTCCCACAAATAGAGCTTTCTTTTAATGGTATTTGATTGCCTCTGCGATTTTTATTTTTTGCGATATAAACGGAAAAAGACCGAAAATTTTGAAAAAAAATGATATTTTCTACTTTTTGTTTTAAGAAAAATCGAATAAACTCAATTGTAGTCATACATTTAGGCCAAAATGTATTCAGCCACATGTCTTTAGTAAAAAAAAATGTCAATAAGCGTATATTTATTGGTTTGCACAAAAGTTATAGAGTTTACAAACTAGGGTACATTTTCTGAAATTTACACAGCTTTAAATTTATGACTGCCTATCTCATTTCTTTAGGTGCTAAAATGACAGGGCAGTACAAAACCCCCCCCCAAATGACCCCATTTTGGAAAGTAGACACCCCAAGGAAATTGCTGAGAGGCCTGTT
This sequence comes from Rana muscosa, assembly GCA_029206835.1. Lineage (NCBI taxonomy): Eukaryota > Metazoa > Chordata > Amphibia > Anura > Ranidae > Rana > Rana muscosa. The sequence goes on along the minus strand of CM055122.1, from coordinate 434,772,150 downwards.
GAGCCCATTGAATTTTTTTTTTTTTTTTTGTCCCAAGTGATTGAATAAGGACTAAAAAAAAAAAAAAAAAATTACAAACAGTTGTCACTAAATGATATATTGCTCACACATGCCATGGTTATATGTGGAATTACACCCCAAAATACATTTTTCTGCTTCTCCTGAGTACGGGGATACCACATGTGTGGGACTTTTTAGGAGCCTAGCCGCGTACGGGACCCCGAAAACCAAGCACCGCCTTCAGGATTTCTAGGCACAAATTTTTGATTTCACTCCTCACTACCTATCACAGTTTCGAAGGCCATAAAATGCCAAAATCGCACAAAACCCCCCCAAATGACCCCATTTTGGAATATAGACACCCCAAGCTATTTGCTGAGAGGAATGGCGAGTATTTTACAGCTCTCATTTGTTTTTGAAAATGAAGAAAGAAAATATATATATATATATATATATATATATTTTTTTTTTTTTTTCAATTTTCAAAACTTTGTGACAAAAAGCGAGATCTGCAAAATACTCACAATACCTCTCAGCAAATAGCTTGGGGTGTCTACTTTCCAAAATGGGGTCATTTGGGGGGGTTTTGTGCTATCTGGGCATTCCATGGCCTCCGAAACTGTGATAGGCAGTGAGAAGTGAAATCAAAAATTTACACCCTTAGAAAGCCTGAAGGCGGTGCTTGGTTTTTGGGGTCCCGTACGTGGCTAGGCTCCCAAAAAGTCTCACACATGTGGTATCCCCGTACTCAGGAGAAGCAACAGAATGTATTTTGGGGTGTAATTCCACATATGCCCATGGCATGTTTGAGCAATATATCATTTAGTGACAACTTTGTGCAAAAAAAAAAAAAAAAAAAATTGTCGTTTTTCCGCAATTTGTGTCAACATATAAAATATTCCATGGACTCGACATGCCTCTCAGTATATAGCTTGGGGTGTCTACTTTCCAAAATGGGATCATTTGGGGGGGTTTTGAACTGTTCTGGCATTTTATACACAACATTAGGAAGCTTACATCCACTCTTCTAACCACTTGAAGACAAAGCCCTTTTTGACACTTTTTGTTTACATGAAAACATTTTTTTTTTTTGCAAGAAAATTATGTTGAACCCCCAAACATTATATATATTTTTAAAGCAAAGGCCCTACAGATTAAAATGGTGGGTGTTGCATTTTTTTTTTCTACACAGTATTTGCGCAGCGATTTTTCAAACGCATTTTTTGGGTTAAAAAATACACTTTTTTTAATTTTAATGCACTAAAACACACTATATTGCCCAAATGTTTGATGAAATAAAAAAGATGATCTTAGGCCGAGTACATAGATACCAAACACGACATGCTTTAAAATTTCGCACAAACGCGCATTGGCGACAAACTACATACATTTTTAAAAGCCTTTAAAAGCCTTTACAGGTTACCCCAGTAGATTTACAGAGGAGGTCTACTGCTAAAATGACTGCCCTCGATCTGACCTTCGCGGTGATACCTCACATGCATGGTGCAATTGCTGTTTACATATGACGCCAGACCGACGCTTGCGTTCGCCATTGGGCAAGAGCAGGGCAGGACAGGGGTGCTTTTTTTTTTTTTCTTTTTTTTTTTATTATTAATTTTGCTTTTTTATTTTATTTTTAAATTGTTCCTTCAAGTATTTTTTTTTTTTTTTATCATTTTTATTGTTATCTCAGGGAATGTAAATATCCCCTATGATAGCAATAGGTAGTGACAGGTACTTTTTTTTGAAAAAACTGGGGTCTTCTAGACCCTAGATTTTTCCTCTGCCCTCAAAGCATCTGACCACACCAAGATCGGTGTGATAAAATGCTTTCCCAATTTCCCAATGGCGCTTTTTATATCCGGGGGGGGGGGGCATTCCCTCCCACTGCTTGTAAAAGCAGTCCAGAGGCTAATTAGCCGCTAGGATTGCTTTTACATGAAAGCCGGCCGCAGGCTGAAAAGAATGATACCAAGATGATACCTAAACCCGCAGGCATCATTCTGGTATAAACATTCAAAGTCCAGCAACATACCAGTACGTTGCTGGTCCTTGTTGGACATGTATTGTAATCTTTTTTTTTCATGCAGCCAGTTGGCTGAACGAAAAAAAAGATTGATCGGTGGGTATGCCCACCATTAGAATACCGCCCTTCATCCACCCACTTCCAATGATGGGCATACACGCACCATTTATATATGCCGAAGCATGGGGGCATCCTCCCGCAAAAAAGTTATGCCGCACACACATGGTCGGACTTTTCCACGGGCAGGCCTCCGTCGGAATTTCGACCGTATGTACGCGGCATTAGGAGCAAAATCGCTCCTCCGCCCCTGCTGCCCCAATGCTTCGGCATATATGCTTTTTTTTTTTTAACTGTGGTGGTGAAATCACCTCCTACAGCACTGGAGTCGCAGGGATCAGGCCTGTCTCTGCGAACGCTGCAGTTATGTGTGTTGTGTTTTGTAAGTGACAGTGATCGATCGATACTGCACTTGGGTGGCCTGGGCTGGACGGAGGGGCAAAACGCAGGTGCCAGCAGGTATCTGGGCTGATCCCGCTAACACTGCGTTTTTGGGAACCCTAAACTGCTGGGGACGCTAGTATAGATCTGATCAGATATTGATCTGTTCAGATACTATACCACTAAGGGGGGTGTATGCTTCACGCGTGGGTGTTAGCGTTACTGGCACTAACCTGACGCTGCCTGGGGTGTGACTCAGACCCTCTCTGACGCTAAAACCTAATTGATATCACCAGCCGGGCGATCAGGGGGTTAAACCTTTATTGGGTTATATACACGGCGGGTGCCCTGACACTATAAAAAGCAAACTAACTAACCAGCATCACCCGTAACACTTATATGGTGATCACTGGTGAAAGGGTTAACTAGCGGCAATCAGGGGGTTAAAACCTTTATTAGATAATATATTGGGGTACCTGACGCTATAAAAACCTGCGGCGAACCTAAAAAAAATTACCGGCTACCGATCTGCATCACAGACACTAAGACAGCGTTTAGAAAAACGATCGCTTAGTGACAGTGGTGATAGGGGGTGAAAGGGTTACCTGGGGGGCGATCAAGGGGGTTAAACCTTTATTAGATAATATATTGGGGTACCTGACGCTATAAAAACATGCGGCGAACCTAAAAAAAATTACTGGCTGCCGATCGGCATCACTGACGCTAAGACAGCGATCAGAAAAATGATCGCTTAGCGACAGTGGTGATAGGCGGTGAAAGGGTTATCTGGGGGGTGATCAGGGGGTTAAACCTTTATTAGGGGGGGTTAGGGGGCTACACTGGACCTAAGACTAAACTTTGGTGACACTTTTACAGTCACAAATGTCACTGATTGCAGTGATCACTAAATAAATGGTCACTGCAATCAGTGACACTGTGACTGGGGGCTGATCTGGGGGGTGATCTGGGGTGTCTGGGGGGGCGATTTATGTCCCTATGTGTCCTGGTGTCAGTGTAGTGTTGTGTGCACTGACCTGATGTCTTCTCTTGTACGGCGCTCGGTATATGTGAGCGCCGCACCAGAGATGACATCACTTCCTCCTGCTCCCTCTGTCTGACACAGACAGAGGAGGCATTTCCATTCGCCGGGAGCGATCGCGAGGGGGTGGCCAGAAACGAATGGCTGCCCCCTCATCCCGGAACGCTCCCGGACACTTAGCCACCGCTCACTGTATAGGAGGGGGGTCCGATTGGACCCCCCAACTATACAAAGGCAATCACGTACACTCTACGTGATTGTGCCTGTCGGTGCCATTCTGCCGATGTATATATACAGTGAGCGGTCTTTAAGTGGTTAAAAGGTCCTGGAGTGGCCTAACCAATCTCCAGACCTTAATCCCATAGAAAATATGTGGAGGGAGCTGAAGGTTCGAGTTACCAAACGTTAGCCTCGAAACCTTAATGACTTTGAGAGGATCTGCAAAGAGGAGTGGGACAAAATCCCTCCTGAAATGTGTGCAAACCTGGTGGCCAACTACAAGAAACGTCTGACCTTTGTGATTGCCAACAAGGGTTTTGCCACCAAGTACCAAGTCCTGTTTTGCAAAGGGGTTAAATACTTATTTCACTCATCAAAATGCAAATCCAATTTATAACTTTTTTTAAATGCGTCTTTCTGAAAATTTTGTTATTCTGTCTCTCACTGTTAAAGAAATGATCAGTCTAGAATTTTAATGATAGGTTTATTTTGTCAGTGGGCAAACGTACAAAATCAACAGGGGATCAAATACTTTTTTTCCCCCTCACTGTATATACATACCTGCTATACAAGCAGTTCTGTAATTTGATGGTACTAAAGCGTATGTAAAGACAAAACATTTAGCCTGTAAAGATTTACCCCTCCAACTCTTCTAGCGACCACCGTCAATAAGAAAGAAAGTTAAAGCGGAGGTCCACCCAGAATTTTTTTTAGCACTAAAAATCCTAAAAAAAAATAGAAAAAAAATAATATAAAGTCCCTAATCTGCCTCTTCCTTTGACTTGGTGGGTCTCCTCCTGCTTTTTCTTCTAGTGAATGGGGCGCGCTGCCTTCTGGGAACTGTGTGTAATCCCAGAGAGCAGCCGGCCATTCACAAGTCGGCGCAAGACTTGCGCATGCGCAGTAGGAAACGGGCAGTGAAGCCGTAAAGCTTTACTGCCTGTTTCCCTTAGTGTGGATGGCGGCGCGGGACCTGCACCGATCGAGGGATCGGCATTGAGGGGGCCATCAGCGCGGGCGAGTATGACAGGTAAGTGCCCTTATTAAAAGTCAGCAGCTACAGTGTTAGTAGCTGCTGACTTTAAAAAAAAAATAATTTGCGGGTGGAGCTCCGCTTTAATGGGATTCCAGAATTTTGCAGTTGCAAACATATGTGGGGATTTTTCCTTAATTTGGGAAGATTTCCTCACTTTCTGTTTTACCCGTATGGCAGGCAGTAAAGGGAAATGTTGCCAATGGGAGGAAAAACAAATCTGATGTTTGAATCATTTACTACTTGATTTAAAAGTTTAGGCTTTTTATATACTATAGGATTTGCTTATCTGAGTTTGCAGCCACATATTTTCGAATATGAACTCAAATCTTCTTGCTACCTTGGCCTGCAGTTGATAGCATTTCTCATCCTTATCTTTTGCCCCATATTGAGTGCATTAACAGTTACTGTTGTAAAGAAATGTATGCGGGTAGGGTGGGTATGTTTACATTACCAAAACCTTCTTACATACACTCATACAAAAGGGGAATGAATTTAATACAAAAGGATTACACAAGACTAAAAATTAATTAAAATTACTTCAAACAAATTTATTCATTAATGACATGCTATATATAGAGTAGAGAAATAAAAACTACATGATTTAAGCATTGTTATCATCTTAAATAGAACTTCTATGTACATGGACATAAGGACAACGGAAAAAAATAAAACTGAATTTGATATACTACACTGGATTCTGTGTGAAAAGTGAACTGAATAGCATTTAATGTAAATCTGTTCCTCTTGTGACATTTGCTGCACTGTAACAGGAAAAAAAGTTTCTTTGCACAGTGTATGTACCCTGTAAGACATAAATAGCTGCAAACGGTAGAATAGCCAGTAATGCCCATCAACACATTTCTAAGATGCCTTCCCTAGTTACAGCATTAGCCTCCCAAGGAAGTGGCATGTGACTGTGCTCCTTTACAATCATCAATACGGTTTTATGAGCCAGTGTTTCATTACTTTGTCACCCAGTCGGCTTTGTTAGACAACACAAATAAGTGAATAAGAGCAGTGTGGTTTAAGAAGTGCACATTTATGAAATAACATCTGAAAGACATATACAGGAAAGTACAAACTGAGTGCTTGTGTATGATATAGTGTAAAAATAAAGACCCACATCCCCCCAAAAAAGTAAAGTGTTAATTTAGAAGAATCGTTCATTTTCTTTTGCTCTGAAACGAGCATAGAGCTATTCTCAATACTTATAATTACTCTTTTATTTGACTCCGCCCCTCTTTATGCATAAACATCTCTCTCTCTCTCTCTATATATATATATATATTATATAGGTCTGTGTGTTTTGTAAGGCAAATAAAAATCCGCGGGTAAGAAAAGCTGACAAAAATACAGTTATAATATAGAGTTTTTCCTTAAAGATTTGTTATTGTACAGCAAAATATTCAAGTGTACACTAAAAACAGGTATAACTTGTTATGGGAAAGCTTGATTTTTAAGTGATAAAAACAAAAACTTAAAATCATTGTACCTATTTATCCGATGAAGGAATGTCATTTTGTTTCAAATAAAATGAAAAAGAAATAAACAGATGAGATGATTAAAACAGCCAAGTAGTAATTACAATTCAGAGAACCTGATACAGTAGCCTATACATTAAAGCCCCTATAAATGGAGTTCTCGGCAATAATATTTAAACCAGATGGTTTAAATGAGACCACTCTATAGCCCTACATGTAGAGCTATGAGGGTGTATTCAAGTATTAAACATATACAGTGTAAAATATTACTAGCAGGTTAAACAATTACATTTAAAACAGACCAGTCTTGAGAAAGTCCTATAAACTGCCTTGGTGCTTTCAGTTATAGATCGTCTCCTTCAACATTTGTAAAAACTTCAAAAAATAGGTGCCAGAAGCAGAAATTTGAGGGACAATCCCTTTTTATGCACTGCACACTAAAAATCAAAGGGTCAGCTTACACAGAGCAGCAATCCCAAAAGCTGGTATGAATCTAGTGTTTCCCCTCTTCGGATATTCAGTCAATAACTTATAAAGTAAACAATCCTTCCTTCATTACTTGGAAAGAATCCCTGGGGCTTTAAAGGTGATTTCTATGTTCCGTCAGGTTGTTCAGATGACCTCTGTGAATTCAAAAGCATATCAAAAAGAAATTGGTGCCGCTTTGCAATTCTATAAAAATCATGATTCAACACTGAAAACGGATGGGGAATTGCCCAAATGAGTCCACTTTTATTCTCTTCTATAAAATAAATATTTAGGCTGGGTTCACACTATTGTGAATTGGCTTTGGGTTTCCCCGCATCCAATTCACAAGACAGAAGATTGTGACCAACTCTCTATGGAGCCGGTTCACACATCTCCGGGGCGGCTGCGGAGCGCACAGCAGAAGAGTCCTGTGTGTCTTTGGCTCCATTTCAGGTCCAAATTTAGCCCAAAATTCTGACCTGAAACTGAACGGGGACACACCAGACCCCCTGCTGTGCCCCCGCCGCACATAGTGTAAACCCAGCCTTATGCCACATTTATACATTTGCCCTTGTGTGCGCTAAAACCTGGGCATGATGATGAGCTGTTGAATACAGTTGTTGCAATGTATTGACATTCATTCTCAATGGCACCCCATTGTACAATTACATTAAAAACAAGTGCAGCAGTACTACAACAAAAGGCTACGTACAGGTGTGAAGACTGGGCGTGCTGTGCTGACAAAAATAGGGTAGGTGCATTACTTCATGCATGGAGGAGGATTTGACCTTTGGGACCCTCAAACAGTTTAAGCTCAAAATTCCACAGAACTCACAAGCATTTGGAATATAGCAGCATAAAATGGACACTACTGTTATAAACAAAACTAATGACTTAGAAGACTAGTTTTGATAGATATAATAGTGGGCAACAAGGTTCACAAAGCATCTCATACAAAATCCCTTTCTTGGAATACATTACTGAACACAGGATTGTTAATTCTTAACTCATTCAGTTATGCTCCACCACCAGATAATTTGATACTGGCAAACAGCAAAGCTCGACACCATCCGGCATTACCCCAACATTGTCTCAGGCCTCATTTACACCATGCCTGCATAAAAACTGATGGATAAACCACACAGCTTTCACTTGCAGAGACCCGAGTTTATCTCACAATTTACAGTTTTTATGTTGACATCAGTTTTCATGCGTCTTATGTGCCCTGTTCATACCACAACGTTTATGTCAAGTCAGCTTTTTTTCCATGCAGAAAACTGAATATGCGTTGCAGATTCCTGCGCAGAAAAAAATCTGCATGTGATACCAGTGTTGTGGTGTGAACAGGGCACATAGAGAACAATTGTTTTCTTTGAACCCTCGCAGAATGCGTGCAGAGAAACTGACGCCTCTGCATATGGTGTGAAAAAGACCCCAGTTTTGCCAGAAAGCGATATTGGAGTGAAAACAGAGGAGAGTCCAATGATGTACTCCATAAAAGGGATTTTACAGGCAAGTTAAAAAAAGTTTTCTTAATCGTACATCACAGGACCCAGGAGAGTTGCTGCAAAAAAACCACACAGGAGGGCGCAACCACCTTGTGCATTAACATTGATAATATATTTTCCACACAGACAAATGGATACTCACATGCAAATAAAAAACATTAGGCAAAACAGAACAGATCTGCTCCAGCCGGGACACTCGTCTCTCGTCCTGGGAATAAATGGTTGGACAGATGATGTTTCGGGGGTCATGCCCCTTTTCTTAGAGCTGGACGCGTCAGCTTTCAGATCTGTTTTGTTTCGCTTAATGTTGTTTATTTGCATGTGAGTATCCATTTGTCTGTGTGGATTCAATAAATATTAGCAATGGTAATGAACAAGGTGGTTGCACCCTCCTGTGTGTTTTTTGCAGTAACTCTCCTGGGTCCTGTGATGTACGATTAAGAAGGCAGCCAAGCAGCACCCCCCCCCCCCCACACCCTCCCTCCCTCCCTCTCCTCCCACCTGCAAAAGTTGGGAGGAAGGTTTTTTGTTTGACTTTGCTGTTTTGGAGCTTCAGAACTTTTGGAGCTTCAGAACTTTTTCCAAGAGGAACTTTTCTATTACACCCCAGGGTTCTGAAAAGAACGAAAGCAGCTCTTCTTGGTTCCAAATGTAGATGAAATCCGCTCTGTAGGCTTCGGCCACTTTTTTTTAGAGGTAAGAAGGCAGCCAGCAAGGGTAGTGCACAAAGCACCTAATAGGAGGAGTTTGTACTTCAAAACAGGGCAGCATGCATGTTCCCTGTACCAGTGGATGTCCACAGCACCCTTTATTAGTGCCCACCACCCAGGACTTGCTCCACTCATTGGTGCTGGGGCTAACAAAATAACCCCGTGTCCTCAGTCTCTCCAGTTGCTCTTATGGCAGGGAGACAGCACCACCCTACCAGAACAAGGGCACAGAGCAGACTCAGAAAAAATATTTATCAATTTGCAGCAGACCACAGTCCTGGACCTGTACAGCATCCCACCAGCTAACTCATAAAAGCAAATGCCTTCCAAAATGAGCTCCACACATGGGAGCAGCTTACTGGCTGTCCCTGTTTTTCCACTGGGCTCCAGGTACTGTTCCTGTGGGATATAAGCATCCATAGTGACTGATACAGAAAACAGCCACTGCTATAACACACCAAGGTTTAGCAGAGAAGGGCAGTTCAAGCAGAAAATCAACGCATTAAAACAGAAAATGCTCTCTCTGCAGACAGATTCATCACCTACGGACACTAGCAAAAAAAAAAAGGAGGCAATGCTGGGAGTGGAAGGGGTTATGCTGAACATTGTCAAACTTTGATATTTGCCAATGTCCAATCACCTGGAGGTGGAGCATAACCCAATGATCAAAGAATTAACACTCCTGTGTCTTGCGATGTACGATTAAGAAATTCAACATTATCCCTCAATGCTGAGCATTGTCAAGCTTTGATATTTGCCAGTGTCCAATCACCTGGAGCATAACCCAATGGTCGAAGAATTAACGCTCCTGTGTTTTGTGATGTACGATTGATTAAGAAATGTAACATTATACCTCAACTGGTGCCTGCTATTATTACAACCTTCCCTTAGGTAAGTGAAAATACTGCAAAACAATAACACTGAAGCCCATATCCAGTTTTCAACAGACTGGGAAAAAAATTAGAATCTGTCTTTTTGTTTTTTGCTGTCCGTTTCTCTGTTTTGACGATTATACATGACTTTACTTATGATGGAACAGGAAGTGAGAGAAAATCTCCATAATTACAGTATATTTGGCACAACAGACATGAAGTGAGCGAAAAACCTCCCCAAGGGACACACATACAGCAATAAACAAATGTTCTAGCTAATTAAGGATAGAACCTAAACCCTTGTTGGGAATTGATTGCTGTGTGTTTGCCTTGTTGGCTGTCAGACACAAAAAAGGAAGGGAAGAGAAACTGCCTTTAAGAAAAAACAAAGCATTTAAAAATCAAAAAAAAAATCTCCATAACAAAGACACACACAATCATAAAAATGACAAACATTGTAAGCCTTCTCCTCCCTATTCTGACCTATAGACATCTGTAGACCAACATACCTGTCGTTTGTGGCGTTTGCACATTATCAACTTCAAAAGCTATAATTGGATTCCGAGGAAGGTTCTCCATACTGTTCCCTTCATTATTTAGAGCATCAAGTTTGATTGGTTTAGTTCCAACAGGCAAATTGATGATCTCTTCAAAGTTGTTGTTTGGTGTACATAACCCATTTTCATTGAGTTGCTTCTCTGTGCTAAATGGTATGAAAAAAATGGAAAAATACATCAGGACAATTGAGGCTTCAATTTGCACAGCATTTCAAGACCAGACAGTGTATATACTGTAGCTCTGGTTTAGTGGTTACATTTCTAGTTCAGATACATTGGTGTCCTGTAATTTGGCTGACAGCCCCCAAAACAAGGCTTTATTTTTTTCCAGGCACTCTACTGAGGCTGGCACAGGCCAGAGAGCTGTCACACTATAACAACTGATTTATTTAGAACCTCTACCAAGTTTTGAGCGCAGCGTTCCACCACCAATTTTCCAGAAACTTTCCTTAAGGTTAGGGGATGGAAACTGAAGCATAATGTTTATCCTGTTAAAAGAAGCGGTGTGTGGCCAAAAATGACAGTAACCTGTATATTTTATATAGGTATCTCACAATGATGCTCTCTGAGTCAACACAAAGAGAAATTCATATAATATTACTCTTTCATTGGCCACATCAAAGTTTGGTTATGGGCATTGGTGTGGGGCAGCATTCTTTATTCAGGGCAGGTACCAGCCTTACAAGTCTCACCTGTCAACAGGTAAAGTCTGTTGAAAAGTAATAATCCTTGGTGAGGAAGTCAAGAATTCTCCATTGCGAGGAGTTTCTGCTGTACCCTGAAGGAACGCAGGTTCTTGTTCCTCTGGTAAAGATGATGTCGTGATGGCTGCAAAAAAACAACAACCTAGTTACCAAGCTGCCTATCTCTGCTGCATGATGTATGATAGTCAAGACCTATATTGAGATTAATCATGCAAGCACATTCTATCTTTATTTTGTAATGTTCTAGTTATCTAGTTGCATTTAAAGTGCATATTTCATATTTACCGGTAATTCAAAAATATATTACAAAATGTCAAGAAAGCACAGTACTAATGCACCACGTATTTGGCACATCCTCCTTTGCATCCTTTATGTGCCCAAGAGGCATCTTTAAAATCACATCTACTCTTGTTGTCACTGTACGCACCCAAACGGAAGAAAAGTGTTGTTGGTAAGCCCCTAGATATGGTTGGATTTTAATTGCAGTAGTCCAAAATATGGTTAAAATATATAAAGTTTATTATAAAAGTGCATTTTAAAAAAAACAGACAGTTCAATAAAAACAAAACCTGTTTGTCAATACATAGGTGTTAAACCAACGACCCTATTACAGACTTATATTCAGTTGTGCATTTGAGCAGTATGTAGTGTGTCAAAATCTCCAGTTTCTTGGACTCTCTTCAATAGATCCAGAGAGAACATACATTTATTATAATCACGTTTTTCATGGTCACATAGTACAGAAAAAACAAAAAACAAACAAACAGTCTCATGAGTATAATATATATATATATATTTTTTTTGTGTAGCCCAGGGGTTGCTACTATAGTTATTATGTGGAGTGGTTTATTGTTTCTCAAATAAGGGTTTGGCTCCCTCTAGTGACCGCTGAACTCTGTCAGGATTTTTCCATCCTTTTAAAAAGCGAGCAGAGCCATGCATTGTGGGATATGTAGTCTGGGTGAGGAAGTGACTCGTTTTGTTGAATCAGCTTTGGACTACAGGACACACAATGCCAAGCGCACAGAACAGCCTGCTGGGAGGGGAGATAAAAGGACAGGCGCGGCCTGCTTTCAGCCTCTCTGGACGCCATTCAACACTTGCCAGCAGGAGGTCTGTGTGTGTGACCGGGAGTGAGAGACTGCGGCCTACAGCGGAGAGCTGGATCACCCGCCCCAGAGGGATCTTTGAGGGCGGCCCTGCTAATCAAGCAGATGGATCGGCCTGCGCTTCAGAGCATTTGAAGCCATCTGCATTCCAGCCCACCGGGAGTTGCAGCATGGCGTGGCATCGCCATCTTCCCTAACGGAGGCCCCAGGAGGAGAGTCCGGACAGAGTCGAGCGGAACCGATCAGAAAATCTCAGAAATACTCCATTCCCGAGCCTTTCTGAGGTTTTCCTAGTTCAGCCGAACTGTCCCCGGGCCTTTCCGAGTGTTACCGAGGCTCTCCGGCACCCCCCTACCTCTGGCCACATGCGGTATTGCACATTGAAGTCAATGCAAAACAAATTATTTTCGTATCCATTGACTTCTATGGGGAAACTCGCTTTGATATGCGAGTGCTTTGGATTACGAGCATTCTCCTGGAACGGATTATGCTCGTAATCCAAGGTTCTACTGTAAATACAAAATCATCACTGCAGTATAATCTCAAGCTAGCTGAAGACAGCCGGAATTTAAGGAACATTCACCATTTTCTTCTTCTACCAAGCTTTACTGTTCTACATTGGATATGCTCTGAACTACAACCTATGGGGAGCCATTTAGTGAGAAATAGTCAGAACTTGCATTGTGTTATTGTATTCACTGTTATGCATTTTTGGTACCGCCGTTCTGTGTGCTGAGGCCTCAGTGGGAAGGTATTCAATACATGTGTTAAAAGTATTGAAGATCTATTTCCCTGTGCACCTGTTCACATATACCCCTTTAGGTTGTCACCAGGTTACAAGTGTATGATGTATGTGTACTGAATAATACTTCTGTCAATCATAACCTGTGCTCATTCATCTGTTATTCATACCTTTTCCTTGTGTTATTCTATACCACAGTAAACATTTCTGAGTTGTTCAGTGACATTGTGTGAGTTTCCCATTACTAATGTGACATTTCAGAATGGAACCCAAGGTGTCAGAGGTAAGAGAGGATCTGCAGAGTCGGGGTGGCCAGTGGGGTATAGAGTCAATCAGCAGCCACCACGGGGGTACCGCTACACATATAATATATATATATATAAATACACACACACACATACACACAAAATAATGTCTTTCTGTACTAGGTCTATGAAAAACATAATTATAATAAATGTATGTTCTCTTTGGATCTAGTGAAGAGTATATATATGTTCCGCAAATAAGCTCCTGACAAAGTGGACCAAAGTCCAAGAAATGCGTTGAGTTCTGTGGAAATTTTGACGCGATACATACTACTTAAATGCACAACTGGATAGAAGTCTATAATGGGGTCGTTGGTGTAATGCCTATGTATTGATCAACAGGTTTTAATGAAAATGTTGTCTGTTTTTTAGAAATGCACTTTTGTGATAAACGCTATACATTTTAACCATATTTTGGACTAGTGCCATTAAAATCCTGCCATATCTAGGGGCTTAAGAACCCATTTTCTTCCCCTTTCTATATACTTTCAAACTAGGGATGAGGCACTTTAAGGCCAACTAAACAATTTAAATAAAATATAAAAATACGCAGTAAATTTAACATGAAAACCTTAACTGTTTCATTTTCAATAACCTTCAACTGAAATTGATTAAGCAATATTGGAGAGCCTAAATAGCTTGTTCAGCTACAATTGTACACCCAACGTACATTGAAAATCATATATGACAGATTAACTAGATACACATGCATTGCTTTTATATAATTTTGTCCCCTCCGCACTCAATGGGGAGGTGATGCCCACTTGTCTGTTCTGAGCATATGTAAGTGCTGGAGCTAGACATACTATGATTCATGATCTGATGTTCATCTGTGAAGATCTGCACAAGCTTTCAATTTAAGCTTTCTATGATCTGCAAGATGTCATTTGGATGGAGTCACTGTCTGCCAATGCTGCTGAGATTGTAAGTTAAAGCTCTCTGTGATTTTTCAAAATGGTAAGTCATAGCTACTGGTATGTTAAAATAATTACCTGCATTCTCTATGGTTTTTGGTATTTCTCCATTACTTTGAACAGAGGATTGCTGAAAAAGAAAAACAGTTTTAATATTCAGTAAATACCAACTATATTAGCTTAACAAGATTTTTAGATGGAGACCAACATCTCTTGTTATAAGCCAGGTTTCTTACAGAATAATAGCACTGAAGTGGAGCATGGGAATTTTTCAAAAATCTGATTGCTGTAATGAATCTCTATATGAATCATTTAGTCTGGGGATTGATGAATTTTAACCCTTGACAAAGACAGAAAGAAAGACAGAAAAAGAATCAAAGGAGAGGACCCAGTGTGGGACTGTGAAGAAAGACCTCTGAATTTAAACATTTTCACAAAATGGTAGGTGTTTTTGTTTAAACTACAATTATTTCTAAAACGGTTTCATGCAGTGTTTTCATCACTTTTCATTAGATTATTAGGTTATATTCACTGGGCAGGGGTAGCAACTTTCCTGCTTTAGAGAGGCAGTGGTGTAGACAAGCTCAGTGACCAAACAGCAACATGGTGTTTTGACAGAAATAAAGTTTAAAATCTTCTCTCAACTGGCTGGGGATAGTCATGATAGCTATTCAGAGAACAGAAGGGGTACCTACGCACTTACCTCTAACCAATTAATTTCTGTGAGATTGTTGCATGCATGCTTAACCTGTAGCCCTCCAGCTGTTGCGGATTTACAAGTCCCATCATGCCTTTGCCTTTGGGAGTCATGCTTGTAAACGGTCAGTCTTGCACCACCTCATGGGACTTGCAGTTTTGCAATAGCTGGAGGACCACATGTTGAACACTCATCGACAGGGGTGATTCGACTTCTCAAGGCCCAAGAGCCATAACCTTTTTCTACAAGGTTTGTATACAGTAAAATGTAGTAAGATTCTCTGTTAGGTTTTACTGCTGTCTGAAAACACAGTGGCAGGTCACCTGCACCTAATGGATGCACCAAAGAAATACATGGAGAATGCAATGGAAAAATGGAAACAGGAAGAATGCCAAGAGCAATACCTTGGATATCTTCAGGGCAGGAAATGAGGGGAAACCATCCCAAAAAGGACACAAACTGAAATAGAACACACTTGTAACCTTTCCCACTCTTTTTAAAAGTTAAAGTGTTGGATAGTGATCCAACAGAGATTGCTGCATAAACTAAACGTCCATGGCACGCACATCCATGGGTTTCTATGACACACAGTACTCTGTTCATTGAAAACAAATTCCAATTAAGCTTAGCCATATGTACTTTATGAGTGAAATTCCAGAAATTTGAAGCACTTATTTTAGCTAGGTCTTTACATAAAATGATTCTACCTTATCCCCAGGTTCACTACGTCTTGTTCTCTTCATGATCTCCTCCAGTCGCTGTAGAATAAAATAAAGTAGTCTCGTTAAAAACCCTGAAAGTGCCTTGTCAGAATCACTGAATTCTATGAATAATGCTTTCAAAATTCGGCTGTTACATTTGTGCTTGTAAGTTTACATAACCGTGGCAGAAAACATGTGTGATCAGACCAAACACATTTCTTTTATTTTTAATGTGATCCAAATTAAACTATCAGGCATCACAGAATAGCACAATCACAAGCCACGGCAATAAAGGAAATAAAACGGTTCTGTTCAAAGGTTTACAAACCCTTAGTTTTAAATATTCTGTATTGCTGTCTGTAGCATTAAAACGATTGTAAAGCTACAAACATGTCACACTTCCCTCCACTGTGCAGTTCGTTTTGCACAGAGTGGCCCCGATCCTCGACTTCTGGGGCTCCTTCCTGCATTGTATAACCCCCTAGGAGAAGCGCTCCCCCGGGGGGTTACCTTGAGAGCGTGCTCCTGAGTTCAGTATTTGCATCCATAGACGCTGAATGCCGGACTTGGCCCTGCCCCCCCGGCGCCACGTCATTGGACTTGATTGACAGCAGTGGGAGCCAATGGCTGCACTGCTATCAATCTATCCAATCAAGAGCCGAGGACCCAGGGCATAGGAAGAGCCAGTCTCCGCCGTGGAAAATTCCAGGGGTCAGGTGTGGAAAACGGGGGGGGGGGGGCTGGGGGGCCGGTCACCGCCAGATGTTTTTTCACCTTAATGCATAGGATGCATTAAGGTGAAAAAACATGAGGGTTTACAACCCCTTTAATTAAAGCAAGCATTGAGGAAGCATTACATCACTTCCTCACCTCTTGTCAGCAGCCTCTGAAGCGCGATCTGAATGCAGATCAGGCTTTACAGGAAAGGGAAGATTTAAACACACGTTTAAATCTATCCTTAGGGGGTTCATTTACATGGGCACCAGACTCATAAGCAAGTCAACAGTCCCTTCCCCCAAACAGCCTCTTGTACACAATAGATAGCCCCTCATCCAACTGTTAGGGTTCATGTACATGGGCACCAGACTCATTAGCAAGTCAACAGCAGTATATTTAGGGGAAAGTGTCTTGCTTTTGTGTTTTCTGGCTTGCTTGTAATTGTCTTTAAAGTTGTTTTTGCATGGATATTTACTTGTATGGGTTGGGCAGAGTGCAATATCTGCTTATTTATTTGTATAATGTCATTACCAAATTAAGCTACATGGGAAACCTAGCTATTGTTCCCACTAAAACAGGTTTCTATTTAAAGTGATTGTAAAGTCTTTTTTTTCCCCTACAAAAATAGCAAACATGTTATACTTACCTGCCCTGTTGCAGTAGCTTTGCGCAGAGCAGCACAGAACCTCCACTTCTCAGGTCCCTCTTCTGTGCTCCTGGCCCCTCTCCCTCCTGTTCAGTGCCCTCACAGCAAGCAGCTTACTATGGGGGCACCGGAGCTGAGTCACAACTCCCTGTGGTCAGACACTGAGCCCCTACCCGGATCCCTCTCTCCCGATTGGCTAGCTGACTTTGATTGACAGTAGCGGAAGCCAATGACACCTCTGCTGTGTCTTAGCCAATAAGGAAGGAGAATCTGGACGGCTGAGACACTCGTGGATATCGCTGGACAGAAAGGAACCTCAGGTAAGTATTAGGGTGGCTGCTGCACACAGAAGGCTTTTTATCTTAATGCATAGAATGCATTAAGATAAAAAACCTTTTGCATTTACAACCCCTTTAAGCTAGAAAAGTAGGATTTTTAAAACAGCTTACCTGTAAAATCCTTTTCTTGGAGTACATCACGGGACACAGAGCAGCATAGTCATTACTATGTGGGTTATATAGAATTACCTTCAGGTGCTGGCACTGGCAACTTCCAAAACAGGAAGTACCCTCCCCTATTTAAGCCCCTCCCATCCGGGAGTACCTCAGTTTTGTAGCAAAGCAATACGTGTCCCCAAAAGAGGGGTGGGAGCTCTGTGTCCCGTGATGTACTCCAAGAAAAGGATTTTACAGGTAAGCTGTTTTAAAAATCCTACTTTCTTGTTCATACATCACGGGACACAGAGCAGCATAGTCATTACTATGTGGGACGTCCCAAAGCAATGCCACATGAGGGGGGGGATACACCATACATAAGCTGGGCGCCATCAGGCATGAGGATCTTTTGCGGCCTGCAACACACTGCGCCCAAAGGCGACATCCTCCTGACTTCTCACGTCCACCTGGTAGAACCTAGTAAACGTGTGTACTGAAGACCATGTTGCGGCCTTACAAATTTGCGCCAGGGAGGCCTGGTGATGCACTGCCCATGAAGTTCCAACTGCTCTCGTGGAGTGCGCCCTAACTTTGAACGGAGGCGGTCTACTTTTCAAGCCATAGGCTTGTATTATGACCTGTCGAATCCACTTGGCTAAAGTAGATTTTGATGCTGCCTGACCCTTTCTGGGGCCTTCCGGCAGAACAAACAGAGAATCCGTTCTACGAATCTGAGCAGTGGCTTTTAGATAAGCTTTAACTGCTCTTACTACATCCAAAGAATGCAATAACTTTTCCTCTACCGAGCTTGGTTTGGGGAAAAAAGAAGGAAGAACCACATCCTGGTTCAAGTGAAACCTCAATACCACCTTAGGAAGAAAGGCTGGGTGAGGACGTAATACTACTCTGTCCTTATGGATAACCAGATATGGCTCTTTACAGGACATGGCGGCTAATTCCGACACTCTTCTAGCCGAGCATATGGCTACTAAAAATATCAATTTCCTGGTGAGTACAACCAAGGAAATGTGCCGCAAAGGTTCAAATGGCTGCTTCTGCAGAACCGACAGAACCAAATTTAGATCCCATGGGCACATGGGAGCCTTAATCGGTGGAATAATACGAGTCACACCTTGCATAAAGGATTTGACAAGTGAATGCATAGCCAGGGGCCTTTGAATTAGTATTGACAAGGCCGAAACCTGGCCCTTGATAGTACTTAAGGCAAACTTCCTGTCTACAGCCCACTGCAGGAAGTCCAGAATTCTGCCTATAACGTACTTACGTGGATGCCATTTTCTGGCCTCGCACCAAGTGATGTACGCCTTCCAAACTCTATAGTAGATCTGCCTGGATACAGGCTTCCTGGCATTGATTATAGTTGATACCACAGAGTTAGAGAGACCTCTCTTCTTTAGGATGTGGGACTCAATAGCCAGGCCGTTAAACTTAGAGTTAAGTAAGGAAGGGTGGTATATCGGTCCTTGCGAAAGCAGGTCCGGACGACGTGGAAGGGTCCAAGGACTCCCCACAGACATTTTGATGATCTCCGCGTACCAGGCCCTTCGGGGCCACGCTGGAGCCACCAGGATCACCGGCTTCTTCTCCAACCTGACTCTGCGAAGGAGTCGAGGCAACAATTGTAGCGGAGGGAATGCATATATCAGTCTGAACTGATCCCAAGGGAACACCAGAGCATCCGAGCCGCAAGCGAGGGGATCCCTTGTCCGGGAGACAAACCTGTCCACCTTTGCGTTGAATCTGGATGCTAGCAGATCTACATCCGGTGTTCCCCACCGCTGACATATTGCTCGGAAGACCTCGGGATGAAGGGACCATTCCCCTGGGCATAACTGTTGGCGACTCAGAAAGTCCGCCTTCCAATTCTCCACCCCTGGAATGAAGACAGCTGATATACATGGGACATGCTTTTCTGCCCATTCCAGGATGTGACTTACTTCCCTCTGGGCTGCACGACTCCTGGTGCCTCCCTGATGATTGATATATGCCACTGCTGTGGCATTGTCTGATTGAATTCTGACAGGGGACCCTTGGAGTCTGGATGTCCAGGCTACTAGGGCGTACCGGGCTGCTCGTATCTCTAAGAGATTGATGGGCAGGGTTTTTACTACATTTGACCATCTGCCCTGGAGAGACCATTGCTCCAGTACTGCCCCCCAGCCTGTAAGGCTGGCATCTGTAGTGACCACCTTCCAAGATATCGGGCTGAAGGGTTTTCCCTTCTGGAGATTCTGGGGGATCAACCACCAGCAGAGACTCTTCCGAACGGAAGGGGACAAAGCCATCGGGAAGTCTAGAGCCTGAACTTTTCCGTTCCAGGCTGACAATATGGCCCTTTGTAAATTCCTTGAGTGGAATTGGGCGTATGGCACAGCTTCGAATGATACTACCATCTTTCCTAGCAGCCTCATGCACAGGCGTATGGACGGCTGTCTTTTTGCACAAAGCAGACGGACCAAGCCCCTCAAAGAGGATACCTTGTCTAGAGGTAAGAAAATCTTCCTCTGGTCCGAATCCAGCCGTAGCCCTAGATATACCAGGTTTTTCACTGGCTGTAGGGCTGACTTGTCCAGGTTGATGACCCAACCGTGAGATTCTAGATACTTGATTGTATCGATAATTACCACTTCTAGCTTGGCAACTGAGTGGTCCATCAACAACAGGTCGTCTAGGTATGCCATTATCGTTACACCCCGTGTTCTTAGATCGGCCAACAGTGGGGCCAGAATTTTTGTGAACACTCGTGGTGCTGTGGCCAGACCGAATGGTAAGGCTCTGAACTGAAAATGGCGCCCTTCTACTGCAAAGCGTAGGAATTTTTGATGACCTGGAAAGATGGGAACATGCAAGTAAGCATCTTTGATGTCGATCGAGGCTAACCATTCCTCCCCTTGTAGGGCAGCGGTGACCGATCGGATCGACTCCATCCGGAAAGACCGGACCGTTTAGAAATTTGTTTAGACTCTTTAGGTCCAATATGGGTCTTATGTCCCCGTTTGGCTTCGGGACTGTGAAAAGGTTTGAGTAGAAATTGGGTGGGCCAAGTGGGTTGGGCCCCCACTCTTCCATAGGAACCTCCATAATTACTCCTTGGAGCAATAGTTGTTCTAACGCCAATAGGAGAGACCGTCTTTTCAGAGGGTCTCTTGGCATGCCTGACCACATAAAATGGGACGGAGGAGACTCTTTTAACTCCAACTTGTATCCCAGAGTTACCGCGGAGAGCACCCATCTGTCTTTGATCGTCTCCCGCCAGGTCTCTGCGAACAACTGAAGTCTTCCCCCCACCCGTTTGAGTGGGGGCAGCCCTTCATAGGCTTGACTTGGAGGCTGGTTTAGTACCTCTTCGGATCCAGGGCTTTTTATTACCCTGTGGCTGTCCCTGATTTTTACCTCCTGAGTTTGACCGAGGAGGCCGTCGGAACTGCTTAGTAGCAGACGTCGCAGGGATAGGAGAGGTAGTCCTCTTAAAAGATGGACCCCTAGACCTCTTCTTACTCGGTAAGAGAGTACTTTTACCACTGGAAATCTTCTGGATATACTTATCCAGGTCTTCGCCAAAAAGGCGTTCCCCATGAAATGGGAAGCTAACTAAGAGCTTCTTACAGGGAGCTTCAGCAGACCAGTTTTTAAGCCACAGAAGCCTACGCATATGTACCAAAGACAGCGTGAGGCGGGAGGCCTGATGGATAGAATCCTTGATGGCGTCAACCGCAAAGCATAATGCTCTAGGCAGATCAGCCAGAGCCTGGGCCTGTTGGTCTGGCAAATCCCCCAGGACCATTTTCATTTGATTCTTTAAAGCTTGGCAGACCCCAATAGCTGCCACTGCTGGCTGTGTAACAGCCCCTGCTGTGGAAAAAGCAGATTTTAATAAAGATTCCAATTTTTTATCCACTGGATCTTTGAACATTTGAACATTATCTACTGGACATGTCAGTGATTTGTTCACAGAAGAGATGGCTGCATCCACCGTAGGAACATTCCATCTCTGGGTGAACTTTTCCTCCATGGGATAGATCACCGGAAACCTTTTAGGCGGAACAAATAGTTTATCAGGATGTTCCCAGTCCTGGTATATAAGTCCTTCCAATAATGGATGTATTGGAAAGGAGCAATTAACCTGGGGAGCTTTTAGCGACTCCAATGAGGAGACAGCAGTAGTTGATGGTTCAACAAGAGGCATTTTAAATGCAGATCGAACCATGTCAGTTAGGGTCTGGACCCACAATCTTTCAGTCTGTGATGCTGAAAATGGTTCATCTACTGTCGATTCCTCAAAAACAGAGCTACCCTCCTCCTGATCCCCTTCAGGTAGGTCGGTCCCTTCCTGGGACTGTTGCTCTGCCAACAGGCACTCTAATGGAGGTGATGGAGATCTGGCGCGCTTTCTTTCCTGTAGAGAAGAAGCGATCAATGCAGCCAATCTCTGCTCCAATCCCTCCAGAGTTGAGGAAAAAACCTCCTCTGTTATATATGCAGGAGCAGGTGGACTGAGGACAGCCGCAGTACCTGGCACTCCCGGGGGTTCCTTATGGGTATTAACCTCTGATTTCTCAGGGGAGGAGGGTGCAGATGACTGCTCCAGATCCGCAGAGCCCGATGGAGACCCCCTACACTTCCTGAGAGGTATATCTCAGAGTTTTTTAGGCGGCATATTCCTTAGTTCAAAGCTGAGGTATTCCAGCCGCAATACACCCCTTACTGAAATAGTCTAATGCAATTTGCTGCTATGTACATCAGTGGGTGTCTACTAATGCGTCTTTCTGGGGATGCCTGTATCAACCGCCCGCTGTAAGCCCCTATACCATGCTACCAGCTCCTTTTCATGCTCTGTGTCCATAGCAAGCAGCGTGGACTGAGTCCTTTTATCTTGCTGGGACGCCCGCGCATGCGCAGAAGCGCTGGGCGCACAGAGCGCGTCATCCGCCAGGCTCCGCCCCCTTTTTTGAAGCTAAACCTTATAAAAAGAAAGCATGTGTGCGCGCGCGCGTGCACGTGTGCGCTCTTGGCGCCATGTAGGGAGAGGAGCCAGGGTCCCTGTTTTACCAGGACTCGGGGATGGAAGGAAACTACTTGGCAGCATGACAGAGGAATGCAGCTTCCCTGATAGAGAGCTCACTCATCTGCCTGGACTTTCACCATGGAAGGAATAGTCCCAAGAAAAAAGACGTTCCACAGCGGCCTCTAGTGGACAAACACAGGTACCGCACTTTTGTCTTTTTTTTTTTTTTTTAAAACCTCCTTTATGAAAAACATTTCCAGGTTTACAGTTTTTTAAAACTTCCCTTATGAAAAAACATTTCTAGGATTTCTTAGGCATATACAGCTATTAGCGGGAATACCCTTTAGGTAACAGGCAGAAAGACATATTAGGCTTGGGGGTCCCCTCAATAGAACCAAGTTCCTGAGGGGCCCCCACTTACCTTTTCCCCGCCGCAGGACTTTGTTTGGTCCACAGAAGCCCAAACTTCACCTCTCACGGCAGGCATTGTACTAGACCTTCAGGGACCGGGTTCCCAAGGATTCCACTCCCCTGGACCTGTATAGCACCCTGCACAGATAGCCTCTTGGTTTTGGGTATGACCAGAGCTCTGGATCCCAGGGTCCAGCCCTCCTAAGAGAGGCATTACAGGCAAAACCCTGCTCTTCTCTGCAAGGCCCGGGTACCGACCGTTTAGCTATGAAGCTTTTTTGGTCGGATCCGGAATAGCTTGCTAAGGCCCAGAGAACCTGTACACAAGCCCAGATGAATACATGTTAACCTTGGCCAACACCTTAGACACTGGCAAAAAACTGAGGTACTCCCGGATGGGAGGGGCTTATATAGGGGAGGGTACTTCCTGTTTTGGAAGTTGCCAGTGCCAGCACCTGAAGGTAATTCTATATAACCCACATAGTAATGACTATGCTGCTCTGTGTCCCGTGATGTATGAACAAGAAATAATAATTTTTTTTAGTTACCATAAAAACTTTTTGATGCAGTCCATTGAGGGAAACAGGAATTCAGTAATTCTAAGACACATTTGGGTTATATGCTATCACCTACATGAGGTTTGGACACCAAAAAAAAAACCCATTGAGGGCCAGCCCCATATAACTGTGCCTCTAACCGCAATGCCTCAGAGGAGTGAGACCTATCCTATGTCCCTCAATGGACTCCAACAAAAAGATTTTATGGTAAGTACATATATTGTATTATCCATTGATGGACACAGGAATGTACAACTTAAGACATTTGGGATGTCCAAAAGCAGTCCAACTGAGGGGTGGGCAACAGGCACTGACAAATCTAGGATAGAACCAGAAACCATTTCAACCAGAAGGACCAATTCCTGAATTGGAACCAGAAGAGTTTAAATTTTAACAGGACAAAGGAAGTGCTAAAGACCCAGAGGAGGTCACAGAAGATTAAACTGGTGCTCAGAGCAGAAAAAAGAATTGCCACCCATTAAGGGACACAGAAATGTAGTAATTGTTAGACATTTGGGACGTCCAAAAGCAGTTCAATTAAGGGGTGGCCTACAGGCACTAATGTATCTAGGATAGAACCAGAAACCATCTCTAACAACTAGAAGGACCAAGGCGGGAGTCTGCACAAGAGGAGGTTACATTTCCAACAGGGTAGTGGAAGTGCTAAAGATCCAGGTGTGGTCACAGAGAATCAACCTGATACTCAGACCAGGACTAAAACTGCCACCCAAGGGAAAAACTTGTTTTAAGGCCACCGGGTCAGCACCAGCAGAAGATGTGATCTAAAACAGCCACTGACATGTGACATAATAGAACTACCCCAATGGGGAGAACAAATCAGCAAGAATGGTCAATAAAGAGAACACTAAGGTTTTCCAGCCTCAAAAAATATGCCTAAGGACCAGTTGGATAACAGGCCCACAAAGCAAGACCAGGCATTCTAGGCATGGCAAAAGGCCATAGCCTTACATTTTCAACCCTAGGCATCAGGGAAAAAGGCTCCAAGTAATAGAGATGTCCAAGACAACCAACCATAGGAGATAATCAAGATATGGAACTATTTAGCATAAAACCCCAAGGTGAGTGTCAAGGACCTAAGCAGTTGGTGACAAACCCAATGGGAGACTGACCAACAAAGGGGAAAAAGGGATGCAAGAAGTACCCCTCAGTAAAAAAGACAAGAGTGGGAGACAACCACTCCATACTGGTACAGCAATGCCAGCAGGATCAGCAGTCATCCACAAGGACACTCAAAGGTCTAGCTAGAACCTTTCAGGGAAAACCGCTAGCATGGCCTGCAGCAGGAGAGGGGACATAAAGAAGGCAAGCCACCAGTACCCCACTAGCCCTTAAATGGGAAAGTGGTGGGGTAGTACCAAGACTGCTAGGGAAGATTCCACTAGCCTAGAGGAGTGTTTTAGTGAAGATCAAAGCTGGTCAGCCTCAATCATTGAAGACTGATAGTTTCCATCACTAAACATCTCTAAGGTTCCAGCCAAGGGAAACCTAGCAGAAGTTGGACCCTTCAATTAAACTCTACCAATCAGAGTTCAGAAAAACTGATCCAAACAGGGATGCCAAGAAAGGGCATTAAGGAGGGCATATGGTCCAGAGCTGTCAACTACTACAAGTGCCGTTAAAGGACATATAGGGGTCAGGGCCCTGCTCGAAGAGGAAAAGAGGGAACAATGTAAACTGGTCTCAAATGACTTGTAACTCAGAAGATCCCTCTGGGGAAAGGAATACTGAGGACCTGAAGATGCACAATTTTCCTGAGGCGGAGCCTTGTAGGGAATAACTTCCAAGGGTAGGTTCCTACTAAGAGAGGAACATGGGGGTCCCAGAGTGCAGGGAACCCAGGAAGCCCCAAGAAAGGCACAGCTAGCACATGAAAGATGCTGCAGGGCAGCCAAAATAGATGCCCTCTCCAAGTAATTATCCTGTGAGCCAAGTATCATGAGCATCCAAAAAAAGGAGGCCTGAACCTGGGGACAAATACTGGTTATTCAAACAGTCCCCTTGTTTGTAGATGTGGGAGTGCATCTTAAAGTATAAGTAAAAGCAAAACTTGGAGGGGAAATCTTTCAATGGAGACACCAGTTCTGGTGACCTGGGGGTCCCCAAGGAATAGTCTTAATTTGCAGTAATTTCCTCTCGGTTCCTGTTTGGCTATGAGACAAGAAGTGAAATCTCCGCAATGGGACACCGATGGAGAGAAAAAATCTGGCAGGGGTTATAACCCTCTCTTGCTCTATCCAAAATGAAAAAAAATGTTTTGCCTTTAGTTCTACTTTAAAGTCGAAGACTTGCCAGAGGCATGAACAGATCCCCAGCTTTTGGACTTATGGTATCAGTGGGAGACAGACTCTCAGGATTTGCAAGAATGCATTGGTAATGTAGAAAAGGTAGAGGATTGAGGCTCCTCTGACCTTTCCACAGATCTTCTGCCTCTGGTAGGAGCATACCGTGGCTGCCTGAGGAATTGTTAGTGAGAGAGACATAAGTTGGTTCAAAGACATGACGTTCCTTAAAGCAAAAATGAATCAGCTGTTCCATGGATGTCTCTTCTACAAATCAAAGGGAGAACGAAGATTTGCAGTCCAAGGACCACGGCTATGGAACGCGCTACCCACGGATATCCGTATGGAAGAAAACCATCGGGCCTTTAGGAAAAAACTTAAGACCCACCTCTTCTGATGGATCATGAAGCTACTGGATGCAAAGCGCCTTGAGGCGATTTAGTTCGCATTTGTTAGCGCTATACAAGTTTTTCACTCACACTCACTCACTCTTCTATAATCCTTTTTATGGTTTGAACATATTGCATTGAATCCGGCCATTATATTGGATGAGTGAAGGAGGTTAGAAGGAGAAAGATCAACCAGAACACAGCAGGAAGACAACAATATGCCATTTTGACTTTAAATCCCCGTACACACGATCGGTTTGACTGATGAAAACCGTCCGATGGATGGTTTTCATCAGACCAACCGATCGTGTATGGTACCCATCGGTCTTTTTTCCATCGGTTGGAAAAAATAGAACATGTTTTAAATTTTTCCGATGGATAAAAAACCGATCGAAAACTCAGATCGTCTATGGGCAAGTCCATCGGATCAAAAACCCACGCATGCTCAGAATCAAGTCGACGCATGCTCAGAAGCATTAAACTTCATTTTTCTCGGCTCATCGGAGTGTTTTACGTCACCGCGTTTGGAACGGTCGGTTTTTTGACTGATGGTGTGTGGGCAAGACTGATGAAAAACCGTTTCATCGGATTTCCGATGGACAAATCCATCGGACGAAAATCCATAGGTTATCCGATCGTGTGTACGGGGCTTTAGAGTCAACAACTGTCGGTGAGTGGGAAAACACAAAAGGGAGTTTCTTGCACTACTGCACTTTCAACTGCACCTATCACTTTTTTAAATGTATTTATGGACTATATTTGTGGTTTGGCTTTGCAGTATTGCACTTTGTATTTTTATTAACATGAGCACAGAATATTTATGTATAGATTAAGGCATTTAAAGAGCAGCGCTGTGGTTTTTGCAGTTGGTTTATAAAGGTTTTTCACAGCCTACACAACAGCATCAGCTCTATAGTTCACATTATTTATTGATTTAATATTTTAGAGATCAGTTGGGTAGTACCATCAGAATATTATTATACTGCCATAGCACGGGTATATTACCAAAACATAAAGCTATAGCAGTCTTGGACTTAACACAGAGAACCCTTGTGGAAAACATCATGTACTACAGAATTTAGTGAGTCTAGTCTTGGAGAGAACACCTAATCTATCCAGAGAGTTCCACCATCTCTCATTTTTGAGGAGAGACTATTAAAGATAGATTAAGTGGCACGAGAGAGCCGAATATTTATATCATGTGTTTTCTCCATGACTAGACTCACTAAATACTGTAGTACATGAGGTCCTCCACAAGAGTTCCCTGGGTAAATGAGAGACTGCTATGGGTCCAGGGCTTTTCAGGGTGTTCTTCATAAGCAGGTATAGCGGGGGAATTTAAGGTTCTGTCAACATAGGCGATTTGGAATCATGGCAAAATACATGGCATGTATTTGAGTGCCATTCATCCTGAATGGCACCCCAAACGCGACGCAATTTTGCTGCGATTGTTGCACGACAGTTGTGGAAAAATGTGTGCATAAACTCACGCCTGTCTCTGGGACAAAATTAGTTCCCTGAGCTTCTTTAGCAAGACAAATGTGCATATGGCAGCCCATTCCAGTGAATGGGCTGCCCTATGAGCAATACTACATGTTTCCTTATGTAAATCGCACTTTGATTCGCTAGCGGGAACACGCATTTCCGCTGAGCAATATCTGGACGGAATCTAAAAGATTCAAAGCCTATAACAGCAGGCTTATCATCCAAATGCAGGGTGATATAAACTGCATCAGTAACGCTGTGTACACACGATCGGAAATTCTGACAAGAAAACCGTTGATTTTTTTCCGACGGAATGTTGGCTCAAACTTGTGTTGCATACACACGGTCACACAAATCTTGTCGGAAATTCCGAAGGTCAAGAACGCGGTGACGCACAAGACGTACAACGAGCCAAGATCAATGAAGTTCAATAGGCAGTTCGGCTCTTCTGCTCGCTTTCAATGGTTTTTCTGCCAGTGTCCAAACCTTCTGTAGGAGGCAGCATGTAACACAAATGTCTAAGAATTACTACATTGCTTTGTCCCTTAATAAACAATAAAAAATTATGTTTAAGAATTATTATTTTCTCATCTTAAACTTCAGCTTTAGAAATCATGCTACTTACACATGAAGATCAAAGGCACCACTTACCTTCTTCCTCTCAGAGCGCTCTTTTTCCTCATTTTGAAAATGTTTTTCGCGTTCTAATCTTATGCGATCTGCTTCTTCTTTCTAATTAGATTATAAAGAGACTATTAAAACGTTGCCCAGTTTTTGTATGTACAGAAATAAAAGTATACTACTGTATATATTGAAGTATACAACTATAATAGCATGTGAATTATGAGGAAAGACAACGCAAACATTTTACTACTGCCCTTTGTTTAAAACCCTTCATCACAACCAAACCACTATCAAAACATAAGCCCTCTCCTACATGTACTATACAGTATATCAAATCATTAATCCAAAAGCAAAACGTATTAAACGCCCTAACCAAAAGGTACACGGGCAGGATGCGGTCTCCATTACATTTTATAGGTAGCCTTTGAAGCTGATTTTTTTCCTAATCTCACTAAATTTTGTTGTTTTCTAGCTAATTCTGAAGTGATCTGGTCAGTCCTTCAACACTAAGATTTTGGTATCACTCTCTTCAGTCTAGTAGTGGGGTGAAAGCCTGCAAACCTTTACAAAGAATTCCAATCAGCGTGATACATTTATTAAAATAAAAACCAGTTCTACTGAAGTGCTAAAAAAGTGATTGCTGTCCCATTTCATAGACGATAACTACTTAAACCTGAACTGTGGACAGATATAAAAAGCCACTATTTATTCCAGTTATGGATTCAGTAAAAAAACAGAGGCAATATAAAAGTTGTCATGTACACAAATCTTCCATTTGAACCAATGGGTGGAGCTTAAAGCTGATCTCTCGGTTTCCTGTGATTTTAAATGATTTGTTTGGACAAAACTGAGTGACGCTCAGCCATTCATAAGCAGCTTTTGAATACAAAGCTTCATGTGATTGGCTGAGGCCGGTGTAGCACATAGTGGAAGGAATAGTTCATTTGGACCAGCTTGGTCCACATGAATTAAAGTCACAGGAAATCTGGTGATCAGCTTTAGGGCTCTGTTTAAAGCGGAGTTCCACCCATTTTTGAGAGGTGGTCTTAAACGAAAGACCGCCTCTCAACACCTCATTTTGGATATTAAAATGTTTTCTTTTTTTCTTTCTTACCTTTTTGGAAGTACCGAGTGTACTGCCGATCCAGCCGGGCCGCAGCCCACGTCGTCATGTCCTCTTCTGCGGCGAGCTCCCCCGTTGTCTTCTGGGACCTGTGTGTGTTCCAGAGGGCAAGCTGGCCATTCACAAAGCGATGCGTGATTCGCGCATGCGCAGTAGGAAACCGGCAGTAAAGCCGCAAGGCTCCACTGACGGTTTCCCTTAGTTGGAATGGTGGCACCGGCATCCGATGGGCGGATCGGCCTCGGGGGGCCGACATCACGGGCTCCCTGGACAGGTAAGTGTCCTTATTAAAAGTCAGCAGCTACAGTGTTTGTAGCTGCTGACTTTTAAAAAAATTATAATTTGCGGTTGGAACACCGCTTTAAAGTTTTATAATCTCTTAGTTTGCTTCTTTGATATATAGCCTGTTTTAATAACTCAATAACTCAAACTGAAATTTACACACACACACACACACACACACACACACAAGTAAATGATCGGACAGAAAAACAACCTGTCCCTTATCAGATTGTTAAAGTGGAACTTCACTCTCCCAATCAACATTGATTATTTTTAATCGCTAAAGCTGCTAGCATTAGTAAATATAAAGGAAAGTATATCATATTTACTCGTTTTAAACTTTTTTACATTTCTTCAGTTACTTCCTGGTTTCTTGCTTAGACAAACAAAGTCACATCCCAGGAGTCTTCAAGAAGGGAGGAGAGGAGGAGGGGTTTTCTCAGCTAAGCACACTCTCCTGCCTGAGCTAAGGGCAGATGGATTCCAGGAAGTAAATGCTACATGAATCATTTTCCCTTACTTAAGATGGCCATGGCTAGAAATGATAGGGGGTTGCGTTTCAAAGTGATTTCTCAACAAAATAGAACAAAGACATGAATGGATGGGGGAGTTTGCTTTGAATATTAAAATTAAATACATAGTGTTTTTGGTTTGTGGTGCTCAGATGCAGTGAAGATCTGCTTTAAGTCTGAATATTCAGTCAGCCAAATATATTCAGTTGTGCTGTCTTTTTAGCTATAGTGCTCTGGGAATCCTTTGTCATGTATTAAATTGTTGTTTGTAAAAGAAAATATTGATAGTAAAATTTGGGTATAACACACTTCTGGGAATAGGTCTTAAAACCAGCTAAAGTGCAAATTTTCCTGTTTATGTGACATATTCCAGCAGTGAGTGTAATATTCATGCATAAACACAAATTCTCTTTATCGATTTCAAAGATGTTTAAGTGTGAGCAGCAGGCAGCACCCATGACACAACTATATAGAATTACAAGTTTTTGACATTTGACTCACTTATATTACCTCAATGTTGTCTATAAAGCTGAAGAGGAGAGGGGGGTAAACCTGCCATTTAGCACTTGGTTATACAATCTATTTCTGTAATAGCAACATAGGTAAAAGTCAGACTGCTCGCAACTCACTCATTGACATAGTATACATCTGAGAGACTCCAGCTTACATCTGGGTTCTACCTCCCTCATCAAGGATTCTCATTGTTATTACGATTATAAAAATGCTAGAGGTAATACAACTGCTACACCTTTGTGTTATTCTGTAGCAGTAATGCAGTATTATACAATACAACTGAATCACATATATCCTCTGTCATACAAGCATCTAATGTCAGATTAGGCACATACTTGTTTCTGCAGACGCTCTGCTTCCTCGCGATCCTTCTGTTCTCGCTCCTCTGCTTGCTGTTTAAGAATCTTTTCCCTTTCTTGGAGCTCCTTTTCCTCCTCCTGTTTTCTTTCTTCTTCCTGCCGTCGTGCCTCCTCTTCTCGTTTAGCTCTCTCTTCAGCTTTCCGCCGAGCTAATTCCTCCTTCTTTTTCCTACAAAATGATGTTAATTAGTATACATGTTCAATCCATTGATGCCAAAGTAGTAAGAGAATATTTACCAGTCTTATAAAACACAATCAACAAGGGAAATGGGGAATGTTGAGGAGCACCGGGGCTTTGTGACGCCCAAACAGTAGATAGAAGTATACATGCAAAAGTAGCATAAAAAAAATGTTTATTTGAAAAAAGCTAAAATATCCCCTCTACATGTGAGTAGGGGAAATGGCTAAACATTAAAAAATGCATGACATGGAACATGTAGAAAACCAGTACAGAATGATACAATACACCCAATTAGGTATAGTAAATGGTGTGTTTTACAAGAGGGTGTATTGTATCATTCTGTACTTGTTCCATGTCATGCATTTTTCTCAAGTCGTCTTCCAGGACTCCTCCTACAGGAAACACAATGTCCACCATGACAAAAAAGATTGCACATACCTGCATGCCTCAGTTCTTGTGTTTCCTCCAGACCAACAGAATCAACTCACAGTTTATTATTTTCTTCAAGTCTCTGTGCTAAGTTGCAGGGGACTCCCTGGCCGGTAGTCTCCAGTTGCCCCTGAGGGGGGTCAGGGGACTTAGACTAGGGCTCCCAGGGCCCACAACAAGCTTGAGGTTTTGCCCCCCAGCTGACAAAGGTAGTAAGCAACCAACCCCCCAGCTGACAAAGGTATTTTAGGATTCCTCCCTGCAACCCCCCTCCAGCGTGTGATGCAGAAGGAGGCAATCCAGACCAGTGGGGCATCTGCTGGCTGCCACCCGAGCTCTTCTCCCTCACTGAGAGTTCAGGCGCCATCTTTTTGGTGGATACCTGTACATGGAGGGGGGACAGCAAAACCAGGACACCTGGTAGCAAAAGCGGCACCTCCAGCCACGGATGGCAATCGGAACACACTGGATGGAGTCACAAGCAGAGTTTTGTGTCCACCCATACCGCTATCGGGGCGGTTGGGGGCAGGGGTGGGGCCGGAGCAGGGGCAGGGAGCTATAAAAGAGCACCTGACAGGAGGCTCAGTGGGCTAACCATGTTGGAAGCTTCATCACCCTGCCCTGCAGATCCTGCAAGTCAGGAAAGCTCCAAGGTAAGCCAGAGCATACACAGGCCACCTCTGCACTTACTAACCACTATTGCGCTTAGGCTATATAGTGGTATACAGCACACCATCTGCATCCTTCTTCACTCTGGGTCCTTTCATCTCACTTCACAGACAAAAGCACCAGAAGAGAAAAGGTCCAGGTCCAGCAGCACAACATGTGCTTCAGATTGGATTAAACCGCTACGCCAAAAATGTCTTAGCAAACTGGTGGCAAAAAAAAAAAGGTGGGACACATTTAACCCCTTGTGCACAGCAATAAAAAAAAAACTTGCAAACCCGGACCAAAGAAGCGCTTAGCAGTAAACCTTCCACCAGTCGGGCAGCCACCCCGTCTACTAGCAGAGAACAGCCTGACAAATCTGACCAAGAAAAATCGTCAGCAACCTCATCCTCGGACTCCGACATAGGCTTATGTGCGGACTCAAAGGATGAAGAGGAAGACCCTCAAAAGGTTACTCTTCCCAACAGAGGACACAGAGAAACGACTGAGGGCAATCACGGATAAACTAGGAATAAAAGAACAAAAGCCAGAGCTGTCACTACACGACAAGATGTACAAAGGCCTACAGCCCAAAAAGCCTAGGGCATTCCCTGTACACCAAACCTTAAAAAATATTAAGAAGAAATGGGAAGAACCCAAGAAAATACTTTTTACACCTTCAGCAATAAAACGCAGGTACCTATTTGCTGAAGAAGACACGCAATCCTGGGCTAAATGCCCTAAGGTAGACGCATCACTGTCAAGGATAGCAAACAAGTCGGACCTTTCGTTTGAAGACTCCGGCAGGCTAAAAAAGGGATTTTTATAACAGCTTACCTGTAAAATCCTTTTCTTGGAGTACATCACGGGACACAGAGCGACATAGTCATTACTAATGGGTTATATAGTTTACCTTCAGGTGCTGGCACTGGCAACTTCCAAACCGGAAGTACCCTCCCCTATATAAGCCCCTCCCATCCGGGAGCACCTCAGTTTTGTAGCAAAGCAATAAGAGTCCCAAAAAGAGGGGTGGGAGCTCTGTGTCCCGTGATGTACTCCAAGAGAAGGATTTTACAGGTAAGCTGTTATAAAAATCCCTTTTTCTTTTTCGTACATCACGGGACACAGAGCGACTTAGTCATTACTAATGGGACGTCCCAAAGCAATGCCAAATGAGGGGAGGGATACACTATACATAAGCTGGGCGCCATCAGGCATGAGGATATTTTGCGGCCTGCAACACACTGCGCCCAAAGGCGACATCCTCCTGACTTCTAACGTCTACCTGGTAGAATCTAGTAAACGTGTGTACTGAAGACCATGTTGCGGCCTTACAGACTTGAGCCAGGGAGGCCTGGTGATGCACTGCCCATGAAGTTCCAACTGCTCTCGTGGAGTGCGCCCTAACTTTGAATGGAGGCGGTCTCTTTCTCAAGCCATAGGCTTGTATTATGACCTGTCGAATCCACTTGGCTAAAGTAGATTTTGATGCTGCCTGACCCTTTCTGGGGCCTTCCGGCAGAATAAACAAAGTATCCGTTCTGCGAATCTGAGCAGTGGCTTTTAGATAAGCTTTAACTGCTCTTACTACATCCAAAGAATGCAATAACTTTTCCTCTACCGAGCTAGGTTTGGGGAAAAAAGAAGGAAGAACCACATCTTGGTTCAAATGAAACCTCGATACCACCTTAGGAAGAAAGGCTGGATGAGGACGTAATACTACTCTGTCCTTATGGACAACCAGATATGGCTCCTTACAGGACAAGGCGGCTAATTCCGATACTCTTTTAGCCGAACAAATGGCTACTAAGAAAATCAATTTCCTGGTGAGAAGAACCAAGGAAATGTGTTGCAATGGTTCAAACGGTTGTTTCTGTAGAACCGACAGAACCAGGTTTAAGTCCCATGGACATATGGGAATACTAACCGGAGGGCTAATACGCATCACTCCTTGTATGAAAGCTTTGACTAGTGAATGCGAAGCCAAGGGCCTTTGAAAAAATATTGACAAGGCCGAAATCTGACCCTTGATAGTACTCAAGGCCAGCTTCCTATCTACAGCCCACTGTAGGAAGTCCAAAATCCTACCTATTACGTACTTACGTGGATGCCATTTCTTGGCCTCACACCATGTAATGTACGCCTTCCAGATCCTATAATAGATCTGCCTGGATACCGGCTTCCTGGCATTGATCATGGTAGATACCACAGGATTAGAGAGCCCTCTCTTTTTCAGAATGTGGGCTTCAATAGCCAGGCCGTCAAACCTAGGGCTGGTAAGGAAGGGTGGTATATCGGTCCTTGCGACAGCAGGTCCGGACGATGTGGGAGGGTCCAAGGACTCCTCACTGACATTTTTACAATCTCCGCGTACCATGCCCTTCGGGGCCACGCTGGAGCCACCAGAATCACTGGTTTCTTTTCTACCCTGATTCTGCGGATTAATCGCGGTAACAATTGTGGCGGTGGGAATGCATATATCAGCTTGAACTGATCCCAAGGGAACACTAGGGCATCCGAGCCGCAAGCTAGAGGATCCCTTGTGCGAGACACAAATCTGTCCACCTTTGCGTTGAATCTGGGTGCTAGCAGATCTACATCCGGTGTTCCCCACCGCTGGCATATTGCCTGGAAAACCTCGGGGTGAAGAGACCATTCCCCCGGGCATAATTGCTGGCGACTTAAAAAGTCCGCTTTCCAATTTTCCACTCCTGGGATGAAAACCGCGGATATGGCTGGGACATATCTTTCTGCCCATTCCAGGATGCAATTCGCTTCCCTCTGGGCTGCATGACTCCTGGTGCCACCCTGGTGATTGATATATGCCACTGCTGTGGCATTGTCTGATTGAATTCTGACAGGGGACCCTTGGAGTTTGGATGTCCATGCTACTAGGGCATACCGGGCTGCTCGTATCTCTAAGAGATTGATGGGCAGGGCCTTCTCTGCTTCTGACCACTTGCCCTGGAGAGACCATTGCTCCAGTACTGCCCCCCAGCCTATGAGGCTGGCATCTGTAGTGACCACCTTCCAAGAAACCGGACTGAAGGGTTTCCCTTTTTCCAGATTCTGGGGCACCAACCACCAATGGAGGCTCTTGCGAACGGAAGGGGACAGGGACATTGGTAAGTCTAAAGCCTGAACTTTTTTGTTCCAGGCTGACAGTATGGCCCTCTGCAAGTTCCTTGAATGGAATTGACCGTAGGGTACTGCTTCGAATGAAGCCACCATTTTTCCCAGCAGCCTCATGCACAGGCGTATGGATGGTTTTCTTTTTGTACCCACTAAGTGGGTCAAATCTTTTAAAGACGACACCTTTTCTGGAGGTAAGAAAATCTTTCTCTGATTTGAATCCAGCCTTAGCCCTAAGTATTCCAGACTTCTGACTGGTCTTAGAGCTGACTTGTCCCGGTTGATAATCCAACCGTGATATTCCAGATACTTGATTGTCTTGTGAATAGCTACTTCCAGCTTTTCCACTGAGTGGTCTATTAGTAGCAGGTCGTCTAGATATGCCATTATCGTTACACCTTGTGTTCTTAGATTGGCCAATAGTGGGGCCAGAATTTTTGTGAACACTCGTGGTGCTGTGGCCAGA
The DNA here is from genome assembly GCA_029206835.1 of Rana muscosa. Lineage (NCBI taxonomy): Eukaryota > Metazoa > Chordata > Amphibia > Anura > Ranidae > Rana > Rana muscosa. The sequence continues at coordinate 434,736,390 of CM055122.1, read as the reverse complement.
CCGAAAGGTAAGGCTCTGAACTGAAAATGGCGCCCTTCTACTGCAAAGCGTAGAAATTTCTGGTGGGCCGGAAAGATGGGAATATGCAGATAAGCATCCCTTATGTCGATCGAGGCTAACCATTCCTGCCCTTGTAGGGCGGTGGCCACCGTTCGGATCGACTCCATCCGAAAAGTCCTGATATTTAGGAACTTGTTTAGCCCTTTTAGATTTAATATGGGCCTCACGTCCCCATTTGGTTTGGGGACTGTGAAAAGGTTCGAGTAAAACCCGAACCCACTTTCTTCCAGGGGAACCTTCATGATTACACCTTGGAGCAATAGTTGTTCTAGTGCCAGAAGGAGGGATCCTCTCTTCTGGGGATCGCTTGGCACGTTTGACCTCATAAATTGGGCAGGAGGAGTGTCTTTTAACTCCAGCTTGTATCCCAGACTTACTGCGGAGAGCACCCATCTGTCTCTGATGGTGTCCCGCCAGGTCTCTGTGAACAACTGAAGTCTTCCCCCCACCCGATTGAGTGGGGGCAACCCTTCATGACTTAGGGGGAGGTTTTGTACCTCTCTTGACCCAGGGTTTCTTGTTACCCTGTGATTATCCCTGATTTCTGCCCCGTGAATTTGACCGTGGAGGCCGTCGGAACTGTTTCACAGCCGATGTGCCAGGGACTGGAGAAGTAGGCCTCTTAAAAGAAGGACTTCTACTCTTGTTCTTAACCGGTAAGAGTGTACTTTTACCGGCAGAAATTTTCTGGATATACTTGTCCAGATCTTCTCCAAATAAGCGTTCTCCATGAAATGGGAAGCTAACCAGCAATTTCTTACAGGGAGCTTCAGCAGACCAGTTTTTGAGCCATAGAAGCCTACGCATATGTACTACAGACAGCGTAAGGCGGGAGGGCCTGTTGGATTGTATCCTTTATGGCGTCCACCGCAAAACACAAGGCTCTAGGTAGGTCAGCTAGGGCAAGAGCCTGCTGATCTGGTAAGTCCCTTAAGACTTGTTTCAACTGATCTTTCACCGCTTGGCAGACTCCAATCGCTGCTACCGCAGGTTGTGTCACCATGCTTGCTGTAGAGAAAGCAGATTTTAGTAAAGACTCCAATTTTTTATCTATTGGGTCTTTGAACATTGGAACATTATCTACTGGACATGTCAGTGATTTGTTCACAGAAGAGATGGCTGCGTCCACTGTAGGGACCCTCCATTTTTTTATGAACTTATCCTCCATGGGATAGATCACCGGAAATCTCTTGGGGGGAGTAAATATTTTATCAGGATGCTCCCAATCCTGGTAAATAAGCCCTTCCAATAAAGGGTGGATTGGGAAGGAACAGACAGCCTGGGGAGCTTTCAGCGACCCCAGCGAGGAAACCGTAGTGGTTGATGGTTCCGCCAGAGGCATCTTAAATGCTGATCGGACCATGTTAGTCAGAGACTGAACCCATAATCTTTCAGCCTGAGATGCTGAGAAAGGTTCTTCCACTGTTGATTCCTCCATAACTGAATCAACCTCATCCTGATCCCCTTCAGGTAGGTCGATCTCTGTGTGGGGCTGTTCCTCCACTAACAGGCACTCTGAAGGAGGAGACGGAGATCGGACGCGCTTTCCCTGTGACAGGGAAGCAGCGATCAATGCTGTTAATCTCTCTTCCAATCCTCCCAGAGTTGAGGATAAAACCTCCTCTGTTATATATACAGGAGCAGGTGGACTGGGGACAGCCGCAGCACCAGGCACTCCTGCGGGGTTCCTACGGCTACTGACCTCTGAATTCTCAGGGGAGATTGGTGCAGTACAAGCATGCCCAATATCCTCAGAGCCCGATGAAGACCCCTTTGGCTTCCTGGAAGACTTATTTCCGGAGCGTCTGGACGACATATCCTTTAAGCACAAAGCCGAGGTATTCCCGTCGTCATACACCAATTTTGCTGGTAATAGTCTAACACAGTTGCTGCTATATACCAGCTGGTGTCCACTAAAGTGCCTTTCTATGGGGATGCCTGCATCAACCGCCTCTGTGTGCCACTGTTTGTTGCTAGCTCTGTTTGCATCCAGCTGACACTTGTACTGTGTCTTTTATACATGCTGGGACGCCTGCACATGCGCAGAAGCGCCGCGGCGTGCATCATCCACCCGCCCCGCCCCTTTTTTTTCATAGGAGGCGCGTGCACGTGCCCGCGCGCGCGCCCGTGCGCCATTGGCGCCCTTTTCGAAAACCAAGCAGGGACTAGGAGCCAGGGCCCTTTTTGCCGGAGGGCCTGTGCGGTGGATGAGCGCAGCAACAGGGCAGAGGAACTGGATTCCCACAGAGAACTTACCAACTGCCTGGATCTTTTGACTTGAGAAAACCAAAGATCCACATGACAAGAAAAAATGGACCACAGCGGCCTCTAGTGGTTTAACACAGGTACCGCGGTCCTCTTTTTTTTTTTTCTTGACTACTATTAAAATTTTACATTTTTCAGTAGTTACAGGCATACACAGATATTAGCGGGAATACCGTTAGGTAACAGACAGAAAGACAAATTAGGCTTGGGGGTCCCCCAATAGAACCAAGTTCCTGGGGGCCCCCACTTACCTGTTCCCCGCCGCAGGACTCTGTTTGGTCCACAGAAGCCCAAACTTCACCTATCACGGCAGGCATTGTAATTAAACCTTCAGGGACCGGGTTCCCAAGGATTCCACTCCCCTGGACCTGTATAGCACCCTGCACAGAAAACATCTTGGTCGTGGGTATGACCAGAGCTCTGGATCCCAGGGTCCAGCCCTCCTAAGAGAGGCATTACAGGCAAAACCTTGCTCTTCTGTTGCAAGGCCCGGGTACCGACCGTTTAGCTATGAAGCTTTTTTGGTGGGATCCGGAACAGCTTACTAAGGCCCGTGAAAGAACCTGTACGCAAGCCCAGGAAAACACATGTTACTCTTTGGCCAACACCTTAGACACTGGCAAAAAACTGAGGTGCTCCCGGATGGGAGGGGCTTATATAGGGGAGGGTACTTCCGGTTTGGAAGTTGCCAGTGCCAGCACCTGAAGGTAAACTATATAACCCATTAGTAATGACTAAGTCGCTCTGTGTCCCGTGATGTATGAAAAAGAAAGATCCCATGGATAAAAAAGCAGAATCGCTACTAAAAAGGAAATGGGAAGCAGGGGCAGCAAACCTAAATTCCGCCATTGCATCCACATGCACAGCAAGAGCCCTGCTGCTTTGGCTAAACCAACTGCAAGAACTCCTATAAGGAGACACCCCACAGAGAAGAGATACTAAAAACCATGCCCACCCTGACACGGGCAGTTGCCTTCGTAGCAGACGCATCAGCCGAGGCAGTTAAAATCACAACAAGGACAACAGCCTTGATAAATTCAGCCATGAGGGCACTATGGTTCAAAGAGTGGACGGGGGACGGTGCCTCCAAAAACAAATTATGTGGTATTCTCTTCACAGGCGACCTTCTTTTTGGACCAGGCCTGGAACAGGTACTAGACAAGTCAGCAGACAGAAAAAAGGGGTTCCCGCAGCCGAAGAAAAAGCAAAGCAAAATGCCTTTTCGTCAGCAGAAAAAAAGCTACAAGCAAAGCGAAAACAGTAAGAGATGGTCCTTTCAAAGGAGGAAGAATAGGGAAAACTTCACCCTTAAGCCTTCCAGGGGCAACACCAAAAACAATGATGCCCAGCAGGTGGGAGGCAGGCTCTCTGCATTCATAGACAAGTGGCGGGAAGTCACCTTGAACAAGTTTGTCCTCCACATGGTAGAACGAGGGTATTCCATAGAATTTTCCAACACCCCACTAACCAGATACTTGATGACGGCACTCCCCAGAGACAAAGAGAAAGCAGAGGGATTCCCATCATCATTAGAAAACCTACTAACACAGAACGTCATTATGGCGGTTCCGCAAGATGGAGTAGACGAGTGGTTTTACATATTTGCCAGGAAAAAACCCTCCGGTAAGTACAGGCTCATTTGAGCCTACAACCCCTCAACAAGAAAATAAAATAAAAAATTTTTTGGATGGAATCCATCTACTCAGTAAGGAACTTACTGCCGCTAGGGGCTTTTATGGCCACAGTAGACTTGCAAGATGCCTACCTGCACATACCAATAAACAGAGACCACAAGTTTCTAAGATTCACAATATAGGGTCCAAAGGCTACCCTGCACTTCATTGTACACCTCCTTGCCCTTCGAAATTTCGTAAGCACCCAGAATATTCACCAAAATACTGGCTGAGGCACTAAAGGGCTTAAGACTAGAAGGCATAGGAGCCGTACCATATCTGGACGACCTCCTCTTTTTTGCCAGCACAAAAGAGAACTTGGCAGCCAACCTTCAGTCAAGTCTCAACTATTTAAAGGAATTAGGGTGGATAAAAAACAAACAAAAGTCAAACCTAATTCCCAGTCAATGAGTAAACTACCTAGGGTATGTGCTAGATGCAAGAGAAAAAAAATATCCATCTACCACAGGACAAGGTAGCAAGACTAACGTAAGAGATCGAGACCTTATATCTCCCCAACACAGTTACCATCAGAAAGAGCATGAGGGTGCGCTGGGCCTCATGACCTCCTCCATACCACCCATCACTTGGGCACAACTGCACACAAGACCGCTACAGACCTTCATTCTGGTTCAGTGGGACGGGAAACCACGCTCCATGGAGTCCTGGGTCACAGTCCCACAATTGATCAAATCGTCGCTGAAATGGTGGCTCAAACCACACATATACAGCCAAGGACGCTTATGGACACAAACAAATGTGATCCGCATAACTACAAATACCAGACCCACAGGCTGGGGAGTACACTTAGCAGAACACCTGGCCCAAATCTCTTGGAACCAGGACTGGTCTCTTGCCTCATTGAACATGAGAGAGATGAAGGCAGTACATCTAGCCCTGAAATCCTTCAAAACACAGATCAAGGAAGGACATATGCAGATACAAACAGACAACGCTACACCCGTAGCATACATAAACAGCCAGGGGGGAACCAGATCCCCTCAACTCATGTCTACAGCAGACACAATCCTGAAATGGGCGGAAGAAAACTTAGAGTCAATATCCGCAATACACCTGAGAGGGTCAGAGAACATCCTAGCGGATCACCTAAGCAGAAACAAGGTACAGCACACAGATTGGGCCCTAGAACAGGCAACCTTCAATTGGGTAGCTTAGATCTGGGGGACACCTTCGGTAGACCTATTCACGTCAAGACACAACAACAAGGTCCCGAGATTCTTCTCCCTCTCCCCAGGGGACGGGTGCATGGCAGTGAACACCCTGGCACAAGACTAGTCATTCCCACTAGGGTATGCATTCCACCCAACGATCCTAATCCGCAGGGTCATCCAAAAAATCAAAAAGGAGAAGGCCACAGTTATCCTGGTAGCCCCCTACTGGCCGCAAAGAGCATGGTTCAGCCATTTAATTAATATGAGCAGCCAGGCACACCTCATATTACTACACAAACCAGAGCTACTGATGCAGGGACCAATCCGGCACCCGAACATCATCTAAATCTTTCAGCCTGGCTCCTGAAAGGATAATGTTACAAAACAAAGGCTTGTCAGACAAAGCGGTGAATACCATCTTAGCCAGTAGAAAAAAAGTCACACAAGCAATATACGAAAAAGTTTGAAAAAAGTTTGTAGCTTGGTGCTCGGAAAAAGGAGAGCGGGGGGAAAGAATTATTCTGACCATCTTGGGCTTCCTACAAGAGGTCGCAGATACGAATATATTGCAGAACACCTTAAAACGTACAGGTGGCAGCTCTATCCTCCCTCCTTGATGCAAGGCTAGTGGAAGACCCGCTCATAAAGAGATTCCTCCTCTCGGTCAAAAAATCAAAGCCCGCAATGGCCAAGAAATTTCTCTCATTGGACCTATTAACAGTATTGAAGGGGTTCCTCTCCACTCCTTTCAAGCCTATAGCCTAATGCTCAGATAAAACATGAACACTAAAAACGGTGGTATTGGTATCCCTGGTATCAGCAAGAAGAGTCAGCGAGGTTCAGGCACTGTCAATCTTGGAACCATACTGTACGATTCTGTTAGAAAAGATAGTCTTCTCGCCTGACCCGGCCTTTCTACCGAAAGTCCCCTCAACATTCCACAGGTCTCAGAACATTATCATACACTCCCTCCCAGCTAACCTTCATAGCAACAAAAGGGAAACATATGACAAAACAGATGTCAGAAGAATCCCGGATAGCCCATCTAGAAAGGACCAAGGACTGGCAAAAGACCTCATCTCTCTTTGTCCTATAGTCAGGGAAAAATAAGGCCAGCAAGTTTCAAAGAGCTCTATAGCAAGATGGTTTAAAATGGGCATCGCACTGGCATACCAGTCTCAGAACCTACATCCGCCAGAGGGAATCACAGCCCACTCTACCAGAGCATGGGCCTCCTCCTTTGCAGAAAAAGCTGGGGCTGCACAGAAGCAGATCTGCAGGGGAGCAACATGGTCAAGCTTTAAGACCTCCATGAGGCACTATCGCATTGACTGCCTGTCCAACCAAGATCAAAAACTTTCGGTAGGAAAGGGCTCCAGGCGGTGGCCCCCCCTAGTAAGTATTCCTTGCTACATCCTCTCAGATGGTGCCCTGGAAGAAGACTTGAGAAAACAGAGTTAGGTCCCTGGTAACTCCTTTTCTAGGAAGTCTTCCAGGGCATCACTCGTTCCCTCAATGCAGGTATGTGCAATCTTTTTTATAATGGTGGACATTGTGTTTCCTGTAGGAGGAGCCCATCTCTCAGATGCTACCCTGGAAGACTTCCTAGAAAAGGAGTTACCAGGTACCCAACTCTGTTTTTTAATGTTTAGCTATTTCCCCATCTCACATTTAGAGGGGATATTTTAGCTTTTTTTCAAATAAACATTTGTTTTTATGCTACTTTTGCATGTATACTTACCCATCTTCTCTTTGGGTGTCACAAAGCCCTGATGCTTCTCACAATTTCCCTTGTGGATTGTGTTTTATACAAAATTGGGGCCGATGCACACTTTTGGTAAACATGGTCTGTATGTGGCATATTCATATATATTTACCGTTCTTCCTCCTCTTTTTCCCTCTTTTCCTGGTCTCCTCGCTCTCGTTGTTCTCGAGCAAGTTTCCTTTTTTCTGCAAGAATTCTGGTTGCTTCTTCTGGGTTATTGGTCCCAGCAAATGGCTTATTAGACACTGTAGGTGATGGTGTAACTGGTGTAGATGGCAATGCTGTAGAATTATCAACAGGATCAATATGAAAAACTGTCACGTCCGTTATAAAGATATTAGGATTCAATAGTACAATGTTCTTGATACAGCATTGCAGATTATACTATTGCATATTGATAAAAAATGTTTTATATATTTTATATATATATATATATATATATATATATATATATATATATATATATATATATATATATATATGCACATGCTGTATTTTAAGTATAACTAAAGGCAAAACTTTTTGTTTTAGTTTTGGATAGAGTGGAGAAGGATAAGAACGCTTGTCAGTTTTTATTGCTGCCTGTGCCCCTGTTTAGGAGATTCACCCTCTCTATGTGTCCTGTTTACCATTATTATTGAAAGTAAAAGAAAATACCAAATTGTTGTCCCCAGAAAAGTAACAGAGGAAAAATCTTCCAATGGGGATGCTAGTTCTGGTGACCTGGGGGTCCCCATGGAATACCCTTCATTTGCAGAAACTTCCTCTCACTTCCTGTTTATGGGAAGTGAAGGGAAATCTACGCAATGGGACACAGATGGTGAGAAAAAAAAAAATCTGGACATGGGTTATAACTAGAGCTGCACGATTAATCGTTAAGAATCGAGATCGTGATTCTTTCCTCCCCGCGATCTTAAAGCATTTTCTCGATTCTATGCAAAGTTCCCTGCTCAAGCCGAAAACAGGCAGTCTGCCAAGTTTCACAACATTCCTCAGCTGCTGAGCAAACTATAAACATTGTTACGTTTTGTTCTTTAGAGCAAAGGGGTGAACCTCGGTCTGTAAATGAGGAAGTTTAACCACTTAAAGACTAAACCTTTTTCTGACACTTGTTTTTTTCAAGTTAAAATATTTTTTTTTGCTAGAAAATTTGTTTGAACCCCCAAACATGACATATATTTTTTAGCAGAGACCCTAGAAAGCAAAATGGTGGTTGTTGCAATATTTTATGTCACACTATTTGCGCAGCGGTCTTTCGAATGCAATTTTTTGGGGAAAAAAATACGCTTTAATTAATAATATAAAAAAAACAAACAAAAAAAACCCAGTAAAGTTAGCCTAATTTTTTTGTATAATGTGAAAGATGATGTTATGCCGTGAGAATCATGAGAGAATCTTGATCTTTATTCTAAGCAAAAAAAAGATCATGATTCTCATTTTTCCCCAGAATCGTGCAGCTCTAGTTATATCCAAAATGAAAAAGAAGAAAGTTTTGCCTATAGTTATACTTTAAAGTGTTACTAAACCCCCTTAACACTTTAATACAGGGCACTTTCCCTCCTTTCTGCCCAAGCCAATTTTCAGCTTCCAGCGCTATTTAAATGACAATTGCATGGTCATGCTACACTGTACCCAAACAAAATTTTTATAATTTTGTTCTCACAAATAGAGCTTTATTTTGCTGGTATTTGATCACCTCTGGGGTTTTTATTTTTGATAAACAAATTTAAAAATGACATAAAAAATTTTTAAAAAAAGTTTTTCTTTGTTTGTTACAAAACTTTGTAAAGAAGTAAGTTTTCTCCTTCACTGATGGGCACTGATGAGGCTGCACTGATGGGCACTGATGAGGCTGCACTACAATGCAGCACCGATAGGTGGCACTGATGGACACTGATGGGTGACAATGATGTACACTGATGGATGGCACCGATGGGCATCACTGAATTGCAGGCATTAGTGATGGGCACTGATTGGCATTAATTGTGGGCACTGATTGGCATTCCTGGTGGCCATAGGTGGCATACCTGGTGGTCACAAGTGGTGGGCATCCCCGGTGGTCCTGGTGGCGTCCCTGTTGGTCCTGGGTGGGCTGCGCTGATAATATTATCAGCGCAGCCCCCCCGTCAGAGGAGCAGCCCCCGCGGGCGCTCGCCGGCTCATTATCCTGATCACGTCACATGACGTCTGATCAGGATAACTAAACCACTTTTCCGACGTCATTTTGCTATATGGCAGGCGGCAAGTTTTTTAAATAACAAACATATCATACTTGCCTCCTCTGTGCTGTTGGTTTTGCACAGAGTGGCCCCGATGTTCCTCTTCTGGGGTCCCTCAGCGGTGCTGGTGGCTCCTCCTCTTCTCGAGTGCCCCATCTCCTCTTCTCGAGTGCCCCATCGGAGAAGCGTTCTCCTTCAGGACACCCATGCAGGCACGCTCCTGAGTTCTGCTGCTGCGTCTATTGACACAAACAGCAGGACTCGGCCCCGCCCCCCGCGTCATTGGATTTGATTGACAGCAGCGGGAGCCAATGGTGAAATTGAGGTGAAAAACCAAAGACTAATAAACGGGGTCAGTGCAACAAAGTGATATTTCAAGGATAGGTATAAAAAAAGGTAGTTAGTTAAAGCAGAACTTCACCCAAAAGGAAATGAGTGGGTACCTAGTTTTGACCCACTACCCTAGGCAATTTGACCAGAATTTCTCCTTCCCCCTCCCTGCTTGGAGACTTCTGGGATACATCACAAATACCATAAAAGTGTGGGACCATTCACTAAGCGCATGCGCAGTGGACAGTTTGGCTGTGATGCCGAAAGGAGTCACAGCCGACTGCCCCCAGTTAACATGCCAGCACTGGGATCCAAAGACCAGTGAAGACACTGGTTTGGAGGAGGACAGAAATGGATCCCTGGACAGGAGAGTGTCCATTTATTAAAAGTTAGCAGCTACAGTTTTTGTAGCTTACGACTTTAATTTTTTTTTTTAAATACTAAAGTGCCCCTAAGCTACATTCACAATGGTGATTTAGGCGCTGCGGCATCTGAGCGGCTAGGTGGAGCCACTGGCCCTATTCACTATAAGGACAAGTTGCTGGTGGCCGCAGGTATTTGTGGCTGTCCACACAGCAATCATTGCAGGTAAATGCTGGCTGTGCAGAGAGTTTTGAATAGCTGTGGCCGATGGCCACCTGTCATAGTGAATGGGGCTGGTAACAATTAGATATGGTAGCCATTACAATTTTCACTGTGTCTAAATTGTTTGTGTAAATGTAGCCTTATATGTCTTAGTAACTCAATTAGGGAGATTTCGCTGCTTTAGTTGCCAACACTGTTCCTGTTCACAAGGGAATTTGGGGTGTTTCTGCCAACATATGTGTGTTCCAGATCCTCATGGTACAGTCTCCATGAAATAAAAAAATCTAAAAAGAATAGATTGTCTCAGATAGCTCACAAAGTTCAAAGTGGTATAAGTAATTCTCAGGTAGTTTAACTCTGCAGCACTTTTCAAAACGATTATATCAGTTTTATGTGGACTGCAATGAATGCAGTTACCGTTTTCCCTCTAATTCCAGTCATTCTTTTATCCCTGACATAATTAAAGCGGACCTTCAGTCATTTTTTCATCTTTCCATCTATTAAATCTTCTGCTCTTGTTGTTTTAACTTTAAATACCGTATATACTCGAGTATAAGCCAACCCGAGTATAAGCCAAGGCACCTAATTTTACCACAAAAAACTGGGAAAACGTATTGACTCGAGTATAAGCCTAGGGTGTCCATCTGCATGCCTCATTGTGTCCATGCCTCACTGTGCCCATGCCTAGACTGACGTTTAACATGGGAATCTACGGAAGGGGTGCCCGGCTTTGAAAAACCGGTGCTCCCCGGCCATAGGTCCCCCAGACAAAAAACTTTGCATACTTATAGAGGAGAAATGGGGCTACATGTGTGTCAAGTTTCGGCTTCAGGGGACCTACGACCGGCAGGTAACGGGGCCCCAAATTCACCGGAGAAATGACCGTTTAACATGGGAGTCTATGGAAGGGGTTTCCTGGCTTTGAAAAATCGGTGCTCCCCGGCCGTAGGTTCCCCGGACAAAAAACTTTGCACACTTGTAGAGGAAGAGTGGGACTACATATGTTGGGGTCCAAGGGACCTACGGCCGGCCGGTACCGGGTCCCCAAAGTCCGGGATATCAGGCGCAAAAAGGTGACTCGAGTATAAGCCGAGGGGGGAATTTTCAGCACAAAAAAATGTGCTGAAAAACTTGGCTTGTACTCGAGTATATACACAGTAGTTTTTTTTTTCAGCCAGTAAATACCTCATACAGCCCACTTCATGTTTCTTGTCTAGTCATTAGCCTAGGCTTATGATATCATGTACAGCTCTCTAACTCTCCAATAAGAACTGCAGGGCTGCAGAGCTGGAGGTGTGCCTCTGTGTGTTTGTGTAAATCCAGGAAGTGAACAGGCAGCAGCTTCAGCTGCCCACAGTTTAAATGGATGCAGTCAAACTTAGTGGAAGGAGATTTCTGCAGCATATTTGGCAAGTACAGAATCACAGTATATATGTGTAGCAGGGGTCCCAAATTGAGGTTATGTTATGCCAAATTTAGGGGTGACTTGAGTGATAGTTGGCTCAAGTCTTTCAATTACTGGACTCTGCCCTGCTGCTGTTTCACCTGGCTTGCAGTTCCCCCAAGTAGTATGGGTGGCGCTGTCACTTGCACTCGGGGTTGAACCACAGGTGTTGGAGTGGCGATTTGGTGTCCCCTCTCGGCAGCCGTGCGGTGGGCGGGGTCGGCCTGCTGTGCATTCTGGGAGAGGATACAAAAGGGGCGGACGCCATTGTTCAGGAGTCGAGTGACCCGAGGGAACTTGTGGGTTCAGGAGTCGAGTGCGTGGCCTCCCAAGCCATGGGGCCACGTACGCCTCAGTTCCAGGCACCTTTAGTCCTGGGACTGCAACTTCAGCCCTGGGCCTAGCACCTTTAGCTGGAGCCCACTTCGGAAGGAAGAATCTCAGGGTGCTGCCTTGCGAGGAGACCCGTTCTTGGATGAGGAGGCTGGGGGAGGACTGTTCCAAAGGACTGGTGAGAAAGTCACAGTGAAGGAAGGGGCCCAATAACTCTCCAGGGGGATGTCATCCATCCGGAACCCATGGGCCTAACAATTTGGATCATCGGGAGGTTTGGGACACCACAGATCCTGTGGCAGAGGATTTCCTAGACGTATCTATTAGGGATCTAGATTGACTGTTCGAGCTGCACGCCGGCTGCTAGCACCATTGGTGGCTATCCGGGTGAGCTATACCCACTCGGGACCGAGTGGCGACGAAGCCAGAAGTGCCTGAATGTTGTCTATCCTCTAACACCTTTCTCTCTTCATGCAAAGAAAAATAAAGCTCTACGTTGGAGTAATATACTGGTGTGGACCTTGGAGTTACTTGGGGCATAGAGACTCTGTCCTTGCACACTGAGGACAGAAACCAACTTTAAGGAGAACCTTGCTGCAAGACCCGTAGGTAAATCAAGTGTGCTTAAAGTGGAGCTCCACCCTAAATAGCAACTTTTGCTATTTGGAACCCTCCCCCCCTCCGGTGTCACAATTGACACCTTTCAGGGGGGAGGGGGTGAAGATACCTGTCTAAGACAGGTATTTTCACCCACATCCGGGAGTCCTGTCTCCGGGAATCTGCGGGAGTTACGTCACTTCCCGCAGACTTCCCTTGGTGTTCTGGGAGACACTCGGCTCCCAGAACACAGGAGCACCAATCAGAACGGCGCAGCGCGACTCGCGCATGCGCCGTAGGGAACCGGGCATGAAGCCGCAGGGCTTCACTTCCTGGTTCCCTCAGCGAGGATGGCGGAGGGAGCAGCAGAGCGACGAGCGGTCGCTCGTCCTCTGCTGCGGACGTCGCTGGACTCCAGGACAGGTAAGTGTCCAAATATTAAAAGCCAGCAGCTGCTGTAGCTGTAGCTGCTGGCTTTTAATTTTTTTTTTCCGGTGGAGCAACCCCTTTAACCTCTGCAAACCAGAGGGTACAGGCATGGTGGCACTTCGCGCCTATTCCTCCTGTGAGTGAGCCAAGTAGGAGGAATAGGGCGAGGGTATCGCTACATATAAAATAATATGCAAAGTGGTTGGAGGGAACAGGGGCATAACTAGAAATCACAGGGCCCCATAGCAAAATGTTGTATGCCCCCCCACAAAAAAATGGCGGACTTAAATTAAATAGTGGGCGTGGTTTAAAGGGCGTGTGGTTCGAGTCTGAGATGAAAGAAAGAAAGAAAGAACCCAGATCCTACACCACAATAGCAATATATGTATTCCAGAAAGCTTAATCAACAGATAAAGATACTCCAAACACCTGGTGTTAGCGCTTCAATAATCCTCACCTGTGCCCAATGCAGCGTGGTCTGCCCGTGCCCAATACTGCCTCACCTGTGCCCAATGCGGCGTGTCCCGTGCCCAATGCAGCGTGTCCCGTGCCCAATGCAGCGTGTCCCGTGCCCAATGCAGCGTGTCCCGTGCCCAATGCAGCGTGTCCCGTGACCAATGCAGCGTGTCCCGTGACCAATGCAGCGTGTCCCGTGACCAATGCAGCGTGTCCCGCGCCCAATGCAGCGTGTCCCGCGCCCAATGCAGCGTGTCCCGCGCCCAATGCAGCGTGTCCCGCGCCCAATGCAGCGTGTCCCGCGCCCATTGCAGCGTGTCCCGCGCCCAATGCAGCGTGTCCCGCGCCCAATGCAGCCTGACCCGCGCCCAATGCAGCCTGACCCGCGCCCAATGCAGCCTGACCCGCGCCCAATGCAGCCTGACCCGCGCCCAATGCAGCCTGACCCGTGCCCAATGCAGCCTGACCCGTGCCCAATGCAGCCTGACCCGTGCCCAATGCAGCCTCACCCGTGCCCAATGCAGCCTGACCCGTGCCCAATGCAGCCTCACCCGTGCCCAATGCAGCCTTACCCGTGCCCAATGCAGCCTCACCTGTGCCCAATGCAGCCTCACCTGTGCCCAATGCAGCCTCACCTGTGCCCAATGCAGAGTGACCCGTGCCCAATACAGCCTCACCTGTGCCCAATGCAGCATGACCCATGCACAATGTAGCCTCACCTGTGCAGTGGAAGAGGCGAGCCAGTGGCGGAACTACCGGGGAGGATGAGGAATGCATACTGCAGCCCTCAAATGGCTATTGGCGAGCATGGGGCTGCCTCAGAGTGGGGGGGCGAGCACCGCCCGCACGGTGCCCCAGCCAGGGGAAGTGAGGAGAGGAAGAGGCGCGCTGTGCGTACAAGCAGAGAGCTGTAATAGCTTTCATTTGAATGTCCTGCGTTCCCGGGGCTCACCGTCACATAGCCCCACCTCTTGGCCCGGTGTCTTTGATGACGTCACATGTCCCGCATTGGACCGGCGTTCTGTCTATCAAAGGCGCCGGGCCAAGAGGTGGGGCTATGTGACGGTGAGCCCCGGGAACACAGGACAAGGACATTCAAATGAAAGCTATTACAGCTCTCTGCTTGTACGAACAGCTCGCCTCTTCCTCTCCTCACTTCCCCTGGCTGGGGGACCGTGCGGGCGGTGCTCGCCCCCCGGCAGTATGCATTCCTCCTCCTCCCCACAGGCCCCTCTCGGTTGCGGGCCCCATAGCGGCCGCGTGTGTCGCTATGGCGGTAGTTCCGCCACTGGGAGGGAAGCTTCACAATGGCAAAGATGTTTTTATTACAAATTATGTGAGCAGACTGCAGTTCCTCTTTAAGAAAACACAATTAAAAATAATCCAAGCATGACAGCAGAATATAAATCTTTCTTGTTTACATGAAAACAAAAATACTCAAACTCCACGTAGGCTGTTTTTGGACACGTAGCCTATGTACCCTTTTATTTTTTGTTCCCTGTGTGCTCTAATGTTTAACATTTGCAAAATAAACTGCTCTAATTCTTTTTTCTCAAGGTAAACCATTAACATTGATATATTATGAGGAATGCAGCAATGTATCATAGTTCACCTTTGATATGAATGTTTGGCTTGGTCCACATGACTACAAAGAACTGAAAGCACTATGCTTACTAACTGGACCAGGCAGCTGCTCCACTACCCGTTATTAATGACCTGTTAAAAAAAATAGTCTCAGTACCTTGTACAGTTTCATTTGTAACAGGACTTGGGCTGCGAAGCCTTTCCTCCTTGGTTTGCTCTACATCTGCTGGTAAAGGATTCTTAGGCTCTGTGTTTTCCTTGGCTGTGACCTCAGCTTGTTTGTCTTCAGTCTTTTTTTTGCTTTCCTTTTTTACTGGTCGGACATTTCCAGGTGATGGTGGGCGCTGAGGGGTAGTTACCACTTTGGAACTGTTGGATAGGGATGGTGCTGGCTTAGCTGCACTAGATAAAATGACTGATGACTTCTGCTGATGTCTGAAATGAGAAAAATTGAAAGGCATAAAAGCATGTTTAAACCATTATTATTCTAATATTCCTTTAAACCCAACAAAAATATGTCCAAATTGTAGCTCCTGTCCCTGTAGTGGTATGCTCTTCCAGTAACCACCACTGACTGACACATAATTGTTCATGTTCTATGGGAGTGCTTGTGCAAGTAATACAAAAACACCCTAATGTAGCCATCATCTTTTTTTTCAGATTTGGGAAACAAGATAAAAAACTACCTGGACACACTGATCATCTCACCTGCTAATAATCACTGAAATGGAAAATAATGGCATAAACATGAACAACCACATCAAGCATATATACTAGCTTGTACCTATAGAGAGGGTAGGGGGTGCACCCTACAGACATGACCTCTCTTGGGGTAAAGCAACAGCAATGTGCTTGGGAAAAATTTAACTTGGTTGATCGACTTGGGCTTGGGGTGTCTGCAATTTTCCAGTAGGACTGGTAGACATGCAACCATAAAAGGACTGGGATAACATAGTCTGGATAATTGCCAACTGAAACAATGACAGTGGTGATCCAAGGGTACTTGCCTTACATCTGAAACACAGGTACTATACAAGAGATATCTGATATTTATGGGAAGTAGTAAAATACTTACTATGAAGCCAATGAGGGGAAAGTTAAAGTGCTTTTCCAGTAGAATTCTAAATTCATTTTACTCATTTATGAAGCAGGATTGTTCAGGGACATACACCACTTCTCTCATTAACTCGGCTCTCCTGAGACCTACCGTTTGTTCTACAGATAAAAAAAAACTGAAAAAGGTATCTATGGCAGTACCACCCCTAACAATTGGCCTATCTTAGCATTGCTACTTTTATATAAGAGCTCTGGATTACACACAATCTATGACTGCAAAGGGAAGTATGCCATCGTCTTGTGCATACTAGCTGCCTGGCTATGATGCTGATAAAGTGTCTTCCATAAATTCACTGAACTGCATATTTGTTCCAGGTCAGTGATTCAGAACACACGAGGTCTACACCCTTCTTTCCGCACAAGGTACTTCTAAGGAGCCTGTAGATAAAGGGGAGCGGGCTGGGTGTGCTGCCATAATCCGAATACCCCTTTGGCACCTGTGAGACAAGAGTGTCCTATAAACAGGAAAGTTTGGCTTGACACTCCTAATGGAGAGAGGAGTGATAACAATTAGGACACGATTTATCCTAATTTATCCAAATAATGTTACCAGTGAACCATTACTCTTTTTTTTTTTTAAAAACATTGCGTTGAGTCGAGCCGGTTTACTGTACCATATTCCTTCAAGGTACAGTAGGTAGTCTTGAGTCTTTTGGCCCTCTGAACGTGGAAGGTATCGATTGAAATCTGGGGGACCAACTATTACACCGTGCAGACTGTGTCTATATATTCTGATCCCTTTTACTGGGGATTCATGTTTTTATTCCTTATGTAAACGTACAGTGCCTTGAAAAAAAATATTCATACCCCCTTGAAATTTTCCACATTTTGTCATGTTACAACCAAAAACGTAAATGTATTTTATTGGTATTTTTTTCTGATAGACCAACACAAAGTGGCACATAATTGTGAAGTGGAGGGAAAATAATAAATGATTTTCTATTTTTTTTACAAATAAATATGTGAAAAGTGTGTTATGCATTTGTATTCAGCCCCCCCTGAGTCAATACTTTGTAGAACCACCTTTCGCTGCAATTACAGCTGCAAGTCTTTTTGGGTATATCTCTACCAGCTTTGCACATCTAGAGAGTGAACGTTTTGCCCATTCTTCTTTGAAAAAAAACACTCAAGCTCTGTCAGATTGGGTGCAGAGCATCTGTGAACAGCAATTTTCAAGTCTTGCCACAGATTCTCAATTGGATTTAGGTCTGGACTTTGACTGGGCTATTATAAACACATGAATATTCTTTGATCTAAACCATTCCATTGTAGCTCTGGCTGTATGTTTAGGGTCTTGCCCTCCTGGAAGGGTAAACTCTGCCCCAGTCTCAAATCTTTTACAGATTCCAGCAGGTTTTCTTCTAAGATTGCCCTGTATTTGGCTCCATCCATCTTCCCATCAACTCTGACCAGCTTCCCTGTCCCTGCTGAACAAAAGCATCTCCACAACATGATGCTGTCACCATCATGTTTCACAGTGGGGATGGTATGTTCATGGTGAGGTGCAGTGTTCGTTTTCTGCCACACATAGCGTTTTGCTTTTAGGAGAAAAATTTCAATCTTGGCATCATCGGACCAGATTGCTTCTTCCACGTTTGCTGCGTCCTCCATATGGCTTCTCGTAAACTGCAAATGGGACTTATGGCTTTCTTTCAATAATGGATTTCTTCTGGCTACTCTTCCATAAAGTCCAGATTTGTGGAGTGCACGACTAATAGTTGTCCTGTGGACAGATTCTCCGACCTGAGCTGTGGATCGCTGCAGCCCCTCCAGAGTTACCATGGGCCTCTTGGCTGCTTCTCTGATGAATGCTCTCCTTGCCCCGGCCTGTCAGTTTAGGTGAACGGTAGGTTTGCAGTTGTGCCATACTCTTTCCATTTTCGGATGATGGATTAAACAGTGCTCCCTGAGCTGTTCAAAGCTTGGGATATTTTTTAACCTAACCCTGCTTTAAACTTCTCCACAACTTTATCCCTGACCTGTCTGGTGTGTTCCTTGGCCTTCATGATGCTGTTTGTGCACTAAGTTTCTCTAACAAACCTCTGAGGACTTCACAGAACAGCTGTATTAATCCTGAGATTAAATTACACACAGGTGGACTCCATTTACTAATTAGGCAACTTCTGAAGGCAAGTGATTCCACTAGATTTTAGTTAGGTATATCAGAGTAAAGGGGGCTGAATACAAATGCACGCCACACTTTTCACATATTTGTAAAAAAAATTGAAAACCATTTATAATTTTCCTTCCACTTCACGATTATGTTTCACTCTGTGTTGGTCTATAACATAAATTCTCAATAAAATACATTTACGTTTTTGGTTGTAACATGACAAAATGTGGAAAATTTTAAGGGGTATGAATACTTTTTCAAGGCACTGTATATCCTTGCAAAATTCATCTCCTTTTCACTTGTAATGGTTTTGTACATTTATAACCTATGCGTGAGCTAGTGCCACTGGATATGATTTTGTACCTGCTCGTCACAATTTCAAAATTAATTTTATTTTTTATTTTAATTTAAAAAAGAATCTGCAGTGTAGTTTAGTAATAATTTAATGGTGAGTAATGTACACAAAACATGAGGCACGGCAGTCTGGATAAACAATAATAAACAAAAGATCAAAAAACCTACATTTCCAGAAGGATGCATCTTTCGGCCTTTTTAAGTGTTTTAGGGCCTGCCTCGATGAGATTTTACTCACATCATAGCATTTCCCCTTCCCACACAAATCAAGGGAAATGCAAAAAATAGCAACAAGGAGGTTAATACAGCTTAGAACTAGGTCAAATGCAGATTTAATGCACCCATCGATGAACTCCAGAGGATCCAAAAAATTCCTTAACCGGATTTCAAATGAAGGCTGAATGCACCTGAAATGCTGCATTTGCCCATTAACACAAACACATCTATTTGCTAATGAGAGATTTAACTACTTGTACAGTATCACATTAACAGACTATTGTAAGTAAACCTGTCAGTAGCACAGAGATTTAATAACCAGTGTAGGCAACATTTCACAGATATTACGTTGACCAGAATCCCCCCTTTTAACAGAATGTTCTCTATACAGGTACCCACCTCAGAGCAGCCACGATGTTGCTTTCTCTTGTCATCCATGGACTGACACAGCGTGTCTTTTACACCTTTACACGTGGGTTATGTCCCTGCTTGCAGGAGAAGACCTAGGCAGAATGTGAGATGTTATACATACATTCTAAACAGCCAGAGCTGAACAGCCCCACCCAGGGGGGCGGTCCCTCCGGACATAACCCTCCCACTGCAGTCAGCAGACCTCAGTTTTTTTCTGCCTAGCAGAAGGAGAAGACGTGGCTCTCTCAGGAGCCAGTCTCCTGACCTATTTTTTATTCCTTTTGAGATCTTCTATCAACTGTCGGCTGGGCAACAGGTTGGGTACAAGATATCCTCGTAGTCTTCCCTGTCCGACCATCGAGCGTGCTGATCCTCGCCTTGTGTGCGTGAGACTCAGTTCACGACATGCCCCACGGACTCCAGGGGTGGCCGGTGGGCTTCCAGCTCCGCGGTCCTCTCAAGATAGAACAGTCCGGCTGTATCTTTCGCGGTGGACCGGGCCGACAGCTACTCAGTACCGCACTGTGATAGTTCTGTCAGAAACACACCAGTGGGTCCCTCAGGGGACGGGTAAGTAGTCTCTCCTGGCTGCAGGTGAGTACATGCTGTGTGTTTCTTGTGTGGGGGATTTCCCTGTCTCCCCCTATGTTTTTTAATGTCACGCTCTGTGCACTTCGCTGGCGCTGTACTGTGTGGGGTGCCTGGGGGCCATACTGTCCTGGGGGGGGGGCTCATGCTGCTCTGCATTTCGCTGGGGCTGTTTATTTGAGAGTGAGGGGCCTGGGCGCCGTTCGGCGCCATGTTTGGTGACTGTGCTGTTTTTTACATTGGCGGCCATCTTGCCGTGGTCCGCCAGAGCACATTGCGGCGGCCATTTTCTTGTAGCAGCACCTTCTTCTAGCTCTAGTTTGGCCTCTAGCGCCGCTCAGGAACGGCGCGAATCTCCTCAAAGTCTCTCTCCTCTCAGCTCATTCACGCTGAGCAGCGCGGCGCGGAGAGACAGGGCAGCGGAACCGAGCGGTCCTGGTCAGGTTGGTGGGTCCCCTGGGCATTCCCCTACTTCAGTCAGCACAGCCTGTGGGTGGTCTCAGAGGGGGACATTATGGAGTCAGAGTCACCAGCTTCCCCTAACATGCCAGAGGCAGCAGCCAGTGCTCCAGCACCTGCGGTCCCTATGGACCAGTTGCCGGCAGTCCTGGAATCATTTCTGACAAGGATGGAAGCTGTGTGTGAGCACAAGGGAGCAAAAAAGCGCACTCTCCCCACTTTATCTCCACAAGGGGAGTGCTCTGATTCAGATATGGGCCTAGCTATTGCTGCTCAGGACCCTAGCTCTGAATATTTGGATGGTTTTGAACAGGACATTCCTTGTGAGGAAGACTCCAGTTCTGAGTCAGTAAATGACAGGGCGCTTGTTAGTGAACTCATTGATGCTGTGAGGGACACTCTCAAGCTAAATGCTGCGACTGCAGAACCTCAGGCGGATACAGTCTCCTTTGGTTCTTTTAAGACCAAGCCTTCTAAAAGGGTTTTTCCATATGTACCTTTCTTTGACCAGCTCATTGACCAGGTCTGGGAAAAGCCGCAGAAGACTTTCATGGTCCCGCGGCGTTTGTCTATTAGATACCCCTTTGAAGACGCCCTGCTTAAAAAGTGGGCTTCTCCCCCGGTGGTCGACCCTCCAGTCGCCCGTTTAAACAAGGCCACCACTCTCCCGATGGAGGGGACTCCTGCGTTTAAGGACCCCACTGACAGGAGGTCAGAAGTGGTGAGTAGAGCCATGTTCGCCTTGTTGGGATCCGCCCTATGGCCAGTAGTAGCGGCGACCCTTGTGTCTCAGACACTCACGGAATGGGCAAAAATTTTGCACCAAACTGTGCAGGAGTATAACCTTCCTCCAAACACTATTGCTCTGGCCCACCAGATGGTGCAGGGTCTGATATATGTGTGCGACGCCACGTTGGACGCGGCCCCTTTAATATCCAGGGCCTCTGTTTCGGCGGTGGTATTGCGTCGTCTCATCTGGTTGAAATGCTGGTCTGCTGACCTAGCCTCTAAGAAGCTCCTGACGGATCTACCTTTTAAGGGTGGTAGACTTTTTGGTGCTGCTCTGGATGACATCATCAAGGATGTCACGGGAGGTAAAAGCACTCTCCTTCCTCAAACTATCAAGGGTAAGGAGGCCCGACGTAAACCGGGTCCTTCCTTTCCAGCAAAAAAGGTTTTTTTTCGTCCGTCAGAGTCCACGGGTAAGCCATCCCAGACTAACAACAGTGCGGCTGGCGGGCACAAGCGCCCCTGGGTGCGTAAGCCGAACAAGCCGGCTTCCCTAGCCCGCCTCCGCGTGAAGTCTTGCCCCCGCCCGTCTCTGGGGTGGGGGGGGACGACTTCGCAGGTTCACGGATCGGTGGACCTCCCGGATCTCCGACCGGTGGGTGTGCGAGGTGGTAACCTCAGGATACAGAATAGAGTTCCGCTCATGGCCACCAGACAGATTCTTTCCCTCAAATCTCCCTCTCCTTCCTGCCCGTCGGGCAGCCCTCTTGGGGGCTGTACAGGATTTGATCGGGTCCGGAGTAATTGTGCCGGTTCCGTCCCAGGAGAGGTTTCAGGGGTTCTACTTGAATCTGTTTGTTGTTCCAAAAAAGGACGGGGTTCGGCCAATCCTGGACCTCAAGGCCCTGAATGCCTTCGTGAAGGTGCAAAAATTCCGCATGGAATCCATTCGCACAGTGATCGCGACACTCCATCAAGGGGATTTTCTGGCATCCTTGGACATCAAGGACGCCTACTTGCATGTTCCGATCTGCGCAAGCCACCAGAAGTTTCTGCGCTTTGCGGTCGGCGAAGTCCACTATCAATTTGTGGCTCTTCCCTTCGGCCTAGCCTCGGTACCGAGGGTGTTCACCAAGGTGCTTGCTCCGGTCCTAGCTTTGCTGAGACAGCGAGGCATTGCTATCGTGGGCTATCTGGACGATTTTCTTCTAAGAGCAGACAGTGGCTCAGAATTGGAAGAAAGTGTGACTATCGTCAGTCAGACCCTCAGGGAGTTTGGGTGGCTCCTGAACGTTCAGAAGTCGGTTCTAGTCCCGACTCAGCGTCTGGAGTATCTAGGTCTGATTCTGGACTCCTTGGAGGCAAGAGTCTTCCTACCTCCAGACAAACTACTGACACTTCAGTCTGCAGTACGGGTGCTGACGTCCCGAAAATGGTCGTCAATCCGCTTTTGCATGAGAGTCCTGGGACTCATGGTGGCCTCCTTCGAGGCCGTTCCTTATGCCCAAGCACACACCAGGGCTTTACAGAAAGAGATCTTGTCCACTTGGGACAAATCCCCGTTGTCCTTGGATCTTCAGATCCAGGTGAGTCACCTGGTCAGGGCGTCCCTGACGTGGTGGTTGAGGTCCCCGGCTCTTCGGTCCGGGAAGTCGTTCCTCCCCATCCAATGGACGGTGATCACGACGGACGCCAGCCTGACGGGCTGGGGGTGGGGGAGTCTGGGGAGTCCTGTCGGCCCAAGGGCTTTGGACTCCGGACGAAGCCCTCTTACCGATCAATGTGCTGGAGATATGGGCAATCAGACTGTGCCTCTCCTCATGGTCGGAGAAACTACAGGGTCACTCCATCAGGATCCAATCGGACAACGCCACGGCAGTGGCGTATGTCAACCATCAAGGGGGGACTCGGAGCTCAGCTGCGGCTTCCGAGGTCGCCCGCATCCTGAGGTGGGCCGAAAGAAGCGTGCCGGCTCTGTCGGCCGTCTACATTCCGGGCGTAGACAATTGGCAGGCGGACTATCTAAGTCGCCAGACGCTGGACCAGGGAGAGTGGTCCTTGCACCCGGAGGTCTTCCAACTCCTTTGCAGAAGGTGGGGCACGCCGGATGTGGACCTGATGGCCTCTCGACTCAATCGCAAGGTGTCGAGGTTTGTGGCCAGATCCAGGGATCCCTGGGCGGATGCTTCGGATGCGTTGGTGGCCCCATGGGGTCAGTATCACCTGATATACGTTTATCCTCCGCTGCAGTTGCTGCCTCACCTGCTCCGCAGGGTAGCGACCGAGGGAATTCCGGTGATCCTCGTTGCTCCGGATTGGCCTCGGCGTCACTGGTACATCTCGTCGCAGATGTTCCCTGGCGGTTACCAATACGGGGGGACCTTCTGTCTCAAGGTCCTATATTTCATCCTGCTTTACAGTCTCTGGCTTTAACGGCATGGTTATTGAAAGCCAGGTGCTGAGAGACCGAGGTCTCTCGGATTCGGTCATTTCGACCATGTTAAGGGCACGGAAGTCTTCCTCCAGAAAGATCTATCACCGTACTTGGAGAGCTTACATCGCCATGTGCGAAGAGCTGGACTGGCGCCCACGAACGTATTCCGTTCCCAGAATCCTGCATTTTCTGCAGCGTGGCGTGACCCAAAAGCTCGCTTTGAGTACCATTAATTTCGGCCTTGGCCATCTTCTTTCAGCGACCGCTGGCGGGTCATCCCTTGGTTAGCACCTTTGTGCAGGGGGTTCGCCATGTGCTCCCCCCTGTCAAGCCTCCTCTCCCCCCGTGGGATCTGAATTTGGTGCTCTCGGTTCTCCAGGAACCTCCCTTTGAAAATATTAGAGATATTCCCCTCTTGACTTTGTCTCAGAAGGTGGCCTTCTTGGTGGCCATTACTTCCATTAGACGAGTGTCTGAATTGGCGGCCTTGTCCTGCAAGTCGCCCTTTTTGGTCATCCATAAGGATAAGGCGGTGTTACGTCCGCGACCTTCTTTTCTGCCAAAGGTGGTCTCGGCCTTCCACTTAAATGAGGACATTGTCCTCCCGTCCTTGTGTCCTCACCCATCACATCCCAGAGAGTTTGCGCTTCACACTTTGGATGTGGTACGAGCCTTGAGGGTGTACCTGTCTGCTACTGCCTCTATTCGGAAGTCTGACTCACTATTTGTGGCTGTCTCTGGTCCAAAACAGGGCCAAGCGGTTTCGTCTGCCACCATTTCTAGGTGGATCAGACAAACCGTCATTCAAGCTTATGCTCTCAAGGGGCGGGCGCCTCCCTTTCCGGTTACGGCACATTCCACCAGGGCAATTGGTGCTTCCTGGGCTTTCCAACATCAAGCGTCGGTTGCACAAGCGTGCAAGGCGGCGACCTGGTCGTCTGTTCATACCTTTTCTAAGTTTTATAAGGTTGATGTGGCTGCATCTTCGGATGCTTCCTTCGGCCGCAAGGTGTTGCAGGCCGCTGTTTGATGTTGCAACTCCTCCGTTGAGGAGCTCTGCATTGTTTGGAGTGAAGTTTTTGGTTTTCCATTTATACTGCTCCCATCCCTCTTGACACTGCTTTGGGACATCCCACGTGTAAAGGTGTAAAAGACACGCTGTGTCAGTCCATGGATGACAAGAGAAAATAGGATTTTTGTACTCACCGTAAAATCCGTTTCTCTGGCATCCATGGACTGACACAGCACCCACCCTTCTTTTTAAGTTTGTACTGCTTTGTTACGAACTGAGGTCTGCTGACTGCAGTGGGAGGGTTATGTCCGGAGGGACCGCCCCCCTGGGCGGGGCTGTTCAGCTCTGGCTGTTTAGAATGTATGTATAACAACATCTCACATTCTGCCTAGGTCTTCTCCTGCAAGCAGGGACATAACCCACGTGTAAAGGTGTAAAAGACACGCTGTGTCAGTCCATGGATGCCAGAGAAACGGATTTTACGGTGAGTACAAAAATCCTATTTTTTCTCCTACATTTGACGGCATATATAGTTTATCTACATGATTTCTTAACCACTTAACGACCGCCCCATGTACATATACGTCGGCAAAATGGCACGGACAGACACAATCACGTACCTGTACGTGACTGCCTTCGTATGGGTGGGGGGTCCAATCGGACCCCCCTCCGGTACATGCGGCGGTCGGTATAGATTCGGGAGCGATCCGTGATGAGGGGGCGGCCATTGGTTTCTGGCCACTCCCTCGCGATCGCTTCCGGCGAATGAGATGCTTCCTCTGCCTGTGTAATGTAAACACTGGCAGGGGAAGTGATGTCATCTCTCCATGCGTCGCTCTATTCGTCCGGAGCCGCCAAGGAGAGAAGACATCAGGTTAGTGCACTAACAGTACACTGACACCAGGACACATAGGCACACAATCCACCCCCCAGTCACCCCCAGATCACCCCCCAGCCCCCATTCACAGTGTCACCGATTGCAGTGATCATTTATTTACTGATCACTGCAATCAGTGACATTTGTGATAGTAAAAGTGTCAGGGCAGTTAGTGTTAGGTCCCTTTAGGTCCAGGGTAGCCCCCTAACCCCCCCCTAATAAAGGTTTAACCCCTTGATCGCCCCCCAGGTAACCCTTTCACCCCCTATCACCAGTGTCACTAAGCAATCGTTTTTCTGATCGCTGTATTAGTTATGCTGGTGCTGCTAGGTAGCCAGTTATGTTTTTAGGTTCGCCGCCAGGTTTTTATAGCGCCAGGTACCCCCATATATTACCTAATAAAGGTTTAACCCCTTGATCGCCCCCCATGTAACCCTTTCAGCCCCTATCACCAATGTCACTAAGTGATCGTTTTTCTGATCGATGTATTAGTTATGCTGGTGCCGCTAGGTAGCCAGTTATTTTTTTTTTAGGTTCGCCGCCAGGTTTTTATAGCCTCAGGTACCCCCATATATTATCCAATAAAGGGCCTAATTGACTTTGTGTCTTCTCTGAATAACAACCAGAGAAACAGAGTTGAAATATGAGATCAGCCAGACAGAAGTTCACTTTTTGGACCTACGGATATCAATTAGAGGAGATAAATTTGCAACTTCCACGTTCTTTAAAGAAACGGACAGGAACTCTTTTATCCCCGTTGGGAGTTGCCATCACCCCTCATGGCTCAGAGCGGTTCCAAAGAGCCAATATTTAAGGCTCTGTAGGAACTGCTCTGATGACCAAGAATTTTTAAAGCAGGCTGAGGTTCTGACAGGCCGTTTCTTAGAAAAAGGGTATGAGGTGGATGCCCTACAAGAATCTTTGGATTCGGTCAAGAATACCATAAGACAACTTGTTGGTGGAAAGAGGACCACGAGAGGGCGGACAATTTCCACTTGGAGTACACTTTATCACCACCTATTCTATTCAGCATAAGGCTATAAAACAGCTAATAGGAAAACATTGGCACATTGTGGCCAATGATAATGTGCTGAAAGATGTACTTACGGATAGGCCTAGGGTGATTTTTAGAGGGGTACAATCTTTAAAAAATCGCATTGCCCCTGGAGTTATAAACCCCCCCCAGCAATGGGAGTTTTTTTTTTGATCAACTCACAGGGTATTATCAATGCAGGAGATGCAGAGTGTGTGCCTTGAATTCCAACTGTGTTAGGCGAACGACCACATTTATTTCCACCGCTACAAGGCTACAGCATGTCATCAAACCCTGTATTACATGTGCCTCCACTGGTGTTGTGTATCTACTGCAGTGCCCATGTGGCCTGCAGTATGTGGGACGGACAAAACGCCCACTTCAGGTGCGACTCAACGAGCACATAACAAATATTCTAACAGGGTTTAAGAACCACTCTGTGTCGAAACATTATCTGCTCAAGCCTGACAGAAACCCCTCAAACACCCTCTTCTTAGGGATAGATAAATTTAAACCTAACTGGAGGTGGAGTAATTTAGTTAGGGAAATTTCCAGACTAGAAATGGCCTGGATCCACTGTTTGAAGACTTACTCGCCCTATGGGTTAAACATAGATACTGATGTGAATGCGTTCATTAATAATGCCTAGGAACATCTATGTAAACCCAATGTGAGATATACGGTGGAAGCTTGGTGTCATTTGGGGTAATGTTCATTATTGGTGTACATTATTAAATTTAATTATTATCACATAATAAAAGTTATTTTGTACTTAAATTTGATCACAATCATATAAAATAAATTAAATTAAGCACATTTAAATAATTCCCCTTTTTTCTCATAAATTTTGAGATTATTGGGGGTTCTTCTTCTTTTTGAATTTCTGATTCAAGTTTTGGGTTAGTGGGGTTGAACACAAAATAAAGGTTTCAATTACTTTTATTGTAATGACACTATGGGTTATGCCATTGGATGTCTTTTTCTTTTTTTCACATTAGTTTACACATAATGTTAATATTTTTGTCTAAATAGCAAAAATAAAAATGAACTGACTAATTTCAGTTCAATGTTATTTTCTGGTTTTGCCACTAGAGGTCACTTTCACGTTGATTTTCAAGTGTGTGTAAAAATAATATTTATGCGCACTAACACTTATATTTTTATATCATACACAATTTATATTTAGTAATTACCTTTTCCTAAATTTGATATCTGTTTAATTACCGCGAGTATACCCGTGTGGGTATTTACTTCCGGGATTAATCACGGCCCAGGCCAAAAAATTTAATCATTTTCTGCCCGCAGGATGAGTCCTGTGTTTCCGTTTAGATGAGCGTTCTAGTTCCAAATAGTTCCTCTTATATGTAGGTCTGTGAAGTGGGGTAACCAGCTTCCAAGCATTTGGGCATATTTGCCCACAATCAAGATGGCCGAACCGTGTACTTCACATTGGGGTCCGGCCTCTCTTAAGCGTGGTGCGTCTCTGTAGCGCCCACTCCTATTGAAAACGTCTACGGAATGACGAAACGCGTCTAGGACGCTCAGTGACGTCACCACGTTCGAGGAGTGAGGCTTTCGATATGCCGGCCGGCATTTTACTGTTCACATGCTGATTTTATTTTCCACTTTTGTAAGTATAACTTACGCATTGTAATAATAGGATTTTTATAACAGCTTACCTGTAAAATCCTTTTCTTGGAGTACATCACGGGACACAGAGCGACATAGTCATTACTAATGGGTTATATAGATACCGTCAGGTGCTGGCACTGGCAACTTCCAAAACCGGAAGTACCCTCCCCTATATAAGCCCCTCCCATCCGAGAGCACCTCAGTTTTGTAGCAAAGCAATAAGTGTCCCTAAAGAGGGGCGGGAGCTCTGTGTCCCGTGATGTACTCCAAGAAAAGGATTTTACAGGTAAGCTGTTATAAAAATCCTATTTTCTTTCTCGTACATCACGGGACACAGAGCGACATAGTCATTACTAATGGGATGTCCTAAAGCAATGCCCAACGAGGGGGGGGATACACCATACATAAGCTGAGCGCTATCAGACATGAGGATCTTTTGCGGCCTGCAACACACTGCGCCCAAAGGCGACATCCTCCTGACTTCTAACGTCCACCTGGTAGAACCTAGTAAACGTGTGTACTGAAGACCATGTTGCGGCCTTACAGATTTGAGCCTGGGAGGCCTGGTGATGCACTGCCCATGAAGTTCCAACTGCTCTCGTGGAGTGCGCCCTAACTTTGAACGGAGGCGGTCTCCTTCTCAAGCCATAGGCTTGCATAATGACCTGTCGAATCCACTTGGCTAAAGTAGATTTTGACGCTGCCTGACCCCTTCTGGGGCCTTCCGGCAGAATAAACAAAGTATCCGTTCTGCGAATTTGAGCAGTGGCTTTTAGATAAGTTTTAACTGCTCTTACTACATCCAAAGAATGCAATAACTTTTCCTCTACCGAAGTGGGTTTGGGGAAAAAAGAAGGAAGAACCACATCTTGGTTCAAATGAAACCTCGATACCACCTTAGGAAGAAAGGCTGGATGAGGACGTAACACTACTCTGTCCTTATGGATAACCAGATATGGCTCCCTACAGGACATAGCTGCTAATTCCGACACTCTTTTAGCCGAACAAATGGCTACTAGAAAAATCAATTTCCTGGTGAGAAGAACCAAAGAAATATGCTGTAATGGTTCAAATGGTTGTTTCTGTAGAACCGACAGAACCAAGTTTAGATCCCATGGACATATGGGAATATTAACCGGAGTACTAATACGCATCACTCCTTGTATAAAGGCTTTGACTAGTGAATGCGAAGCCAAGGGCCTTTGAAAAAATATTGACAAGGCCGAAATCTGACCCTTGATAGTACTCAAGGCAAGCTTCCTATCTACAGCCCACTGTAGGAAGTCCAGACTCCTACCTATTACGTACTTACGTGGATGCCATTTCTTGGCCTCACACCAGGCGATGTACGCCTTCCAGATTCTATAGTAGATCTGCCTGGATACCGGCTTCCTGGCATTGATCATGGTAGATACCACAGCATTAGAGAGCCCTCTCTTTTTTAGAATGTGGGCTTCAATAGCCAGGCCGTCAAACCTAGGGCTGGTAAGGAAGGGTGGTATATCGGTCCTTGCGAAAGCAGGTCCGGACGATGTGGGAGGGTCCAAGGACTCCCCACAGACATCTTTACAATCTCCGCGTACCATGCTCTTCGGGGCCACGCTGGAGCCACCAGAATCACTGGTTTCTTTTCTACCCTGATTCTGCGGAGTAATCGAGGTAACAATTGTGGCGGTGGGAATGCATATATCAGCTTGAACTGATCCCAAGGGAACACTAGGGCATCCGAGCCGCAAGCTAGGGGATCCCTTGTCCAAGAGACAAAACCTGTCCACTTTTGCGTTGCATCTGGGTGCTAGCAGATCTACATCCGGTGTTCCCCACCGCTGACATATTGTCCGGAAAACCTCGGGATGAAGGGACCATTCCCCTGGGCATAATTGTTGGCGACTTAGAAAGTCCGCCTTCCAATTCTCCACTCCTGGAATGAATACCGCAGATATGGCTGGGACATATCTTTCTGCCCATCTCAGGATGTAATTTACTTCCCTCTGGGCTGCACGACTCCTGGTGCCCCCCTGATGATTGATATATGCCACTGCTGTGGCATTGTCTGATTGAATTCTGACAGGGGACCCTTGGAGTTTGGATGTCCATGCTACTAGGGCATACCGGGCTGCTCGTATCTCTAAGAGATTGATGGGCAGGGCCTTTTCCGCATCCGACCATCTGCCCTGGAGAGACCATTGCTCCAGTACTGCTCCCCAGCCTATAAGGCTGGCATCTGTAGTGACCACCTTCCAAGAAATCGGACTGAAGGATTTCCCTCTTTCCAGATTCTGGGGAACCAACCACCAGCGGAGGCTCTTGCGAACGGAAGGGGACAAGGACATTGGTAAGTCCAGAGCCTGAACTTTTTTGTTCCAGGCTGACAGTATGGCCCTTTGCAAATTCCTTGAATGGAATTGACCGTAGGGTACTGCTTCGAATGATGCCACCATTTTTCCCAGCAGCCTCATGCACAGGCGTATGGATGGCTGTCTTTTTGAACCAACTAAGTGGATCAAATCTCTCAAAGACGACCCCTTTTCTTGAGGCAAGAAAATTTTTCTCTGGTCTGAATCCAGCCTTAGCCCCAAGTATTCCAGACTTTTGACTGGTTTTAGGGCTGACTTGTCTCGGTTGATAATCCAACCGTGATATTCCAGATACTTGATTGTCTCGTGAACAACCACTTCTAGTTTTTCCACTGAGTGGTCTATCAGCAACAAGTCGTCTAGATATGCCATTATCGTTACACCTCGTGTTCTTAGATTGGCCAATAATGGGGCCAGAATTTTTGTGAACACTCGTGGTGCTGTGGCCAGACCGAAGGGTAAGGCTCTGAACTGAAAATGGCGCCCTTCTACCGCAAAGCGTAGAAATTTTTGGTGGGCTGGAAAGATGGGAATGTGCAAATAAGCATCTTTGATGTCGATCGAGGCTAACCATTCCTCCCCTTGTAGGGCAGTGGCCACCGACCGGATCGACTCCATCCGGAAAGTCCTGATATGTAGGAATTTGTTTAGCCCTTTTAGATTTAATATGGGCCTCACGTCCCCGTTTGGCTTCGGGACTGTAAAGAGGTTTGAGTAAAACCCGAACCCCCATTCTTCCAGGGGAACCTCTATAATTACTGCTTGGAGCAATAATTGTTCTAGTGCCAACAGGAGGGATCCTCTCTTCTGGGGATCCCTTGGCACGTTTGACCTTATAAAGTGGGAAGGAGGGGAGTCTTTTAACTCCAATTTGTATCCCAGATTTACTGCGGAGAGCACCCATCTGTCTCTGATCGTGTCCCGCCAGGTCTCTGTGAACAACTGAAGTCTTCCCCCCACCCGATTGAGTGGGGGCAACCCTTCATGCATTTGACTTTGGGGGAGGTTTTGTACCTCTCCTGCTCCAGGGCTTCTTGTTACCCTGCAGTTGTCCCTGATTTTTACCTCCGGGATTTGACCGAGGAGGCCGTCGGAACTGTTTCACAGCCGATGTCCTAGGGACTGGAGAAGCAGGCCTCTTAAAAGAGGGACCTCTAACTCTGTTTTTTACCGGCAAAAGTGTACTTTTACCGCTGGAAATTCTCTGGATATATTTGTCCAGGTCTTCCCCGAATAAGCGTTCACCATGAAATGGGAAGCTGACCAGCAATTTTTTACAGGGAGCTTCAGCAGACCAGTTTTTGAGCCATAAAAGCCTGCGCATATGTACTACAGACAGCGTAAGGCGGGAGGCCTGATGGATTGAATCCTTTATAGCGTCCACCGCAAAGCATAAGGCTCTAGGTAGATCAGCTAGGGCAAGAGCCTGCTGATCTGGCAAGTCCCTTAAGACCTGTTTCAACTGATCCTTCACTGCTTGGCAGACCCCAATAGCTGCCACTGCTGGTTGTGTCACCAATCCTGCTGTAGAAAAAGCAGATTTTAATAAGGACTCCAATTTTTTATCTATTGGGTCCTTGAACATTTGGACATTATCCACTGGACATGTCAGTGATTTATTCACACAAGAGATGGCTGTGTCCACTGTAGGGACCCTCCATTTTTTGATGAACTTATCCTCCATGGGATAGACCACTTGAAATCTCTTGGGAGGAGTAAATATTTTATCAGGATGCTCCCAATCCTGGTAAATGAGCCCTTCCAGTAAAGGATGGATCGGAAAGGAACAAACAGTCTGGGGAGCTTTTAGCGACCCCAACGAAGAGACAGAAGTGGATGATGGCTCCGCAAGGGGCATTTTAAATGCTGATCGGACCATATTAGTCAGGGACTGAACCCATAATCTTTCAGCATGTGATGCTGAGAATGGCTCTTCCACTGTTGATTCCTCTACAACAGAATCGACCTCATCCTGATCCCCTTCAGGCAGGTCGATCCCTGTATGGGACTGTTGCTCTGCTAACAGGCACTCTGAGGGAGGAGACGAAGATCGAGCGCTTTTTTCCTGTGACAGGGAAGCAGCGATCAATGCTGACAATCTCTCTTCCAGCCCTCCCAGAGCTGAGGAAAAAACCTCCTCTGTTACATACACAGGAGCAGGTGAACTGAGGACAGCCACAGTACCAGGTACTCCTGAGGGTGCTCTACGGTCACTAACCTCTGATTCTTCAGGGGAGACTGGTGCAGCCGAAGCATGCCCAAGATCCTCAGAGCCCGATGGAGACCCCCTATGCTTCCTGGGATTTTTAGTCCCGGAGTTTTTAGACGGCATTATTCCTAAGCCCAAAGCTGAGGTATTCCAGCCGAAATACACCACTTACTGACAATAGTCTAGCACAAATGCTGCTATAAAAACAGTTGGTGTCTACTAATGTGCCTTTCTATGGGGATGCCTGCATCAACCGCTTGCTGTATGCCTTTTTTTTTTTTTTTTTTTTTAAATGTTGCCAGCTCTGTCTCTGCACTCCATAGCCAGCTCACAACACAACTGTGTTTTTTAACATGCTGGGACGCCCGCACATGCGCAGAAGCGCTGCGGCGCGCACAGAGCGTCATCCCCCAGGCTCCGCCCCCTTTCCCGGCTCACCTCTATATATAGAGGCGCGTGCACGCGCATGGCCACGTGCGCCTTCGGCGCTAATTTTGAAAAGGGAAACTAGGGACAAGAGCCAGGGCCCCTTTTTGCCGCAGGCCGGGGGATGGACGAGCATTGCAACATGGCAGAGGAAGCAGTTTCCCACAAGAGAACTCACCATCTGCCTGGACTTGCTCTGATGAAAAGAAACTAGTCCACATGACAAGAAACGTTCCACAGCGGCCTCTAGTGGATTAACACAGGTACCGCAGTCTAGTATATTAAATATATATATATATATTTTTTTCCTTGACCACTATTAAAATTATTAAATTTTTTAGTAGTTACAGGCATGCACAGATATTAGCGGGAATACCGTTAGGTAACAGACAGAAAGACAAAATTAGGCTTGGGGGTCCCCCAATAGAACCAAGTTCCTGGGGGCCCCCACTTACCTGTTCCCCGCCGCAGGACTTTGTTTGGTCCACAGAAGCCCAAACTTCACCTATCACGGCAGGCATTGTAATTAAACCTTCAGGGACCGGGTTCCCAAGGATTCCACTCCCCTGGACCTGTATAGCACCCTGCACAGAAAACATCTTGGTCATGGGTATGACCAGAGCTCTGGATCCCAGGGTCCAGCTCTCCTAAGAGAAGCATTACAGGCAAAACCTTGCTCTTCTCTGCAAGGCCCGGGTACCGACCGTTTAGCTATGAAGCTTTTTTGGTCGGATCCGGAATAGCTTACTGAGGCCCAAAAGAACCTGTACTCAAGCTCAGTGAAAAACACATGTTTCTTCTTGGCCAACACCTTAGACACTGGCAAAAAACTGAGGTGCTCCCGGATGGGAGGGGCTTATATAGGGGAGGGTACTTCCGGTTTTGGAAGTTGCCAGTGCCAGCACCTGAAGGTATCTATATAACCCATTAGTAATGACTATGTCGCTCTGTGTCCCGTGATGTACGAGAAAGAAAAATCTACTACTGTACGGAATTACACTATTGGTCTGCCCTTTCTATTCCATGTTGGGGTGTATGATCTGGATACTGTGTGATACGGACCATCCGAACGGGACGTATTGGCTAAGGAAGGGACGTTTGCATCACTAAAGGCCGCGGCTGGGTCACAGTCAAATGCCCTAAACCGCTTGCCTTCTGGTAAGCTGCTTCCCCTTTTTTTGGTGGTGGACATCTCACGGCTTGCTTTGAGTAATCACGGTGGTGTGAAGTTTGTGGTTTCCCTGCCTTAATGGCCTATGGACCATTTCAGACGATTGGTTAAAATACCATTGGACTATTTGGTGTAATGCCTACTAGTTTACCATATACATTTAAATAAGCACCAAATCCCTATTAGGCTTTGGTTAAGATTCCTTAAAAGTGGCGCAGTTTTTCTTTTTCCATTGTTTGAGGTGTTGTCACACTATTTCTGCTGCCTAATGTTTAAATAGTATAATTTAATTGTTTGCTAGCGCAGTTTTTATCCTTTATATAAAGGTTTTAACCCCCTGATTGCCCCTAGAGTTAACCCTTTCACCAGTGATCACCGTATAAGTGCCACTGGTGACGCTGTTTAGCCAGTTAATTATTTCGTTATTTAGGTTCCCAGTCAGGTTTTTATATAGCGTCAGGTACCCCTATATATTACCTAATAAAGGTTTTAACCCCCTGATTGCCCCTAGTTAACCCTTTCACCAGTGATCACCGTATAAGTGTTACGGATGACGCTGGTTAGTTTGCTTTTTATAGTGTCAGGGCACCCGCCGTATATAAAGGTTTAACCCCCTGATCGCCTGGCGGGTGATATCAATTAGGTTTTAGCATCATATTTTAGATTTAGATCTTTAGTTTTAGATCTATACTAGCGTCCCCAGCAGTTTAGGGTTCCCCAAAACGCAGTGTTAGTGGGATCAGCCCAGATACCTGCTAGCACCTGCATTTTGCCCCTCCGCCCAGCCCAGCCCACCCAAGTGCAGTATCGATCGATCACTGTCACTTACAAAACACAACACACATAACTGCAGCGTTCGCAGAGACAGGCCTGATCCCTGAGACTCCAGTGCTGTAGGAGGTGATTTCACCACCACAGTTAAAAAAACGAGCATATTTGCCGAAGCATTGGGGCAGCAGGAGCGGAGGAGCGATTTTGCTCCTAATGCCGCGTACATACGGTCGAAATTCCGACGGAGGCTTGCCCGTGAAAAAGTCAGACCGTGTGTGCGCGGCATAACTTTTGCGGGAGGATGCCCCCATGCTTCGGCATATATAAATGGTGCATGTATGCCCATCATTAGAAGTGGGTGAATGAAGGGAGGTATTCTAATGGTGGGCATACCCACCGGTCAATCTCTTTTTCGTTCAGCCAACAGGCTGCATGAAAAAAAAAGATTACAATACATGTCCAACAAGGACCAGCAACGTACTGGTATGTTGCTGGACTTTGAATGGTTATACCAGAATGATGCTTGCGGGTTTAGGTATCATCTTGGTATCATTCTTTTCAGCTGGCAGCCGGCTTTCATGTAAAAGCAATCCTAGCAGCTAATTAGCCTCTGGACTGCTTTTACAAGCAGTGGGAGGGAATGCCCCCCCCGGATATAAAAAGCGCCATTGGGAAATTGGGAAAGCATTTTATCACACCGATCTTGGTGTGGTCAGATGCTTTGAGGGAAGAGGAAAGATCAAGGGTCTAATAGACCCAAGTTTTTTTTTTTAAAAGGAGTACCTGTCACTACCTATTGCTATCATAGGGGATATTTACATTCCCTGAGATAACAATAAAAAAAATAAAAAAATGGAAGGAACAGTTTTAAAATAAAATAAAAAAGCAAAATAAAGAATTAAAAAAAAAAGCACCCCTGTCCCGCCCTACTCTTGCGTAAAGGCAAACGCAAGCGTCGGTCTGGCGTCATATGTAAACAGCAATTGCACCATGCATGTGAGGTATCACCGCGAAGGTCAGCTCGAGGGCAGTAATTTTAGCAGTAGACCTCCTCTGTAAATCTAATGTGGTAACCTGTAAAGGCTTTTAAAAATGTATGTAGTTTGTCGCCACTGCGCGTTTGTGCGAAATTTTAAAGCATGTCGTGTTTGGTATCTATGTACTCGGCCTAAGATCATCTTTTTTATTTCATCAAACATTTGGGCAATATAGTGTGTTTTAGTGCATTAAAAAAAGTGTATTTTTTCCAAAAAAAATGCGTTTGAAAAATCGCTGCGCAAATACTGTGTGGAAAAAAAAAATGCAACACCCACCATTTTAATCTGTAGGGCCTTTGCTTTAAAAAAATATATAATATTTGGGGGTTCAACGTAATTTTCTTGCAAAAAAAAATGTTTTCATGTAAACAAAAAGTGTCAGAAAGGGCTTTGTCTTCAAGTGGTTAGAAGAGTGGATGATGTGTGACATAAGCTTCCTAATGTTGTGCATAAAATGCCAGGACAGTTCAAAACCCCCCCCCCCAAATTACCCCATTTTGGAAAGTAGACACCCCAAGCTATTTGCTGAGAGGCATGTCGAGTCCATGGAATATTTTATATGTTGACACAAGTTGCGGAAAAAATACAACTTCCTTTTTTTTTTTTTTGCACAAAGTTGTCACTAAATGATATATTGCTCAAACATGCCATGGGCATATGTGGAATTACACCCCAAAATACATTCTGCTGCTTCTCCTGAGTACGGGGATACCACATGTGTGAGACGTTTTGGGAGCCTAGCCGCTACGGGGACCCCAAAAACCAAGCACCGCCTTCAGGCTTTCTAAGGGTGTAAATTTTTGATTTCACTCCTCACTGCCTATCACAGTTTCGGAGGCCATGGAATGCCCAGATGGCACAAAACCCCCCCAAATGACCCCATTTTGGAAAGTAGACACCCCAAGCTATTTGCTGAGAGGTATGGCGAGTATTTTGCAGATCTCGCTTTTTGTCACAAAGTTTTGAAATCGAAAAAAAAATATATATATATATTTTCTTTCTTCATTTTCAAAAACAAATGAGAGCTGTAAAATACTCACCATGCCTCTCAGCAAATAGCTTGGGGTGTCTACTTTCCAAAATGGGGTCATTTGGGGGGGGGGGGTTTTGTGCTATTTTGGCATTTTATAGCCTTCGAAACTGTGATAGGTAGTGAGGAGTGAAATCAAAATTTTGCGCCCTTAGAAATCCTGAAGGCGGTGCTTGGTTTTTGGGGTCCCGTACGCGGCTAGGCTCCCAAAAAGTCCCACACATGTGGTATCCCCGTACTCAGGAGAAGCAGCAGAATGTATTTTGGGGTGCAATTCCACATATAACAATGGCATGTGTGAGCAATATATCATTTAGTGACAACCTTTTGTAATTTTTATTTATTTTTACGTCATTATTCAATCACTTGGGACAAAAAAAAAAAATATTCAATGGGCTCAACATGCCTCTCAGCAATTTCCTTGGGGTGTCTACTTTCCAATATGGGGTCATTTGGGGGGGGGGGGTTTGTACTGCCCTGCCATTTTAGCACCTCAAAGAATGAGATAGGAAGTCATAAATTAAAAGCTGTGTAAATTCCAGAAAATGTACCCTAGTCTGTAGACGCTATAACTTTTGCGCAAACCAATAAATATACGCTTATTGCCATTTTTTTTATGTCATGTGGTTGAATACATTTTGGCCTAAATGTACGATTAAAATTTAGTTTATTCGATTTGTCTTATAACAAAAAGTAGAAAATATCATTTTTTTTTCTAAATTTTCAGTCTTTTTCCATTTATATCGCAAAAAAAAAAAAAAAAGAAACGCAGAGGCAATCAAATACCATCAAAATAAAGCTCCATTTGTGGGAAGAAAAGGACGGAAATTTTGTTTGGGTACAACATTGCATGTCCGCACAATTTCCAGTTAAAGCAGCGCAGTGCCAAATTGTAAAAACACCTCTGGTCTTATTGCTGCGTATTGGTCCGGGGCTTAAGTGGTTAAAGTAAAGCCTTGTTGCTGGTACCCATATGTTTTTAGAGAACCATCTTTCCCCTTATTTAAATATATGATGGTGTATTTTCAACCCCAGAAACCACATTTTTTATTCCCTCCAGACCAAGCGACCATCTCATGCTGTAGCACCCTGAGAGCACTGGCCTTTTTGCTCTACACAGGGCAAGAGAATAGAATTAAAAATCTTGTTCCATTGTTCCCTTTTAGATAAGATGGCACTATGGCACTGATAAGATGGTCTCAGCTAAACCCAGCTACATTTTCAAATCTTTGCCAGGGGGGCACAATCTGACCAATCTCCGGCAAGAACCACAGAAAGCTTTGACCTACTATCTAGTGGCAGCATCACTATACAGTTTACCGAAGGACAACAAACTCCTTTTCTGTGAATATTGTGATCCCCTAACTCCACACTGCCCCAACCTACCTTTCCACACCCTCCAGCTGCTCCCATTAAACCACACTTCTCCTAAGCTCCCCCTGCTGTCAGGATGTAACACTGCACAGAAGGTCCAAGGCAGTGTTGTTTCACTTCATCATGCTTTGTATTCATGAATTTGTGGCACATCAATGAGGACTGTATGTGAAATCTGCACACTTACCCTCCAGATAGAGCTGCTAGTGATTTTGCTCTTGAGATTCTAGGAGAATGGCCTCTCTTGACAGTGGAAGTAGGCGTTAGGAATTTATTGTCCTTTTCATCCTCTCTTTTTTCTTTTTTTTCTCCCTATGTTCCAATGAAAAAAAAGAGTCAGTGTCTTGTACATTTACTGCTTGTTTTTATATATGGTAAAATGGTGTTCATGTAATGCAGCATGTCTATATGTGATAACTAGACTTTAAGATGTGTCTTTGGTCATTAAAATTGTAAACCACAAATGAATTTGCCAAATAAGAATTGTTGAGTCACATAGCTTACACACATCTGGATAGTGATTTGTCTGCAGCCATCCTTAATATTCTACAATTATATACATATTTTCATTACAAAATGCAGTCTTCCTTCACCACAAGAATTTGTGTACAATTAGGCCCCATGCACACGAGACGCTGTTATTTGCTGTTGAACGCGCGTTCAGAGGCAGTTGGACGCTTTTTTCAACTGCTCCTGAACCCATTCAATGTTATCCTATGTGTCCATGCACACACTCTCGTTTTTTGGCGTTTACAAGCAGTTGCGTTTAACCTCGTTTTTCCAGAAGCAAAAAAATGGGTTCAGACGCAAAAGTTTTCACGTTTCAGACGCTAAACGCTGCTAAACGCGGTACCGGCGTTTTGCCGCGTTTGCGTTTATAAGCGTTTTTAAAGGTGACCTATTTTTTAACATTAGAAATCTCAAAAATGATGGCAAATGATGAAAAACTATTAAAAAATATAAAAGAAAACTGTAATTGCTTGCATCGCATTGTGGACAATCCACAACTTGTGGCAGGTAAAGTGGCAAGTGGACAATCAACAACTTGTGTCAGGTGATGTGGCCAGGTGACGTGGCCAGGTGACGTGGCAAGTGGACAATCCACAGCTTGTTGTAGGTGACGTGGCCAGGTGACGTGGCAGGTGACGTGGCAGGTGACGTGGCCAGGTGACGTGGCCAGGTGACGTGGCAAGTGGACAATCCACAGCTTGTGGCAGGTGACGTGGCCAGGTGACGTGGCAGGTAACGTGGCCAGGTGACGTGGCAAGTGGACAATCCACAACTTGTGGCAGGTGACGTGGCCAGGTGACGTGGCAGGTGACGTGGCCAGGTGATGTGGCCAGGTGACGTGGCAGGTGACGTGGCAAGTGGACAATTCACAACTTGTGGCAGGTGAAGTGGCCAGGTGACGTGGCACGTGATGTGGCCAGGTGACATGGCAAGTGGACAATCCACAACTTGTGGCAGGTGACGTGGCCAGCTGACGTGGCAGGTAACGTGGCCAGGTGACGTGGCAGGTAACATGGCCAGGTGACGTGGCCAGGTGACGTGGCAAGTGGACAATCCACAACTTGTGGCAGGTGACGTGGCACGTGATGTGGCAAGGTGACGTGGCAAGTGGACAATCCACAACTTGTGGCAGGTGACGTGGCCAGGTGACGTGGCCAGGTGACGTGGCAAGTGGACAATCCACAACTTGTGGCAGATGATGTGGCAAGTGATACGCTAAATACAAGTACACTGCTGCTCTCTCAGCTGCTGCTACTCACTCTGGTCTCACAAACTGGCTGAAATGGTTAAAATTTACTGTTTTTTGAGCTTAGGGAGGGTCTATGATGAAACGCTTATAAACGCAAACGCTTATAAACGCCGCTAAACGCGGCCGCAAACGCGGCAAAACGCGCATTTATAAACGCCGGTTTCAGCGTTTAAAAACGTGTGTTCAGCAGAGTTTGCACCTGCGTCTCGTGTGCAGACCCAGGGCTTTTTTTCCAGCGGGAACCCGGGGGAACGCAGTTCCGGCACGCCAGCACTGAATGTATGTACTGTAAAGGAGTGCTGGAGGATCTATTGATGCTGGCTGCTGGTGTATCTATTGTCGCTGGTGGGATCTGTTTTGGGGTGGGAGTCTATTGTTTTCTGGGTAAGTTTACGGTTGCTGGTGGAGGGTATTATCTTTCTGGGGGGTTAATTGTTGATGGGTGGGATCTACTGTTGAGGGAGAGGTCTATTGCTGGCTGCTGGAGAGTCTATTGATGCTGGCTGCTGAGAAATCTGTTATTTCTGCTAGGGGTCTATTGTTGCTGGGGTGGAATTTTGCTGTGGGGGGTCCATTGTTGCTGGGGGAAAGTATTTTGTTGTGTGGGGGGTCCATTGTTGCTGGGGGGAAAATATTTTGTCGTGTGGGGGGTCCAGTATTTTGTTGTGTGGGGGATCTACTGTTGCTGCTGATGGTCTATTGTTTCTGGGGGGATCTATTGTTGCTGTGGAGGGTCTATTGTTTCTGGGGTGGAGTCTATTGTTGCTCATTGCAAGGGATCTGTTTTACAATCTTTTTTGTTTTCATTAACAAATTTCATAGAAATTACTGAGTAGCACAAAATACTTGGTTCTGTGTTCTCTGAAATGTGCTGTACTGGGAGGTGGGTAGGGGGTGGAACCAAGGGACGGTGCTCAGAGATGGGTAGAAGGCGGAGATGAAGGGTGACTCGGAAGTGTGGAGTTCCTGCAACTATTCCCTGAGAAAAAAAGCCCTGATCAGACCTAAAGTTCTTGATTGTGTACACAGTAGCATCCCACTAGCTGCTATGTGCGATCGAAGCTAGGTCAAGCACCACTGTCGCATACAAAGCCTATTCTGTACACCATGCCTATAAAATTAAAAAAAGTGGTATTAAACCCAAAAGCAAAAACTATATTCTATTATATTGCAGCTTACCATTTTTTTACAATTGCCAGGTAAATAGCGCAGTGCCAAATAGCAAAGAATTTCTGTCATGAAGGGTCAGTTTAAAAAACAAACAAAAAAAAAAACATGTTATACTTACCTGCTCTGTGCAATGGGTTTTACACAGAGCAGGCTGGATCCTCCTCTTCTGGGGTGCCCCATCGGCGCTCCTGGCTCCACCCCTCCATTGGGTGCCCCCTTGGAGAGCCGCTCTCACCTGTGCTGGCGCGCTCCCGAGTCCCACTGCTGCGTCCATCACCCCCCCACCTTGTCACTAGATTTGATTGACAGCAGCGGGAGCCAATGGCTCCTGCTGCCATTAATCTATCCAATGAGGACAGAGACAGTGGCAGAAGCCACTGGGCTTGTGCTAAGAACGGATCAGGCTCAGGTGAGAATGCATTATGGTAAACATTTTAACATTAAATCTTCTAGTACATTTAACACTCCCATCCCACCAGACTGACAATGCTAGTGTCCAAATGTGCCTCTGTGCTCCTTCATCCAGAGTGTAGACACCCTAATACATTTAGTGTGTTACTGGGTAGATCACCAGGTGAAACCGGAGGGGGAAAAAAGCCTAACAAAAATGCAGCCATCACATCCAATGATCGGTAAGCTGCAATATATAACATTTTTGGTTTTGGGTTCAATAGAGCTGTAATTTTTATGGGAAAGGTATTTGTTGGCATGACTGAATTGTAGATGAGAAGCTCAAAAGCATTCAACAGACAAACTATATTATTTGAACATATCTCAATGGACCCAGTGCATACATCATACATAAAACACATAATGATTACTAATTATTAATGACTGATTCTCAGGTGACACTATGCTATTTTAGTAATGAAAAATTACACCAACATAGCTGTAAAAAAATTATTATGTAAATTGAAATAGCCAAGGCAGGTAATTTCTAATTTAACACAAAAACATTATTTTTAACTCACCATACGTTCTTTTTCTTGGAGTTCAATGAGGGGAACCGGAATCAGACATTAACCACTTAAGGACCGAGCCTCTTTCTGAGAGTTATTGTTTATAAGTTAAAAACATTTTTTTTTTTACTAGAAAATTACTTAGAACCCCCAAACATTAAATATTTTTTTCCTAACACCCTAGAGAATAAAATGGCGGTAGTTGCAATATTTTTGTCACACCGTATTTGCGCAGCGGTCTTACATGCGCACTTTTTGGGGAAAAAAAAAACACCTTTTTGAATTAAATAATAAGACAACAGTAAAGTTAGCCCAATTTTTTTGTATATTGTGAAAGATGTTACGCCGAGTAAATTGATACGCACCATGTCACGCTTCAAAGTTGTGCCCGCTCATGGAATGGTGACAAACCTTTACCCTTAAAAATCTCCATAGACGACATTTAAAAAATTCTACAGGTTGCATGTTTTGAGTTACAGAGGAGGTCTAGGGCTAGAATTATTGCTCTCGTGTCAACGATCGCGGCGATACCTCACGTGTGGTTTGAACGCCATTTTTATATGCGGGCACTACTCGCGTATGCGTTCGCTTTTGCACGCGAGCTCGGCGCAACAGGGCGCATTTAAAAAAAAAAAATCTCTTTTATTTATTTTACCTTGTATTTTTAATTTTTACACTGTTCTTTTAAAAATAAAATGGTGTCACTTTTATTCCTATTATAAGGAATGTAAACATCCCTTGCAATAGAAAAAAAGCATTACAGGACCTCTAAAATCTTCCTCTTAGAGAATCGATCCCAGACAGTGAAACTGGGAGCTTTCACTTCGGAAGCATGCACAATTACATGCGGAGTCCCCTCAAGGATCACCCCTGTCACCCATGGTCTTCAACATCTACCTCCGCCCACTCCTCAAAATCATCAGCAAACAGGACCTGCTCTATCACTCCTACGCTGACGACACTCAACTTTACCTTCGCATCACCAACAAAAAAGACCAATACCACGCACTAGAAAATTGCCTCTCACTGATCGATGATTGAATGACGGAGAGCTCCCTCAAACTTAATGGATCCAAAACAGAACTTCTCTTTTTCCACACAAACCGAAAGAAAAACTCTAGGACAACATGCACACCACCCACCATCCACCATCCTTGGACAAACCATCACCCCAAGCACCAAAGTCAAAAGCCTCGGAGTCATCTTTGACTCAGACATGACTATGGACACACAAATAGGATCAGTAGTCAGCGGATCTCACTACCTTCTCCGCCTGCTGCATAGACTCATCCCCTTCATCCCGGAAGAGGACACAGCAGTAGTAGTTGGGAACAATCAATTCCCGACTCGACTACGCAAACTCCCTCTACCTCGGACTTCCCAAATACCAAATTTTGCGTCTACAAGTCGTCCAGAACACAGCAGCCAGACTGGTAACGGGAAAAAAAACCCTGGGAATCAATCACCCCGTCCCTGAGGACCATCCATTGGTTAGCCGTGAAGGATCGGGTTACATTCAAGACCCTCTGCCTCACTCACAAATGCACACAAGGAAACGTTCCTCAATACCTATGCGAGAAAATAAAACACTACACCCCTAGTCGCGCCCTCCGGTCAACTAACCGAAACCACCTCCACATCCCTAAGACCCGCTACAAATCTAAAAGTACAAAGATTCGCAGTCCAAGGACCACAGCTATGCAACGCTCCACCCACAGACATCCGCATGGAAGAAAACCATCGGGCCTTCAGGAAAAAAACGTAAGACCCGCCTCTTCAGAAGACACAGGACAGCACTGGATGCAAAAAGCGCCTTGAGGCGATTTAGTTCACATTTGTAGCGCTATACAAGTTACTCACTCTAAATATGAGATCTGGGGTCAAAAAGACCTCACATCTCATATTTACACTAAAATGCAATAAAACATTTTTTTTTTTTTTAAATGTCCCTTTAAGAGCATTGGACGGAAGTGATGTTTTGACATTGCTTCTGCCCTGCAATGATATGGAGACGAGTGGGGTCCATCTTCCCCTCACTCGTCTCCATGTCAAGCCAGGGACAGGACCCGATCGCCTCCACCTGAGCCTCCGCTAAGCGGCGGAGGGCACCGGAGAGTGAGGGCCCCTCTCCCGCCACCAATAAAAGTGATCTCGTGGTGAATCCATCGCAGAGACCACTTATCTTGAAGCGGACCGCCCGCTCTTGAAGAGAATACCGGGATTATGGTAGCTAGCTGCTGCCATAACAACGGTACTCCTCTTCAAAGTACCAACGTAAAACGATAGCGGGCGGTCCGCAAGTGGTTAAGTTATACTGTCTTTGTACTACAGGAGCATTTGGGCACTGGTATACCCCCTACCAGTCCCAGCATGCCTTAGTCTTGTAACAAAGCAGTGGCAAGAGTAAGACCATAAATGAGAGGGGGCCTGTGTCTCTCAATGAACTCCCATAAAAATAATTTTAAAGTGAGTACAAAAATCCCATTTTCTCTCGTTCATTGAAGGACACAAGACAGTTGGGACATCCAAAAGCTGTCTGAGGGAACACAGCAAAAC
Organism: Rana muscosa; assembly: GCA_029206835.1. Classification (NCBI taxonomy): domain Eukaryota; kingdom Metazoa; phylum Chordata; class Amphibia; order Anura; family Ranidae; genus Rana; species Rana muscosa. The sequence continues at coordinate 434,691,685 of CM055122.1, read as the reverse complement.
AAAATCCCAGCAGGTCCACTAGAAAACAAAATACACACACATTATATATATATATATATATATATATATATATATATATATATATATATATATATATATATATATATATATATATATATATTACACATATATACACACATACATACACACATACACACACACTATATATATATATATTACACACACAGTATCTCACAAAAGTGAGTAGACCCCTCATATTTTTGTAAATATTTTATTATATATTTTCATGCGACAACACTGAAGACATGAAACTTTGCTACAATGTAAAGTAGTGAGTGTACAGCTTGTATAACAGTGTAAATTAGCTGTCCCCTCAAAAAAAACTCACCACACAGCCATTAATGTCTAAACCGCTGGCAACATAAGCGAGTACACCCCTAAGTGAAAATGTCCAAATTGGGCCCAAAGTTTCAATATTTTGTGTGGCCACCATTATTTTCCAGCACTACCTTAACCCTCTTTGGCATGGCATTCGCCAGAGCTTCACAGGTTGCCACTGGAGTCCTCTTCCACTCCTCTGACGACATCACGGAGCTGGTGGATGTTAGAGACCTTGCGCTCCTGCACCTTCCTTTTGAGGATGCCCCACAGATGCTCAATATGGTTTAGGTCTGCAGACATGATTGGCCAGTCCATCACCTTTACCCTCAGCTTCTTTAGCAAGGCAGTGGTCATCTTGGAGGAGTGTTTGAGGTCGTTATGTTGGAATACTGCCCTGTGGCCCAGCCTTCGAAGAGAGGGGATCATGCTTTGCTTCAGTATGTCACAGTACTTGTTGGCATTCATGGTTCCCTCAATGAACTGCAGCTCCCCAGTGCCGGCAGCACTCATTCAGCCTCAGACCATGACACTCCCACCAACATGCTTGACTGTAGGCAAGACACACTTGTCTTTGTACTCCTCACCTGGTTTCCGCCACACACACTTGACACCATCTAAACCAAATAAGTTTATCTTGGTCTCATCAGACCACAGGACATGGTTCCAGTAATCCATGTCCTTAGTTTGCTTGTCTTCAAACTGTTTGCAGGCTTTCTTGTGCATCATCTTTAGAAGAGGCTTCCTTCTGTGATGACAGCCACGCAGACTAATTTGATGCAGTGCGTGGCGTATGGTCTGAGCACTGACAGGCTGACCCCCCCATACCCCTTTAACATCTGCGGCAATGCTGGCAGCACTCATACGTCTATTTCCCAAAGACAACCTCTGGATATGATGCTGAGCACGTGCACTCAGCTTCTTTGGTCGACCATGGCGAGGCCTGTTTTGAGTGGAACCTGTCCTGTTAAACCGATGTATGGTCTTGGCCACCGTGCTGCAGCTCAGTTTCAGGTTCTTGGCATAAGTACTTATAGCCTAGGCCATTTTTATGTCAAGCAATAATTTTTTGCAGATCCTTAGAGAGTTCTTTGCCATGAGGTGCCATGTTGAATTTCCAGTGACCAGTATGAGAGAGAGAGAGTGATAACAGCAAATTTAACACACCTGCTCCCCATTCACACCTGAGACCTTGTAACACTAACGGGTCACATGACACCGGAGAGGGAAAATGGCTAATCGGGCCCAATTTGGGACATTTTCACTTAGGGGTGTGCTCAATTTTGTTGCAAGAGGTTTGACATTAATGGCTGTGTGTTGAGTTATTTTGAGGGGACAGCAAATTTACACTGTTATACAAGCTGTACACTCACTATGACACTGTAGCCAAGTGTCATTTCTTCAGTGTTGTCACATGAAGATATAATAAAATATTTTCTAAAATGCGAGGGGGTGTACTCACTTTTTATATTTTTTTTTACATCAGGAAACATGTAGGTACTTCCTACAGTCCAAAGAACTGTCTGATCTTATGTTTGAAAGCTGGCATCATCTGAGGCCTGAATATCCATCTGGTAGAACTTAGAGAACCTGTGAGCAAAAGACCAAGTGGCAGCCTTACAAATCTGGGAAATGGTTGCCTGTTGCTGGAAAGCCCAAGAAGCACTCAGAGTGTGCTTTAACGAGAAAGGGTGGAACCCAATCCTTAAAGGGCCAGTTCACCTTCTTAAAAAAGAAAAACATTCAATGCAGTTACTTTACTAAACAGCATCACCCTAAACGAATCAGATTTTTAACTATAGCTGGTCAAATTTTATTCTGACAGCTGGACTCTCCACTGTCAGACAATACTGCTACGTGGCTGCAGCCGATGATCAACAAAATTTTTCCAGCTTGTTCAGTGGATTTCTGATGGATGGGGACAGCCACACAGATCTAAGTTCATTCAGTCCCTGATGAGCTGGCCGAATTTCGATCTGTCTATAGCCAGCTCGAGGCTCCCTTCTGCCAACATAACTGTAGGCCATTTTTGCGACAACAGACATCTACTGGAAATACAACAAAAGTTTTTCATGGATCTGTTCTGCCTTCTTACTAAGATAAAGCAGCCATTAAAACAAGCGCCACCTAGTGCTACATAAGGGCCCATCATCCTTTTTCCATGGGCGACACATGCGCAGTGTGTTCTCTCTAGAGATGATAGAGTACACTGAACAAGTGCATTTCTCGGGAAAAGGTTGGTGCTCACTCGTGTAGCGCTAGGGGATCTTCATCCTAATACCTGCTCTGTCCTAGTAAGAAGACAGGATTGAGCCATGAAAAGTATTTAGTAATTTTACAAGTGAAATGAAAAGTATTCTTAAAAGTAAATTTTTACAATAGGCTTCGGTTATTGGGAAAACGGCCTACAGGTATATTAGCAGAAAGCAGGCAATGTTTCAAATCAGGATTAGCTTAAGGTGAGGCTATTGTGTGTAGTGGCTGCATATGGTTTTATTTAAACAGGAGAACCAAAGCTAAGGCTATAAGGCTTGAAAAATTATTTTGTGGGGACCATCTGGCATGACAAAGTAAGAATCCATCCCTATAAATAAAGCAGTCGCCGTGGGGTATAGTCATACCTAGCATGAACACCACCCAGACAATTAAGGAAAATTCTCTTCTGATGTATTGAAGCCAAACAAAGGGATGGAAGGACAATGTCCTGGTCGAGGTCAAAAGCTAGGCCTCATCACTACCTTGTCTCTATCCAAGCCAGAAAAAGTTATTTATAAGACAAGGTCACCAGTTCAGACACAAACCTTGTAGAGGTGATGGTAACAAGGAAAACCTTGCGAGTAACTGCAATATCCTTAATAGGTTCAAATGGCAGATTATGAAGTGCTGAAAGAACCAAATTTCAATTCTACGTAGAAGGGAGACACCCTGTGCAAGTCTTAAATAAAGAATACAAGGCCAGTGGCCTGTGGAACAAGACTGAAAACACCAAGCTCTGACTCTTGATAGTATTCAGGGCCAGTTGCTGGCCCAAACTGAAAACAGCTCAGGACACACCCCACAAAATATTTTCTGGGATGAAAGTTTCTTTCTTTGCCCTAAGCGAAAACAAAAGTTTTAATTCGCGATAGTAGACCTTATGGGAAGTGGACTTCCTAGCTTTTAGCATTGTAGTAATCATCTATTAAGAGGGTACTACAGACCTTGGATTCAAAAGTAATTCGCTGTTAAAGCCAGTGACCGTGAAGCAGGATGTAAGCAGGTCCTTGAGATAGAAGACCATGACAATGTGGAAGAGCCCACTGAGCATCTGCCAGGAGTAATAACAGGTTGGAGTACTACATCCATCTAAGCCATGAGGATCATCAGAATGCCCTCAATCTCAATCCTGCAGAACAGACAAGGAAGTGGTCTTTAGGGAAGGAAAAGCATAGATCAAAGCTGTTCTGTTCCGAGAATGCCACCAGAGCCTCCACTGCTTCCACTAGAGGATCTTTGTACCTGGAGAAAAACATGCCCAGTTTGTTGTTGAACCTAGAGGCCAAAATCCAGCATCCTCTACCTGAGACACAGGTGCTGAACTACCTTCAGCTGTAGGGCACCTTTCTCGTGGATCAAAGAGCTGCCGGCTAAGGAAGTCCACCTGCCAATACTCCTTATCTGGAATGTTAACCACATACAAGGGTGGGACATGAGGTTCTGCCCAGGACAGAATTCTTTCTACCGCTCTCTGCAGCACGACTTCTGATTGTTAATGTGTGACACAATTGCAGTGTTGTCTGACTCGATCCTGAACAGATGACCCACAAGTCAGGTTGTCCAAGGTTGCAGGTGGCTGCCATCAGCCCTTTGATGCTCATGCAAAAGCGAGGAGTCAGTTGACCCTTATGCCGCGTACACGCGATCGGAAATTCCATCAAGAAAAGTCTGATGTGAGCCTTTGGTCGGAAATTCCGACCGTGTGTATGCTCCATCGGACTTTTCCTGTTGGAATTTCCAAGAAGAAAAATTTGAGAGCTGGTTCTCAAATTTTCCGACCAGCAAAATTCCTACGCATGCTCGGAAGCATTGAACTTAATTTTCTCGGCTCGTCGTAGTGTTTTATGTCACCCAGTTCTTGACGGTCGAAAGTTCAGAGTACTTTTGTGCGACCGTGTGTATGCAAGCCAAGCTTGAGCGGAATTCCGTCGGAAAAACCATCCAAGGTTATTCCGACGGAAATTCCGATCGTGTGTACGCGGCATTAGACAGGAAAGTCAAATTCTAGGACAGGAGAGTTTGAAACTTGTCCTAGGGATGACAACATTTTGCCTGAGCTGTGTCGAGAATAAGGCCTCAGATATTCTAAGCAATTAGTCGACTCCAATACTGACTACTGAAGGTTCAGGATCCAACCAAACTGTTGTAGGGTCTGAAATGTCCACATTAAATTGCTAGTCCAGATTTGTGCTGACTTCTTCAACTGGAGGTCTATCATAAATCCCACAATAGACATGCCCTGGGAGTGTAACAAGGCAAGCACAGGGGCTAGAACTTTGGTGAACATACAGTGTGCAGAAGAAAGGCCGAATGATGAGCCACTAACTGAAAGTGTTGGGGACCGACTGCAATGTGAAAAAACACATGAAAAATATGGACATGCAAGTAGGGGTCCTTGATTTCTACAGAGGCCAGAAAATCTCCCAGATGGAAGGAGGCTATGACAGACTTAATGGATTCCATGTGGAATTTTTGGGACTGAAAAAAGACACATATAACCTTGAGATCCAAAATGTGATGAATACCCGGTTTTGGTTTGGGAACAGTGAAAAAGTTGGAATAATATCCCTAATACTTTATTGCTACAGGAACTGGAGTATTAATCCCCTGATCCAGATTGAAGCCTAGGTTTCTATTGCTGGGGTATAGGAGTACTCCTACCCCCAGTGACATCCATTAAGGTGTCCAATACAGCTCTGCAGTGACAATTACCTTCAAAGCGCATGCGCAGAAGAGACTTTATACGACTACTCTACAGACCAACATATCAACCACTTTAACCCACCAGGAAATTAAAAAAATATGATTAGTAATTGCACCCAATGGTTCTAATAAAAGTATTCCTTGAAGCTCAGTCACATAAACGAGTACTTAAAAGGCAGGGGTCAACCCCAGAGGCAGTGCCACGGCCCTGGAAAGAGTTTTGCATCTAACGCAGTATTCAAAGGTCTGAAAAGTGCCACAATGCGCATAGCCCAGTGTCCATAGGTAGCATAAAAGGCAAGACTTGCAATTGTCCAGTCTAGCAAGGTCTGAGTACGTTCTCAAAAGATAATGCTGAAGATTTGCCCATCCAGACAGTTGTATAAATAGACTAGCTCAGACAGCATGTAGCAAAGAAAAAAAAAAAAAATCTTAAGAAAAAAAAAAAAACATGACTAGTAAAAATGGTTAACCACTTCCCGCTGGCCATAAGCATATATGCGGCCTCTCGACGGGTGGGCTTTAATGCAGGGAGGCCGCATATATGTGGCCATATGTAAACACATTACTGTTCTGAGCGTGCCCTCCCTGCACACTCCTAGCACAGTAACTGGAGGGTTCCCGGATAGCTCCAGATGCATACTTGTGATCGGGAGCTTTCCGATCATGTGACCACTGTGACTCCCAATTACAGCAGTCACATGATCGGAATGCCCACCCTTTGCCTTCCAGCATTTAGAGCAGTGTTTCTCAACTCCAGTCCTCAAGGTGCCCAAACAGGTCATGTTTCCAGGATTTCCCTCAGATGAAACAGCTCTGGTAATTACCAAGGCAGTGAAACTGATCAAATCACCTGTGCAAAATAATGGAAAACCTGAAAGCATGACCTGTTGGGGCACCTTGAGGACTGGGAGTTGAGAAACACTGATTTAAAACCTCTTAAAGGGCCCGGAGGCAGCAGTGGGAATGGGTTAAATTTCTCAGTAGAGAAAAGGCATCAATCCTCATAGGACACTAGCAAAAAACTGAGGCATGCTAGGAATTGGAGGAGTTATACCAGGCCGCACAATCTTTTTTGATAGCCAGTGACCAAATCCTCCTGTAGATGGCAGTTAATTTCTCTGAATCCGGTGTAACTCAATGAAAGAGGGAAAAAAAATATATCAAATTCAGTGTATAATGTATTGATCTGAAACACAGTCTTCTATACTTACACTGCCAGATCCTGCCATGTGTGTGGTTCTCCGCCTAGCTACAGCCTCTGGAGTTGTAAGGAAAGTCTTGTGTCTTTCTGAACTTTTAATTGTTGGAGTCTTTTGTGCCTGAGGACTTATGGGGCTGCAAGATGCTGAACGAGGACAAATGGGGATAACTAGGGTGTTTTTAATAGAACATAGACGGAGTTGTGTACAATGAGTAAGACAACAGCAGGAAGCATGAGGCAGGAGGAAAAGATTGAAAAGAAGAGAGAGAAGGAGCCTGTTAATATCAACAGGAAAATGTATTCCAAGCCAAAACCATCACAGCAACCATTTTCTTGTCATTTGTAACCTAAAAGCATTATCAGGGACTAAAAATCACCGAATGAGCAGGCAATTCAACATTTTAGCCAATTTGGGAAGATTAAAAAAATGCTCAATTTAATCTCATTTACAAAATCCCCTCTGCAAATGATTCTGATTTACCAAGACAGTAAAAGTAAAAATGGCATCAATTAGCAGTGATGGCTCTGGAATTGCTTTTGTAATCACAAACTTTATCCCACAGTAATTACAGAATCACAGACTAGTGAAGGTAGTAATCTCAAAACATTTTAACAAGTTTAATGTCAGCCTAAAACTGATATTTTGGTTTTATGCAGACATTGGCAGGCTGTACCAGACACTTGTTCTTCTGAGGGACTCTAGCAGCAACACTCTCCCACAGGAATTTATGCTTCTACCCACTAAATCAATATAATGCAGATAACGATTTCAATCTTTTTGAAGAAATATCCATAAAGGAAAATGTATGGAGATCGGAAAATGAGCCCCTATGAAATGGCAGCTACAAGTGGGCAGAGTGAGGCATTGAGATGGAACGGCTGGAGTCCACAAGAGATGGGTGATTTAACTCACCAGCATCAAAGAAAGTCAGTTTTTGAGAAGACTTCCCCTTAAAGCTTAAAGAGAAGTGCAGAGAGAAAAATATCTAAAGACTAATCCACCAAAAAAAACATAGCAGTAAAAGTGCAAAGCAGGAAGAAAGACAGAGCATAAACATGTATAATAAAAACATCATCATTACTGTCTGGTACAAATATAACACTTGTATAATGAATACATTATATACTTCTAGAAGTCCTCAATAACAAAACAATTCACCGTTAGAATATGCATAGTAAGGTCTCCTTACAGTGGAACTTTACCCATAACAACTTGATAAAAAAATAATATACTTCAGCAAGGAACATACATTCCACATTAATAATGATGCTACCAAAATTAGTAGGCGCTGTAAATTGCCTTCAGCATTGCTCCAGTTTCTGCTTGCTAGAGGCTGGCATTTTGTTGAAGCTCAGAGCCCCTGAGCAGCAGTAAAGTGGATGTAAATCCCAATTTTTTATTTATTTTTTGATGTCACAATGTAGAGAATAAGATTTACTATCATCTGTGCCAGGTCTTGCCACGCGGAATTAATCCAGCTCTGAGCAATCCTCTTTTATTGTTCACTGAGATAAAAAACGGACAAACAGAAAAATGCCTTTGTCTGTTCCGCCCCCTTGCTTTGAGTGACAGGTTATTTACATATCTCGTGCACTAGCCTGAGACAGAGGCACATCCTGTGTAAAAAGTTCTCCTCTCCTCTCCTACAATTGGCTGCCTTTCCTGTGTTTTGACTGGATGTTTCTCATCATGGGGTGTGATCCACAGTTCAGTGTGACGAGGAAATGTATGCTGCAGTGAACAGCCATCAGAATATACATAGACAAGTGATTAGGGGAGATGTACTTAGTCAGAACTGGGCAGAGGAGAAGCTCGAGTGATCTTATTATTGTTCTATTGCAGTGTGTGTCTGAGGTCACCTGATCACAGATGCAACATTCCTTTCCATCACCAGGATGTGTTATGTGGGGGAGGGGTGGATTTCTCACTTTTTATACTTACACCCAGTAAGGCTGAATGAGCTTAGGGCCGGTTCACATGCAATCTCGCACAGCGCACTAATATGATTCACACCGCAGCACAAATCACATGCGATGTCCGTGCAGTGCGATTTCAGCCATACAGATAGTATGGCTGATATCGCACCGCATTTGGACCAAACACACACAGGACCCTTTTTTTGGTCCGCACCAGAATCGCATAGGTGTTAACACCTATGCGATCCGATTCATGTCCTGTCAGTTCGCAGTGCGATATGCGAGCTGAAATGGGGGTGTCGTTAACATTGTATGACACTCCCCAGCAGTTCACTTATGGCAGTGTGAACTGCCGTGCGAGTCGGGTGCGATGTGGGAACCCGCAGTGGATTCGCAGGGTTCCCGAATCGCACCAGTATGAACCGAGCCTCAAAGCATAAAGCCTACAAATGTCACCTGACTGCTCCCACCAAGGCTCGGTTCACACTGGTGCGATTTGGTAACCCTGCGAATCCACATTTATAATATATGGATACATGCAGGAGTGATGTCTAGCATTCTAGATTACAACAGTATTAATGATTTAAATTTGATGACAGTGGGTTTACATCCACTTTAAGCAGAACTAATGCCCTTGATTTACATTCTTGGCATGCCGGGATAACTATGTCACATTTGCTTGTGTCATAACTGATCATATGTGCAGGACCATGGCAGGCACAGATCAAACAGAAGCAGCTTCCTTGGCTGTAAAGGAGCAACTGAGCATGTGCAGAGCAGGGTGAGATAGTGTAATACTGTGTTTTACACAGTATAAACATTTATTTTTAATGTTTTACATAGCTATACCTGCAAAAGGGGAAAAGCCTGAAGTGATCAAGCAGGACTTAATTAAATTTTTTAGCCTGACAATGGATGTTCTGGGTCAGCAGGTGAGATGGTGTAACACACTGCTACCATGTAAGCAGTACATGCCCCTTCTTATTTTGTTTACTGAATGGTGAAGTTTCACAATAGTGCATTCGGTAAAATCTTCTATAGTGAAACAAGGTTTTTCTTTTTTTTTTTAAACCTTTTGTTGTTTTTATGATTTTGTTGAGACACTCCTTATAAAATAGTCTCATTGAATAATGCATTAGCCATTTAGTAGAACAGGGAAATTAAACTAATCTTTGTTGTTCTTTAGAATGGAAAATCTTTTTTCTTTCAAATTCATTATTTTCAAACTTTATTATACAGAAAAGGAGGTTTTGTTCTTAAAAATAGACAACTGTTTTTCAAGTATCATTTGAGGAATGAGAACCAGAACAAAAAATGTGACATAATGGTGGACACACAGGATGCCATTCTATATATTCTCCTGGAAGAACCTATCACTTCCTTTTCAAACACAGAAAGGTCAGTTATAATGGAAAATTTATCGAAAAATAGGATTTTTATAACAGCTTACCTGTAAAATCCTTTTCTTGGAGTACACCACGGGACACAGAGCTAGTCATTACATAATGGGTTAAGGGTCACCAGCGGTGATTGGACACTGGCACAACCAATGGAAGACAGTTCCCCTCCATATATAACCCCTCCCATCAGGGAAGTACCTCAGTTTTGTAGCAAAGCAGTAAGGTTCCCATAAGAAGGGGGGGACCTCTGTGTCCCGTGGTGTACTCCAAGAAAAGGATTTTACAGGTAAGCTGTTATAAAAATCCTATTTTCTTTATCGTACACCACGGGACACAGAGCTAGTCATTACATAATGGGACGTCCCAGAGCAATGCTCATATGAAGGGGGGGAGACACAGATCAAAACCGGCCGCTTGCGGACCAGAAGCCCTATACTGCTGCCTGCAGCACACTTCGCCCAAAGGCGGAATCCTCATGTCCTTTCACATCTATTTGATAGAATTTGGAAAATGTATGGACTGAAGACCAAGTTGCAGCTTTACAGATCTGAGCCATCGAAGCCTGGTGGTGCACTGCCCATGAAGCACCTATCGCCCTGGTAGAGTGCGCCTTAACAGGAAAAGGAGGAGTCCTGTTCTTTAAACCATAAGCTTGAATAATTACTTGTCTAATCCACCTGGAAATGGTGGATTTTGATACCGCTTGGCCCTTCTTGGGCCCATCTGGTAAAATAAACAAAACATCTGTTTTACGTATCTGAGCGGTTGCTTGCAGATACACCTTTACCTCTCTCACTAGATCTAGAGAGTGTAATAATTTTTCCCCCGCCGTCCGCGGGTTTGGAAAAAAGGAAGGCAGAACAATGTCTTGATTCAAGTGAAAAGCCGACACCACCTTAGGTAGAAAAGCCGGATGGGGTCGTAGTACGATTTTGTCCTTGTGACAAATTAGATAAGGCTCTTTACAAGAAAGAGCTGCTAGCTCTGATACTCTCCTAGCAGAAGCTATAGCAATCAGAAAGGCCAACTTCCTACTCAATATAATTAAAGGAATATGGCGAATAGGTTCAAAAGGTTGCTTTTGCAACACTGACAATACCAAATTCAAATCCCATGGACACAAGGGAGACCTGACTGGAGGATTTATCCTCAGTACCCCCTGAATGAATGTCCGAACTAGGGAGTGAGATGCCAATGGTCTCTGAAAGAAGACTGATAGAGCCGATATTTGCCCTTTGATGGTGCTAAGGGCTAAATTCATATCCACTCCTAACTGGCAAAAAGCAAGAATCCTACTTATTTCATATTTCTGAGGATTCCAACATCTGGATTCACACCAGGAAACGTATGCTCTCCAGACTCTATGATAGATGAGTCTGGAGGCTGGCTTTCTAGCATTAATGAGCGTAGAAAGAGCCGGACCAGAGACCCCTCTCTTTTTAAAAATGTGGGTCTCAGCAGCCAGGCCGTCAACTTTAGCCTTTGTAAGGAAGGGTGGAATACTGGACCCTGTGACAGCAGGTCGTGTCGAAGTGGAAACTTCCAGGGCCTTCCTATCGCCGTTTTTACAATCTCGGCGTACCAAGGCCTCCTGGGCCAGTTTGGGGCCACTAGGATTACTGGTATTCCCTCCTCCTTGATCCTGCGAAGCAGTCTTTGTAGAAGAGGGATCGGAGGGAATGCATAGATCAGTGAGAACTGATTCCATGGAGTTATTAGAGCGTCTGTATTATTAGAGCGTCTGTCCCGTAGGCTAGAGGATCTCTCGTTCTGGACACAAAGTTGTCCAATTTCTTGTTGAACCTGGCAGCTAGCAGGTCTACATCTGGGTTTCCCCATCTCAGACATATGGCCTGAAAGATCTCGGGGTGAAGAGACCACTCTCCTGGTAGCAGCTGCTGACGACTCAGGTAGTCTGCTTGCCAATTTTCTATCCCTGGAATGAAGATTGCAGAAAGGCAAGGTACATGCTCTTCTGCCCATGCCAGGATCCGGTTCACCTCTCTTTGGGCTGCCCGACTGCGGGTGCCTCCTTGGTGATTGATGTAAGCTACTGCAGTAGCATTGTCGGATTGAACCCGAACTGGGTAGCCCTGTAACCTGTATGTCCAGGTTTTGAGGGCTAGATATACCGCCCGGATCTCTAGCACATTGATGGGCAGGATCCCCTGAGTCTTGGCCCAGGTTCCCTGGGTAGAAGCCTCCTCGAATACTGCACCCCAGCCCGATAGGCTGGCATCCGTAGATACCACCTTCCAGGCCACTGGGAGGAAGGACTTTCCCTTCCGTAAATTCCTGGCTTCTAGCCACCAATCGAAGCTGTGGCGTACTTGTGAGGACAGGCGCATGGGTATATCCAGAGCTTGGCTCTTCCTGTTCCAGGAAGCTAAAATATTGCCTTGAAGTAGTCTCGAATGAAACTGGGCGTAAGGGACCGCCTCGAAGGAGGCTACCATCTTTCCCAATAGTCTCATGCAAAGGCGAATAGACGGCCTCTTGTTTGCTTTGACCTTGTGGATCAGGTCTTTCAGAGACTGTATCTTCGGTTCTGGCAGGTATACCCTGTTTTGGGCTGTATCTATGATCATGCCGAGGTACACTATCCTTCTTTGGGCCTGGAGAGAGGATTTTTGTAAATTTATAATCCATCCTAAATGCTCCAGGTATCCTACTGTAGTGTGTACAGCGTGACCCAATCCCTCCTTTGACTGATCTATTACTAGTAGATCGTCCAGATAGGCTGTTACCGCAATGCCCCGTGTTCTTAGGTTTGCTAACAGAGGAGCTAGCACCTTTGTGAATACTATGGGCGCGGTGGCTACACCAAACGGCAGAGCCACAAATTGAAAGTGGCGATCTTCTACCGCAAACCTTAGGAATCTTTGGTGAGCGGGGAGGATGGGTATGTGTAAATGTGCGTCCTTGATATCTATGGGCGCCATGAATTCTCCGCCCTTTAAAGTGGCGGCCACGGATCGGATCGTTTCCATTCGAAAATGGCGAACGTTCAGGAACCGATTTAGGGATTTTAGATCCAGGATGGGTCTGACATCTCCATTTGGCTTTGGAATCACAAAGAGGTTTGAGTAAAAACCTGAACCTCGCTCTTTTTGGGGTACGTCTGTAACTACCCCTTGAGCCATTAAGTGATTCAAACCTTTGAAGAAGGATTCTCTTTTTTGTGGATCCTTGGAGAGTCTTGAACCTCGGAATTGAGAAGGTGGGATCTCTCGAAATTCCAGTTTGTACCCTGAGGATATTGTGGATACCACCCAATTGTCCTGGATTTCTGACCGCCAAGTCGCTGAGAACTGACAAAGCCTTCCTCCCACTCGGCCGAGCGGGGGCGCCCCTTCACTGAGAGGTTTTGGGGGCTTGCTTATTAGCTCTTGCACCCCACGGCTTCTTGTTCTTCTGAGCTTGCCCCTTGGCTTTTGTGGGCGGCTAAAACAGGCCGCCGCCACTGGTTGGAGTCAGATTTCCCGGGAGCTGGGGAGAGAGAGCGTTTAAAACAAGGTCTCTTGTTTTTCTTTCTCTCAGGTAAAAGTCGTTTTACCACTTGATATCTTCTGTATATATTTTTCTAAATCTTCCCCAAATAGGCGTTCGCCATGGAACGGGAACTTGCCAACAGCTTTTTGCATGGGGTTTCCGCTGACCAATGCTTAAGCCAAAGTCTCTGCGCATCTGTACCAGCTGGAGTGTAAGGCGTGATGCCTGTATGATAGAATCTCTCATGGCATCCACTGTGAAGCATAAGGCTTTAGGCAAATTTTCCCAATTTCAAGCCTGCTCTGAAGGCAGTTCCTTCAGCCCCTGCTTTACCTGTTGGCTGATGACCTGACACATACCGACTGCTGCTACTGCAGGTTGGGTAATTGAGCCGGCCAAAAGGAAGGAGGATTTCAACTTCCTCTCAGAAGGATCTTTTAAACCCTAGTACATTATCCACCGGACATGTCAGGTTTTTATTTACACAACAAATAGCCGCATCTACCGCAGGCAGGCTCCATTTCTTTAAAAAAAAAATTTCCCCCATAGGATAAAGAATGTTAAACCTTTTTGGAGGTGAGAAACGCTTATCTGGATGTTGCCAGTTTGCGTATATTAGATCCTCTAGTAACGGATGAACCGGGAAGGAGCATGCACCTTGCAGGGATCTTAATGACCCTAGGGAGGAGACAGGTAATTCCGTTACCTCCGCAGAGGTTAACTTAAATGCCCTGCTATAGCATTGTACCTGTGACCTTAAAATCTGGCTCCTCATCCTCTGCTGATGTAGCCTCCTCCTCCTCCTCCCTCAGGTACTTCTGAAGGGAGGTCCAATACTGGAAGAGACCTGCTTCGCTTATTGTCCCTTTTTAGAGGACTTAGCGATTAAGGTAGCAATTTTTTCCTCCAGATTATTTAGGGCAGCTGATAAAGTGTCCTCAGTGACATATACAGGCCCAGGCTTCACTGGGGAAGCCGCCATACCTGACAGAGGTAATGGCTCATCCTGAACAGGTGCATTTAGCAACACAGGAGAGAAAGGTACCGAGTCAGCACAGTTAGAGCCTCCTCTCAGGCGGTGGTGCTTTCTTATCTCTTTTTGTCCGCATTACTTCCCCTGGAAGGCTTACTGCTTAGACAAAATACAAGGTACCTAAATGCATATACTACCGTGTTCAGTTTAGCAAATACATTAAGTATGCAACTTTTAACACATAACTATGCATAACATGGATGTCTTCTAGGAAGTACCCAATCCAACCACATGGAGTCTTACGTCCCTGTATAGCTGCTGTGTTTCTCTGCCAGGAACAAGAGAACTAACGAGCTTGCTTGCTGCTGCAGTGCTTCTCACACTGACAGCTTTTAAATTTGGCGCCGTTTCTGTGCCTGCGCGCGCCACGTGCCCGCGCACGCCTTCGCCCCCCCCTCCGATAAAGCGCACTCCCGCGCGCGCGCGCGCGGCCCTTAGCGCTATGGCGGTGGCCATAGTGAGAGAGGACTCTCATCAGCCCTTGTTCCCACTTACCTGCATCTGCAGGTGTCTGGTCGGCCACCGAAAGGAGGATCGGGGTGCCCCAGCAAGCTCAGCAGCGGAGGTGACGAGCAGTGTACTTCGCCGAAGCCGACACTGAACAGAGTGAGGTGAGTATATTCAGCTCTTTACTCCCCCCAGTGGTGGAAAAAAAGAAGACATCCACTTTTTGAAAAAGGTCCCAACCTAGTTATGGACCTTCTAATCTCACCTTATCCACGCCGCAGGTTTTTCTGCTGAAAGATTTCAGACAGATACCAAACTTCACCCTTCACGGTGGGCTATGTGTGCCAACCTTCAGGGATATGGGTTCCTATTTAAAGGATACCTCTCCCCTGGGCCTTGTACAAGACTCTTACCAGGACTTTATAGCGAAATAGCGAAAGTGCTGGATCTTAGAGCCCAGTCCTCCGAAGAGAGACATTACAGGCGACGCCTCATGGATGAGGCCCGGATCCCATCCAGATTCAGCTCATTTGTAGGCGTCTTGGATGGATCCGAAAGCATAGCTCTTTTACCCCCAGAGGGTCTCTTTGGTAGAGCTTTCCTTTAGCACCTCCTAACGCGTCCAACACCTTTCGACACTGGCGAAAAAACTGAGGTACTTCCCTGATGGGAGGGGTTATATGGAGGGGAACTGTCTTCCATTGGTTGTGCCAGTGTCCAATCACCGCTGGTGACCCTTAACCCATTATGTAATGACTAGCTCTGTGTCCCGTGGTGTACGATAAAGAAACATGCATTTATAGAAATCCAAACCATGCTGTATGCAATGGGTGCTCAACCTGTGGCCCTCCAGTTGTTGCCTCTGCCATTTTGCCATCATCCCATCATGCCTCTGCGAGTCATGCTTGTAACTGTCAACGGCTTGCAATGCCTCATGGGACTTGTAGTTCTACAACAGCTGGAAAGCCACAGGTTGAGCACCCATGCTGTATGCTTAAAAACACAAAACTTACATGGCCCTATAAACAGAGTTCAGTGATAACAAACCGTAATAAAATCAATCAAATAATATCACGCACCAAGCCATTTGTCTTAACATTTTACCTGCATCTCCAGATAAAGCAGCTGTGCTTTTACTCCTAGCCAAGTACGAATGTGTTGGTGTCAGCAGTCTTGACACCACACTGGACTCCCATGGGCTAAGCTGTGGTCGCCGACCTAAATGACACAAATATAATATCAGACACAAGTCGAATCAATGTAAAAAAGCAGAGCGACACAAGGACAGACACTTATATCTGTCCCATATTCATGTAAGAAATAGAGTCCTCTAATTAGAAGATGTTACTAATTATATTACAGTCATTTAAAAAAAAATTTTTTTATCAGGACTAGCATTATTTCACTGGGAATTTAAAGATATATCTAGAGAATCCAACATTTTGCAATATGACCTGATATTTGGTAAATGTTCACATGTGTACTATTTTAAGGGGCCAGTAAAGCATAGCGGTCCTCAAATTACGTGGCTTGGAAGTAAAGGCAAAACCTAACTCTAAACCTACTCCCACCCCCATTCTAAACCTAATCTAACTAGCCCTCTGGTCTGGTCCCAGGCCGAGCTGTCAGTGGGCAGCTTCAGTGTGTAGGAGAGGCTGCCGACAACAGGAGCCCCATAGTAAGTCTATATTATGACCTTACAAAATTCTTATTGACACCCTCATGCATATTGCAAGTGCACACATGTTCATGCTTGTCAAAATGCATGATAATGCAGTACCATGTGATTTGCTGTAGTGCGAATTTGAAAAATCATGCAGGCACCTTTGTTGTGAGTTTCTTGTGCACAGGGCAGCCTACTGAAATGAATGGGCTGCCCTAAACATACAAAGTAGAGCATGCTCAGTCACACTTCTTGGGGTGAACGAAGCCTTGAACTACTTATCTCTGCATCTTTAATGTAACATAGATTAACAAATACAGACACATTTGAAGTCTAGCCGGGTAGAAACCATGGCTTCTTCCACAGATACAACTGAGAAAAGAGCACAGCCACCCAGGGGCAGGACGTGTGTTATCTGCAGGATTACCAGGTTAAAAAAAAGGTAAAAATCCTTAACCACTTCAGCCCCGGGCCATTTTGGCTGGTTAAAGACCAGGCCCCTTTTTGCAATTCGGCACTGCGTCGCTTTAACTGACAATTGCGCGGTCGTGCGACGTGACTCCCAAACAACTTGACGTCCTTTTTTTCCCACAAATAGAGCTTTCTTTTGGTGGTATATGATCACCTCTGCGGTTTTTATTTGTTGCGCTTTAAACAAAAATAGAGCGACAACTTTGAAAAAAAATGAAATTTTTTTACTTTTTGCTATAATAAATATCCCCAAAAAATATATAAAAATAAATATTTTTTCCTCCATTTAAGCCGATACGTATTCTTCTACATAATTTTGGTAAAAAAAAAAAAATCGCAATAAGCATTTAATGATTGGTTTGCGCAAAAGTTATAGTATCTACAAAATAGGGGATCGTTTTATGGCATTTTTATAAAAAAAAATTTTAATAGTAATGGCGGCGATCAGCCATTTTTATTGTGACTGCGACATTATGGCGGACACATGGGACACTTTTGACACCATTTTGGGACCATTGTCATTTTTACAGCGATCAGTGCTATAAAAATGCACCGATTACTGTGAAAATGACACTTGCAGTGACGGGTTTAACCTCTAGGTGGCGCTGTAGGGGTTTAGTGTGACCTAATGAGTGATTCTAACTGAAGGGGGGCGTGGATTGGTGTGTGACATCACTGATCGTCGTTCCCTATGACAGGGAACAGACGATCAGTGACACTGCCACTAGGAAGAACGGGGAAAGGTTTGTTTACACTTACCTCCCGTTCTTCAGCTCTGTGACCCGATCGCGGGACACCGGCGGCGATCGGGTCCGCGAGTCCCGCCGGCGTGGTCATGGAGCTTCGGACCGGATCGCCGGCACGCGCGACCCACAGACAGGTTCTTAAAGGGGACTACCTGTACGCCCTTGTGCCTGTCCGTGCCATTCTGTCGACGTACATCGTCGTGCGGCGGTCCTTAAGTGGTTAAAGAGTAACTGCACTTTTGTTGAAAAAAAAAAAAAAAAAAACATTCCACTTTGGGTGATCTATATACATTTCAAGGATTTTTAACAAAATTCCTACCTTTTGTTATTCTGAATAAATAACTTTGTCTGTGTCCATGTGGGAGGTGAATCTGTATGGGAGTGGTTTTATAATTATCAATCAGCTGCTACACCTGCAGGGCTCCAATAAGGAAAATTGCAGGGTCTGCATCCCTTTAGGCCTGGTTCACACCTGTGCATTTTGTTTTTGATCTGTTTCTGCAGTGCTTTTTGCACATGCATTTTTGATGAGTTTTGTGTCTTTTTACGTTATTTGTTTTGCCCAATTTGTTGCCGGGAAGATTAACAAACACAAAACACATCAAAAACGCACTACATGCTTTTCTACAGTGTATCCATTAAAGTAAAAATGGAACAATTGAACCAAAAATGCAGTTTTGCGTTTTAAAATGTCCCTGACCTTTTCCAAAAACACAGCAGCTGAAAAAAGCATAGATGTGAACATGTCCCATAAGAAACCATGTTAAATGGACTGTAGTGTGTTTCTGAAAAAAGCACTAAAAAATGCATCAGTGTGAACCAGGCCTTAGATGTGATTTCCCTTTGGAAGTATCTGACCAAAAATTCTGCCAAAAATCTGTGAACCAAATCGCACAAGCAGAAAAATTTCAGGGTGCGTTCTCTGTACACAATCTGTGTACAGAATGCCTCAAGGTAGCCATATTGCATTTTACAGAAAATTACATCACTGCAGACTAAAAAGGAAAGGTAATTTTTAATAACATTCAATCACAATGTGACTTGAGTCGCAATTGTGTACACTATAGTTTTTTTTATTTCTAATCGTTTCTCAGGAAAGTGGAGTTAACCTTTAAAAAAGAATGCAGCCATCCAATTTAATGATGGGTAAACTGCAAAATATTACATGTTTGTTTTAGATACACTTTAGGGTCATAACTCCAGAGGAAGAGAAGTACTGGACAGCCTAAATGTATACAGCCAGCAGATGCATCTAGCTAAAAAATAGGTTAAATGTGTGCCATTCAAAAAACTATGAAGATATTATATTCCGATGGTAGGGGTCTTCATCATGGTCTTAAAAAAACAGAGACCCCCAGGATGTAATGTGTTTTTATTTTTTGTTTTTGTTTTTTGGTGGGGTCCTCTTATTTTAATTCCCTGCTAAAAAATATACGCTAGTCGAGCCAAGGCTGATATTTAGGCTGCATTCACATGGGTGTACAGAAAAGTGCATCCAGCCATGATCACTGCAGGTGACTGCTGGCTGTGCAAACAGGTATGAACAGCTGTGGCTGCAAACAGCCTGTCACTGCAATGTATGGGCTTGGTGGCAGCTGCTATATGCACATAGCTGTCAATCAGTAAATTCCTGCCACTGGGATTCACATCGTGGCTAAACCCCCTTGTGAATGTAGCGTGACATACTTACACTGCATGAATTAAAAAAACTAATTTCTTGATTGATTTACTCAGCCTGTGTCCTAGTATGTACAATCACCAATGCAAAGTCCCAAACTAACCCAACAACCCCAAGCAAGGCAACTAAAAAGGTAAAAGTCAGGCAAGGCCCAAGAGATCATAGGGTCATCTTCTGTTCAATGCTTGCGTCCGTTGAGTCCTGGATGTCCACCTGGTAAAAGTTAACAAACATGCGAACTGAGGACCAGGCGGCAGTCTTGCAGATCTGATAAACCAAAGCCTGATGGTGAAAATCCAGGAAGTAGTAACACTCCTAGAGGAGTGTGCCTTGACCATAAAGGTCTTAGGCCTGAATGATGAGTCCCTGAGTTCATCAAGCAAAAGTAGCGCAAGGAGCTAGCTGACCCTTGCGAGACCCTCAGGAATGACAGAGTCAGACCGATGAAAAGAGGCTGTAGCTGAGAGGTAAACTTGAACAGCGTACACCGCATACAAACAACGAAAATAAAATTTCCTTAAAATGCTCAGATGCAGGACATATAGTAAAGGTGGCAGACAGAAACAACCTTGAGAGGGAAAGAGGCCCCAGGTCTCACAACAACCTTTATCTTCTGCAATAAAATAAAAAGTTCTTTAAAGAGGTTGTAAACCTCCGGAATCGCATACTAGCTCATTATGAAATACTTACCTACATTACATTATTATTGAAATGAAAGCAGTGATGTTCCTCAGCGCGCTGATCTGGCCACCTGCCTCTGCTCTCTCTCTGAACAGCTCCCATACAACCCAGCCTGCCGGCGGTGCTCGCCCCCCCCCCCCCACACTCCCAGGCAGCCATAGCACACCAGCCTTCAAATTCCACTCGCAAAGTGGGAGCAGGCAAGTGGAATTTTTGAGGGCTGCCTTAGAACGATGGCCTGCAGTGCCGCCCGCATTCTGCTCCCACGGCCGACATCTTTCCCAGAGTTAAGTCCGGGTTTGCGGTATCCGGCGCTGTGATTGTCCAGAGCCGCGATTACGTCACTCCCATCGGTGCCACCAGTCATGGCACGGGCCCTGTCTTTTATTCAGTGTGCATGCGCCGATGACATCGGCGGCAGCGTATATAGTAAGTGTCTCCTAAACGGTGCAAGTTTAGGAGATATTTACAGTACCTAGAGGTAAGCCTTACTATAGGCTTACCTGTAGGTACAATTAAAGAGGAAGACTTTACTTCCTCTTTAAAAGAACAAGGCCACAAACTCAGGGACTTGGCTCGCAGAGTTGAATATGACCAGGAAGGCAATCTATTGAGTAAAGAATTCCATAAGAGGTTCAAAGGGTAAACCAACAGAACCAGACTGAAATCCTACAGTGTTGACTTGAACATACAGGATAAACAGTGTGTGTGAACGACACCCAGCACAATGGCCCTCACTAAAGGAGTGAAAGCAAGCAGCTTCTGGAAAATAAATAAGGCCGCAATTTGACCCTCG
Source organism: Rana muscosa (assembly GCA_029206835.1). Lineage (NCBI taxonomy): Eukaryota > Metazoa > Chordata > Amphibia > Anura > Ranidae > Rana > Rana muscosa. The sequence continues at coordinate 434,670,859 of CM055122.1, read as the reverse complement.
ATCGAGAGTCCTCAAGGCCAAACGTTTATCTAAACCCAACTGGAGAAAAAAAATTACAGGATTTGCCCCACGGAGTAGTTCTTGGGACGGCACCAAGTGAAGTATGCCGATAGAGCATGCAAGAGTAAATTTCCCAGCTTTTAGCAGTATGGGAATAACCACATCTGAAATGCCCCATTCCACCAGGGTCTAGGACTCAACAGCCAAGCTGTCAAAGCCAGCAATTGAGAAGCAGGGTGGAAGGACATTCCTTGGGACATAAGGTCTTGACAATCAGAAAGGGCCCACATATAGTCTGCCAGGAGAAACTGAATCTTCTCTATAGGAGATAAAGTCTCTGGACCGGGCCACATCCAGGACTAGGCTTAGGTATTCCAGGTGATAAATCTGATCCAACATGAGCTTCTGGAGGTTTGGATCCATCCAAATCTCTACAGAGTCTGCATCATACGTTAAACCTTGGCTGACAGAAATTGCGCTGACTGTTTCCTCAGTAAGAAGTTGTCCAGATATCCAATGATGAGAATTCCCTGGGAGCAGATCAAATTCAGAACAGGCGCCACCACCTTGTAAACATCCGAGGTACAGTGGAGAGACCAAAGAAGAGCAACAAACTGGTGATGTTGCACTCCCACTGCAAAACACAGGTAGCAGTGATGTGCCGGAAAGATTGGAACATCCCTGATGTCCTTAGAGGCCAGAAAATCTCCCTTGTGTAGGGAAGCATACAGAAGTTTTGCACTTGCAGGTATCTTCTAGGGAGATTCAAATCCAGAATGGGACAAACGTTCCTTTTTGCCCTGGGGTGGAAAATACGTTGAAATAAAAACCATGAAATTCTTTTGGCTCCGAGACAGGGGTGATGACCCTTTGAAGGAGGAGTTTCTATAAAGCAACAAGATTAATCAACGGTTGGCAAGTTTGACAGCATCTTGTGTCGAATTCTCTTAACTGAAAACGTCACTGTCCTCTCCTTATAGGACAAGGAGCTCAACGAGGGGCAGAATAAAGTCAAGAAGAGACTCTGAAGGAGACGTCTAGGGGGCTTGCTTATGGCCCCTTTTTAGCTAGATGGCTTTCCAAAAAACTCAAACACAGCTGCACCAAATTCCTCACTAGACAAATAGAATGAGGAAGGGGCACCTGAAGACGCAGAGGACGACACAGAGGCAAACTATACCATGTTAGAATCCCTAGGAGGTGTGATGCAGACCCCCTCTGGACCACTAGATGAAGGAGAGCCAGCAGATCCCAAAGCCCCAGCTGCCCTGCATTTTTGATCCACCGTGTGAGGAGAATCTCCTTAGGGATGCTAACAGATGTGGCAGCAGGGGACAGTGCCTTGTGTGCTCAGTCACCCTCATTAGGGGTCTCAATGCATCCAGAGATCACTTTGCCAGTTCTGTGTTTAGTTGCTGGGAATGGACAGTAGTTGCCTGATGTGTGGTAAGCCAGTCAAAATTGCATGCACATGCGCAGAACTGTCACCAGGAGAATGGCTGCGCACAGAAAAGGTGCCAAATCAAAACAAATAACTGTACTGAGCTTCTTTCCATTTTTTGTTGCAACCCAAAAGAGCTGCAGCCAGTGCTCTGCATTACCCCAAACAGGCTTTGAGCACAGCAGCCTACTGGGAACCAAGGCAGGGCACAAGTCTAACTTACCTGAATCCAGTTTCACAGACCACCACATGAACAGTGGTAAACTTAATGGGGACAAGCCCCATACAAATCTTTGCCCTTTGGGGTTAATCCCATAAGCGAGGCTTCAGGGACAGCTCTCCCCCGGCTGATGGACCATGGTCCTGGACCTGTATAGCACCCGGTGGCTAACTCAACACGATGCACTGTGTGCCAAGGTGAGCACCAGATGCAGTATCCAATGCATGAAGCAATATTAGAGGCTGGCCAGGAATTCTTCCGGCAGGGGGGGCTGGTACTGTCCCCCAACAGACTACAGAGGAGTTAACTGATCCATAAAGCTCCCGAGGGGTGGAAAAATAGAAATGTAGCAGCTAGAGACTTGCCAGAAGAAATCCATTGAGAAAATATGCAGAAAGTGGAACAAGCTCAGAAGGAGAGAAGACGTCCATCATCTAAGGGTACTAGAGAAAACTAAAAAGGCATTCTGGAATTCGGAGGATTAAAGTAGGGATGTCCTTACAGCTTTTACTATGCTAGTGTCAAATTACCTCAAGGTAGCTGCTACACCCATTAAATGCAAAAAGGCTTCTTTATTAAATCACAGGATAAAAACACCCCCACCTCTTTTGGCTGAAACACGTTCGCAGTATCCTTTGGTGTTTGTATCCTGTAATTTAATAAATTAAATGTAATAATAATTTGTACAAGCCCACAGATGGGTGCTGGCTTTGCATTTATTGGTTGGAAAGGTTTGCAGGAGCCTCAGCCATAGCACCTTTATATGCACACTGATATCGGATCCACTTGCTAGATAGAGCATGGTAAGTTTCCATTCTTGGAGAAGCTACACCCTTTGGTGAATGAATTATCAGTCTGTGTCCTCTGAGGTATGATCAAGAAATATATTTTTTGTATTGCTGAATCGCTTCGATGTTGCCACTCTCTTATTTAAAGCCAACTAGCTGATTTGATGTACAGCATGGAATTATGCTATTCTCTATATTTTTTCCAGATACATATCCACATTTGATAATAATTAGCTCAGATATATGCTACGTGCTTGTATCAAAAAAGCTTAGTTTGTACTGGACTGTAAATTCTGACAAAACAGCAAACTAAATAATATGTTGCAACATGACAAATAAATTACTGTGTACAAAGGGATATATGGTTTACTTTAGGAAAGGCAGAATTCGCACAATACAAAATACATTAAAATACACTTTTTACTTATCAGCATGCACAACACACATTTATTGCCCTCAGATATGAAGCACAATGATAGTAATGGGCACTGTCACAAACAAAAACACAAAGAGAAATGCATGGATGAATATGGGAAACGTGTATAAAATTTCAAGGACAAGCCATATTGACAAAACTGTAGCGTCCTTGGCCCTGGCGATTATGTAAATGAAATTTCAACTGGGATATTGTATGTACTGGAAAATAGCTGTAACCCAGCAATAACCTTTATTAGCGGGTCACCTATTCTTAACCTCAATCTAAAACTTAAAATCAAAACCTTAGCTGCTGTAAAATGTTTTTAATACATTTAATTTAGAAACAGGAGCTTTCGAGCAGAACAAGATGGAACAAATGGGGGAACATTTTTCCAATGCACCTGTTCAGTAACTGCACTGAAACAGACTGCTGTCATTTTTTTGTTCTTCCTAAAATGGCAACCAACTGAGAATATAAGGCTGCACATCAAAATTAACGGTCAAATATCTAATTTTGATGTGCATGAATGGTGACTCTTACATGTGTATTCATGAATGCCAATTACAAGGTCCATCCTTTAAAAGAGATACCAAATGTGAGCTAAACATTTGTAGAAATGTTTTATGCAGTAAGTTAAAATTATGTTAAAATGGTCTGCAATTAACTAAACACTAAAAGTTAGATATTAGTTAGATTAGTTCTGGGTTGCTGATAACGTAAAGGAACTTTTTCATAGCTGCTCCAGTATGGCGGATACAATGAAGTTCACCACTACACCATTTTGTTTATGACACTGTACCTCTGTCTGGAGAATTAAGTAATGTTGCGGAAGAGGTGGAGAGTCGCTTGTTAATAACGGGATCAACATGTTTCGAAAGGTTCATTGTTGAAACTGACCTCCTGTCTGGATCTAAAACAAATGGAAATATTGCTAATTGGCAGCACTTCGATAAGTATTCCAGTAAGGGAAAACTAGGTATGCGAGTACGGTTTCTCAACCCTCTCTGTAAAAGATCTGAATAGAGCACTCCAGTCAGACTAGCCATTAAAATACCATCAGCAGGGAGGACAGCAAACATACTAAAGTTGAGTTACTACATAGAAAATTGTTGTATGGTACCAATTTGATCTAACAACTGTTTAGTTCACCATGACCCCCATCAATAAATTTTCATACAATACACAATTTATATTCTCAATTAAAAAGACTGTAAAAAAAGGATAAAAACACAAAGTGTGGCATATGTAAATAAGCCTGGGAACCTCGTGTACCAGCACTTTGGCAAATATTTTTTGCCTGGTCAGCTTTTACTATTGACCAGTGACTTTTGTCTATCAAAGTCATGGGCCAACAGTGGAGTGCAAGAGGGGCTCTCGAATGGGGAAAGGGGTTAACATTTGCATACCAGAGTACCCTGGTATTCAGGTCACTATGGTGCGCTACAAGAAAGCAGACAATGTATGCAGACACCTCTAAGGTCCTACTCCATTGTACCAATGAAAATTTACTTTACCTGGCAGCCAAGTGGTTGTTGTCTTTAAATGCTTTACTTTTTTTTACCTCCAAATGAACCAATAAGAATTGTAACCAAACAACTACATTTTCACCAAACCTCAGATACTCGTTCCAAAAAGTCTCTAGTTTATCTAGGTATTGTGCTGCTTACTTTAGAGATGCATAGACTAGTATATTGAAATCACAGTTCATTTCTTCATGGCGATTTGGCTTTCTAGTAATAAATGCATGCAACAATGTACACTGAAATGGTGCACCACCATTCCTGCAACAGCTAAAATGTTTGCAGTTTCTCTGCAGTGCCAGTGATGAGTTTCTTGATCTTACAAAATTTGCCCTTACTTCAACAGTCCTCCTTATAAGGAAGATTTTAGGGCAGAAGTATGACACTGAGCTGACACTTTTTTTGAGGGTGCTTTCATCCTCACCCTTTCTGATGAATCATCTGACATTTCCTCAGTAGGTGGCCACATCAACTGCCTTCCACCTGTCATCCCTTTGATTAAAAATCAAAGGAGCCAGGTAGAAAAAACTGAACAACGGCTATATTCAATAAGTTCTCAATGAACTACCACGGTGCTGTTGAGTGCTGTGGTAGTTCATTGATTCTTCCTGCCCATATGATGGGCAGACAGCTTACACTGACAGTCTGCAGGAGTCCTGAATGGCATCAGCAATCAGCAGGTCGCTGGTGCAATGCTTTCCAGGCTCATAAAAAAAAATAAAAAAATAAAAAATTAATGCACATTTTTGTTATCTGCACAAAAAAAAATTTGCATTTATTATGTTTTTTTAAAAAGGTGACCTTATCCTTTAAAAGGATGTGTTCTAAATGAACGGCCCCATGCCCCCCCGATCTCCGCTGTGACAAAAGACCGGGGAACTTCTCCCCTTGTCTGCTGCCAAAATTCAAGAGACGTGGCCGGGTAGGCTGTAAATGGAAAACTACAAGATCTGGCAGCCTTTGAAGCTGTCGGCTTGATGTTTTCAATGAACTACCACTGTGCTGTGAGCGCTGTAGAAGTTCATCGAGTCTTCCTGTCAGAATGTATCAGCCCCCTCGTACAAGGAAGCCAAAAAACTGACAGATCTGCAAGAGACCTGCATGGCATTAGCGATCTGCCAATCGCTGGTACAATGCTTTACAGGCTCCTAAACCAAAAATTAATAAGTGCACTTTTTTTTATGCAAAAAAGATGTGCATTTATAATTTTTTATCAAAAGGTGAACTTATCCTTAAGCTCTAAACTCTTTTCTTGTATTAAAGCCAATTAAGTTCTGATACATATTAACATCATCACACAATTACTTATCAATTGGAAGAGTGTCCAAATGTTTGTATATGCCACACTTCATGTTTAATTCTTTTTGCCAAACTGTTAATTCAATAAATCACAGAAAAAGTCTGTTCCGTAGAGAGTTTACTTTTTTGTTCTGGAAAATCAACATAGTATATAATTTGACTAGTAGTGGCCAAACTTAATTATTTATTTCAGTATTTTAGCTTAGTCTGCACACCTGAAGGCTCCTCCTGACCCAGAGAAGAGCTGTAGATATAGGACAAACAACTTTCTATTAATGCTCCATTCCAGGGTGACTAGAACAACCACAATGACAACACAAGGCAGAAAAAACAACACATAATGCAGAAGAAAAAGCCAGAGAAAGACTAAATAACATTTAATGCAAACTTATAGAATAACAAAAACTTTTGCAGTTTTTGTGCAATACCCCACACAATTATACTACATAAGGCAACTGCCATTTCAATATACGCTACCAAATATGAAATACCTTTCACAGACCAAGCATATGGACTGTTGCCACGGGTTTGGAACTATACACTGTATAAAACTTGTTTAACCCCTTTGAAATCAATACTACTAAAATGCTTTGAGTGGTTACAAAACAGGTTCTATTTTCACAAATTCACAAAAGCAGAGGCAAGGAAAGAAGGGTCACAAAACAGTGGTGTAAGTACCACCTCTTCTAACATAACCCTTGGCTTGGAAATGAAGAGCCAGGTCAGATAAATCGATATTGGTGAAAGATGAGTCAACAAAGTAACCTAGAAACAAAACATGCAGAAATGAAGTAAAGAAGAAAAAAAATAAAATAAAAGGTTTGTAGTTGAAAATGAGATGGAAAGAGCAATGAATTTACAGTACCAGCTAAGAACTTGTTGCAGTTCTCATAAGTTTACCATTCACATACTAACAATAGGAAATGTACACTAAAGGAACATGAAAAATCTGATTCATGTCAAAACTGGTGCTAACTTAAAGGGGTTGTAAAGGAAAAAGTTTTACCTTAATGCATTCTATGCATTAAGGTGAAAAAACATCCGACAATTGCGGCTCCCCCTGGCCCCCCCGTTTAGCTTACCTGACCCCTAGAAAGTCCCGCGCTCGCCCCCGACATCCTCATCGCCGCTCAGCCTAGCCGTTGATTGGTTACAGTGGATGGATTGAAAGCAGCGCAGCCATTGGCTTGCGCTGCTGTCAATCACATCCAATGACGCGGCACGCCGGGGCTGAGTGATACAGTGAGCGGCAATAGCCGCTGGCTGTATCACTGGATATAGGTGGTGAGTGACTGCGGGGAGGAGCCGAGACAGCCGTCGAGGGACCCCAGAAGACGTGGATCGGGGCCACTCTGTGCAAAACGAGCTGCACAGCGGAGGGAAGTATAACATGTTTGTTATTTTTAAAAACAAAAAAAAATTCTGTTTAGTGATCCTTTAAGCACTGTGCAGGTAAAACACATTACACTTGCTTTATTGTGAAGTAGAACAGTACCTTTAATATTTTAATTAATTTAAATAATTTAATTATCATCATTTAATGTAAATAGCATCACAACAATTTAGCAATCTTAGGGCTTATGCACACTGCAGCTCAGAGGAGCTCAAAGAAGTGGCTCCTCCAGGCTTTTGACCTCTTTTTTTTTTTCTGCCTAGAAACTCCCCTCCATGTTAGCCAATGTGTCCATGCACACTTTGCCTTTTTCAGGCATATGCTCTTGCAGGCAGGAAAAACCCCCCACCAAACGCGTGTTTTTGAGAGGCGCTGGTGCCTCAAAAAAGCTCAAAAATAGTTTGTTCCAGCGTTATGTTTCGTCTATACAGTGGCTAAGAAAATACTATCTAGGAGGGTTTGTGAAAAAAACGCTTATGCTCAAAAGGAGCTTGAAGGAGCTCAATAAAAACGTGCACAAGAAAACAAAAAAGCACAAGCTTCTTCAAGCTGAAATAAGCTCAAATGTCTATAAAAGCAGCTTTTTTTTTTTTTTTTTTAGCTGCAGTGTGCATGATCCCTTAATTACATGGCTGCACTATATTATATAGAGTATGGGGCAAAATTTAATCAACAGCATGACAAAAAAGCTGAAACAGTTCCCAGCTAATTTTACCAAGCTGAATAAAAAACACCCACAGTGACACGCTTTCAACTATCCAGAGTTACTGGAACATGCAGTAACTAATCAGCAAACTAATTTAATTTTTCCAGCCGCCAAATCCAATAAAAAAACGATTGCTAGCTATGGACATGGTTCTGGCAGTCTGGTTTTACCTGAGGTACTTATACTTGGGTTGCTTTGTAGAGAGCCTCCCCAAGACCATCTGTTGTTCTTCTGTCTTGGCTTCTGACTCCTTTGTATTGTACGCCTCACTACTGCTTCATGTCGTTCCTTCAAAAGAAAACACAACAAAGCTAGCTGACAGCCTGAAGAAAAGTGGTCAGCAGTAGAAATGTGAAGACATATGCTTACTACACACATTTGTACAAGTCTTTTTATTGGAAACACAGTAATGAGCACAAAAGGATGTTTGAGATGTGTCTGAGATGTTACAAAATAATAGGATTTTTGTACTCACCTTAATATCCTCTTCTTGGAGTCCATTGGGGGGACACGAGACATCATATAATTTGGAGTTATACTGTTGCATATGGGAGGACTGGACACTGTCAAACCGAAAAATAGGATTTTTATAACAGCTTACCTGTAAAATCCTTTTCTTGGAGTACACCACGGGACACAGAGCTAGTCATTACATAATGGGTTAAGGGTCACCAGCGGTGATTGGACACTGGCACAACCAATGGAAGACAGTTCCCCTCCATATAACCCCTCCCATCAGGGAAGTACCTCAGTTTTGTAGCAAAGCAGTAAGGTTCCCATAAGAAGGGGGGGACCTCTGTGTCCCGTGGTGTACTCCAAGAAAAGGATTTTACAGGTAAGCTGTTATAAAAATCCTATTTTCTTTATCGTACACCACGGGACACAGAGCTAGTCATTACATAATGGGACGTCCCAGAGCAATGCTCATATGAAGGGGGGGAGACACAGATCAAAACAGGCCGCTTGCGGACCAGAAGCCCTATACTGCTGCCTGCAGCACACTTCGCCCAAAGGCGGAATCCTCATGTCCCTTCACATCTATTTGATAGAATTTGGAAAATGTATGGACTGAAGACCAAGTTGCAGCTTTACAGATCTGAGCCATCGAAGCCTGGTGGTGCACTGCCCATGAAGCACCTATCGCCCTGGTAGAGTGCGCCTTAACAGGAAAAGGAGGAGTCCTGTTCTTTAAACCATAAGCTTGAATAATTACTTGTCTAATCCACCTGGAAATGGTGGATTTTGATACCGCTTGGCCCTTCTTGGGCCCATCTGGTAAAATAAACAAAACATCTGTTTTACGTATCTGAGCGGTTGCTTGCAGATACACCTTTACCGCTCTCACTGGATCTAGAGAGTGTAATAATTTTTCCCCCGCCGTCCGCGGGTTTGGAAAAAAGGAAGGCAGAACAATGTCTTGATTCAAGTGAAAAGCCGACACCACCTTAGGTAGAAAAGCCGGATGGGGTCGTAGTACGATTTTGTCCTTGTGACATATTAGATAAGGCTCTTTACAAGAAAGAGCTGCTAGCTCTGATACTCTCCTAGCAGAAGCTATAGCAATCAGAAAGGCCAACTTCCTACTTAATATAATTAAAGGAATATGGCGAATAGGTTCAAAAGGTTGCTTTTGCAACACTGACAATACCAAATTCAAATCCCATGGACACAAGGGAGTCCTAACTGGAGGATTTATCCTCAGTACCCCCTTAATGAATGTCCGAACTAGGGAGTGAGATGCCAATGGTCTCTGAAAGAAGACTGATAGAGCCGATATTTGCCCTTTGATGGTGCTAAGGGCTAAATTCATATCCACTCCTAACTGGCAAAAAGCAAGAATCCTACTTATTTCATACTTCTGAGGATTCCAACATCTGGATTCACACCAGGAAACGTATGCTCTCCAGACTCTCTGATAGATGAGTCTGGAGGCTGGCTTTCTAGCATTAATGAGCGTAGAAAGAGCCGGACCAGAGACCCCTCTCTTTTTTAAAAATGTGGGTCTCAGCAGCCAGGCCGTCAACTTTAGCCTTTGTAAGGAAGGGTGGAATACTGGACCCTGTGACAGCAGGTCGTGTCGGAGTGGAAACTTCCAGGGCCTTCCTATCGCCGTTTTTACAATCTCGGCGTACCAAGGCCTCCTGGGCCAGTTTGGGGCCACTAGGATTACTGGTATTCCCTCCTCCTTGATCCTGCGAAGCAGTCTTTGTAGAAGAGGAATCGGAGAGAATGCCTAGATCAGTGAGAACTGATTCCATGGAGTTATTAGAGCGTCTGTATTATTAGAGCGTCTGTCCCGTAGGCTAGAGGATCTCTCGTTCTGGACACAAAGTTGTCCAATTTCTTGTTGAACCTGGCAGCTAGCAGGTCTACATCTGGGTTTCCCCATCTCAGACATATGGCCTGAAAGATCTCGGGGTGAAGAGACCACTCCCTGGTAGCAGCTGCTGACGACTCAGGTAGTCTGCTTGCCAATTTTCCATCCCTGGAATGAAGATTGCAGAAAGGCAAGGTACATGCTCTTCTGCCCATGCCAGGATCCGGTTCACCTCTCTTTGGGCTGCCCGACTGCGGGTGCCTCCTTGGTGATTGATGTAAGCTACTGCAGTAGCATTGTCGGATTGAACCCGAACTGGGTAGCCCTGTAACCTGTATGTCCAGGTTTTGAGGGCTAGATATACCGCCCGGATCCTAGCACATTGATGGGCAGGATCCCCTGAGTCTTGGCCCAGGTTCCCTGGGTAGAAGCCTCCTCGAATACTGCACCCCAGTCGGATAGGCTGGCATCCCTAGATACCACCTTCCAGGCCACTGGGAGGAAGGACTTTCCCTTCCGTAAATTCCTGGCTTCTAGCCACCAATCGAAGCTGTGGCGTACTTGTGAGGACAGGCGCATGGGTATATCCAGAGCTTGGCTCTTCCTGTTCCAGGAAGCTAAAATATTGCCTTGAAGTAGTCTCGAATGAAACTGGGCGTAAGGGACCGCCTCGAAGGAGGCTACCATCTTTCCCAATAGTCTCATGCAAAGGCGAACAGACGGCCTCTTGTTTGCTTTGACCTTGTGGATCAGGTCTTTCAGAGACTGTATCTTCGGTTCTGGCAGGTATACCCCGTTTTGGGCTGTATCTATGATCATGCCCAGGTACCCTATCCTTCTTTGGGCCTGGAGAGAGGATTTTTGTAAATTTATAATCCATCCTAAATGCTCCAGGTATCCTACTGTAGTGTGTACAGCGTGACCCAATCCGTCCTTTGACTGATCTATTACTAGTAGATCGTCCAGATAGGCTGTTACCGCAATGCCCCGTGTTCTTAGGTTTGCTAACAGAGGAGCTAGCACCTTTGTGAATACTATGGGCGCGGTGGCTACACCAAACGGCAGAGCCACAAATTGAAAGTGGCGATCTTCTACCGCAAACCTTAGGAATCTTTGGTGAGCGGGGAGGATGGGTATGTGTAAATGTGCGTCCTTGATATCTATGAGCGCCATGAATTTTCCGCCCTTTAAAGTGGCGGCCACGGATCGGATCGTTTCCATTCGAAAATGGCGATCGTTCAGGAACCGATTTAGGGATTTTAGATCCAGGATGGGTCTGACATCTCCATTTGGCTTTGGAATCACAAAGAGGTTTGAGTAAAAACCTGAACCTCGCTCTTTTTGGGGTACGTCTGTAACTACCCCTTGAGCCCTTAAGTGATTCAAACCTTTGAAGAAGGATTCTCTTTTTTGTGGATCCTTGGAGAGTCTTGAACCTCGGAATTGAGAAGATGGGATCTCTCGAAATTCCAGTTTGTACCCTGAGGATATTGTGGATACTACCCAATTGTCCTGGATTTCTGACCACCAAGTTGCTCAGAACTGACAAAGCCTTCCTCCCACTCGGCCGAGCGGGGGCGCCCCTTCACTGAGAGGCTTTGGGGCTTGCTTATTAGCTCTTGCACCCCACGGCTTCTTGTTCTTCTGAGCTTGCCCCTTGGCTTTTGTGGGCGGCTAAAACAGGCCACCGCCACTGGTTGGAGTCAGATTTCCCGGGAGCTGGGGAGAGAGCGTTTAAAACAAGATCTCTTGTTTTTCTTTCTCTCAGGTAAAAGTCGTTTTACCACTTGATCTTCTGTATATATTTTTCTAAATCTTCCCCAAATAGGCGTTCGCCATGGAACGGGAACTTGCCAACAGCTTTTTGCATGGGGTCTCCGCTGACCAATGCTTAAGCCAAAGTACTCTGCGCATCTGTACCAGCTGGAGTGTAAGGCGTGATGCTTGTATGATAGAATCTCTCATGGCATCCACTGTGAAGCATAAGGCTTTAGGCAAATTTTCCCAATTTCTAGCCTGCTCTGAAGGCAGTTCCTTCAGCCCCTGCTTTACCTGTTGGCTGATGACCTGACCCATACCGACTGCTGCTACTGCAGGTTGGGTAATTGAGCCGGCCAAAAGGGAGGAGGATTTCAACTTCCTCTCAGAAGGATCTTTTAAACCCTTGTACATTATCCACCGGACATGTCAGGTTTTTATTTACACAAGAAATAGCCGCAACTACCGCAGGCAGGCTCCATTTCTTTAAAAAAAAAATTTCCCCCATAGGATAAAGAATGTTAAACCTTTTTGGAGGTGAGAAACGCTTATCTGGATGTTGCCAGTTTGCGTATATTAGATCCTCTAGTAACGGATGAACCGGGAAGGAGCATGCACCTTGCAGGGATCTTAATGACCCTAGGGAGGAGACAGGTAATTCCGTTACCTCCGCAGAGGTTAACTTAAATGCACTGCTATAGCATTGTACCTGTGACCTTAAAATCTGGCTCCTCATCCTCTGCTGATGTAGCCTCCTCCTCCTCATCCTCCTCCCTCAGGTACTTCTGAAGGGAGGTCCAATACTGGAAGAGACCTGCTTCGCTTATTGTCCCTTTTTAGAGGACTTAGCGATTAAGGTAGCAATTTTTTCCTCCAGATTATTTAGGGCAGCTGATAAAGTGTCCTCAGTGACATATACAGGCCCAGGCTTCACTGAGGAAGCCGCCATACCTGACAGAGGTAATGGCTCATCCTGAACAGGTGCATTTAGCAACACAGGAGAGAAAGGTACCGAGTCAGCACAGTTAGAGCCTCCTCTCAGGCGGTGGTGCTTTCTTATCTCTTTTTGTCCGTATTACTTCCCCTGGAAGGCTTACTGTTTAGACAAAATACAAGGTACCTAAATGCATATACTACCGTGTTCAGTTTAGCAAATACAATAAGTATGCAACTTTTAACACATAACTATGCATAACATGGATGTCTTCTAGGAAGTACCCAATCCAACCACATGGAGTCTTACGTCCCTGTATAGCTGCTGTGTTTCTCTGCCAGGAATAAGAGAACTAACGAGCTTGCTTGCTGCTGCAGTGCTTCTCACACTGACAGTCTTTTAAATTTGGCGCCGTTTCTGTGCCTGCGCGCGCCACGTGCCCGCGCACGCCTTCGCCCCCCCCCCTCCGGTAAAGCGCGCTCCCGCGCGCGCGGCCCTTAGCGCTATGGCGGTGGCCATAGTGAGAGAGGACTCTCATCAGCCCTTGTTCCCACTTACCTGCATCTGCAGGTGTCTGGTCGGCCACCGAAAGGAGGATCGGGGTGCCCCAGCAAGCTCAGCAGCGGAGGTGACGAGCAGTGTACTTCGCCGAAGCCGACACTGAACAGAGTGAGGTGAGTATATTCAGCTCTTTACTCCCCCCAGTGGTGGAAAAAAAGAAGACATCCACTTTTTGAAAAAGGTCCCAACCTAGTTATGGACCTTCTAATCTCACCTTATCCACGCCGCAGGTTTTTCTGCTGAAAGATTTCAGACAGATACCAAACTTCACCCTTCACGGTGGGCTATGTGTGCCAACCTTCAGGGATATGGGTTCCTATTTAAAGGATACCTCTCCCCTGGGCCTTGTACAAGACTCTTACCAGGACTTTATAGCGAAATAGCGAAAGTGCTGGATCTTAGAGCCCAGTCCTCCGAAGAGAGACATTACAGGCGACGCCTCATGGATGAGGCCCGGATCCCATCCAGATTCAGCTCATTTGTAGGCGTCTTGGATGGATCCGAAAGCATAGCTCTTTTACCCCCAGAGGGTCTCTTTGGTAGAGCTTTCCTTTAGCACCTCCTAACGCGTCCAACACCTTTCGACACTGGCGAAAAAACTGAGGTACTTCCCTGATGGGAGGGGTTATATGGAGGGGAACTGTCTTCCATTGGTTGTGCCAGTGTCCAATCACCGCTGGTGACCCTTAACCCATTATGTAATGACTAGCTCTGTGTCCCGTGGTGTACGATAAAGAAAATCTGTAGGCCAGGATAACCCCTCTTACTACTAGCACGCCTCAGTTTGTAGCAAGCAGTACCAGGCGCATGACTGTAAACACAGAGGGGTGGAACCTGGAACCTTCAATGGACTACAAGAAAAGGATTTTACGGTGAGTACAAAAAAGGAATTTGGACTTTGCTCAGAATTCTATATATTTGGGAAGAGTACAGGACACAGGCAACTTATTCATACACCATGGGTTATAGGCTCATACCTTAAGGGGATTAGACAATGGCAAGGTTTTGAAGACACCCCCATTATAAAGTAAACAAGAACAGTTAGGGAGGGTGTCCTGTACTTTAAGATATGGAATTCAGACCAAGGTCAAAATTCTCATTATGCTAATCCCACAGTACAAGACAAAGGACTTTTACTCCTACATCATGGGACATCCCCAAGCAAAGAAAACAAAGGATGGGCAACTACTAGGTAAAAAACGGAACTATGCCAACAAGCCCATAAAACAATTGGGGTCAAGGACCCAAGTTCAGAGTGCTGCTTAAAGAACCTTACGGCCAAAAGCTGCATACGCAAAAGATTGGACACCACCACAACCTGGCAAAGCTTTGAGAAGGTATGAACAGAAGACTAGGTGGCAGCCTTACACAGTTGGACAACAGAGGCTTAGTGCCTGAAAGCCCAGGATACTCATATAGATCCGATGCAGTGGGCACGCAACCGTGCAGGAGAAGGTTTTTGTTTAGAAGCATAAATCTTGCAATTATATTCCTGATCCACCATGCCATGGTGTATTTTGAAGTAGGGTGCCCTTTGCGAGGTCCCAAGGAAAGAACAAACAGGGGATTTTATTTGTCTAATGGAAGTAGTAGCTTTTAGGTACACTCTAACGTCCAGGCAATGTAAAGAGAATCCTTTTGAATGCTTTGAAGCAGGGTACAAAGATGGCAGAACAATCTCATTGTGATGGAATGTGGAAACCACCTTTGGGAAGACAGGATGGTCTTGGGTGTAATACAACCTTGCCGTTGTGAAGTATGAGGAAAGGTCCTTTACAGGAAAGGGCTGACAGTTCAGATACACGTGACAGACATGATGGCCACCAAAAAGCCTACTTTGCTGACAAGAATTTCCAAGGGAATATTTCTGATAAATTCAAAGGGTGGTTTCTGCAGGTCATACAGAAACTAATTAGGGTTTAAGGGAATTACAGGATGATAAAGGTTTATAATAAAGGTTACAGAGGAACGGCAGTCTGCTTGCATAATTTGTAATAAAAACATCTTTGCCATTCTGAAGCTTCCCTCCAACCACTTTGCATAATATTTTATATATATATATACACTGATTCTGTACGTGCCAAATATGCTGCAGAAATCTCCCTCCACTACGTCTGGCTGCAGCCATTTTAACTGTGGGCAGACTGAAGCTGCTGCCTGTTCACTTCCTGGATTTACACAGAGGTACACCTCCAGCTCTGCCGCTTTCATTGGCCCTCTTATGAGTCATCCCTCCTCCCTTCCTGGCCAGAGAGATGTGCATGATGTCATAAGTCTAGGCTAATGACCGGACAAGAAAAAGGAAGTGGGCAGTATAAGGTATTAACTGGTAGAAAAAAAATAGGATTTTTGTACTCACCGTAAAATCTTTTTCTCTCGAGTTCATTGACGGACACAGCGCCTTTAATCTTGACCTTAGGGTTATATCGCCACCTTCAGGAGAGGACTAGGCAGAACATGTAACACATGTAAAAACCGCAAAGCTTTACAGTACCGCCCAGGGGGCGGTCCTACTGGCTATAAACCCCTCACACTGCATGCAGCAGCTCAGTTCGTCAAAAAGCAGTACAAACATAAATAGGAGGGGTGGGTGCTGTGTTCGTCAATGAACTTCAGAGAAAAGGATTTTACGATGAGTACAAAAATCCTATTTTCTCTTTCGTTCATTGACGGACACAGCTCCTTTAATCTTGACCTTAGGGACGTCTCCAAGCAGTGTCAAAAAACGAGGGGTGGGAACAGCAAGCAAACAACCTCCACCCAAAACAACCATAGCTCCTCAACGGAGGAATTGCAACCTCAAAAAGCCGCCAGCAAAACCTTGCGGCCGAAGGAAGCATCCGCAGAGACACTAACATCAACCTTGTAAAATTTTGTGAAAGTGTGAACGGATGACCATGTGGCCACCTTACATACCTGGGAAACGGACGCCTGATGTCGGAAAGCCCAGGAGGCACCAATTGCCCTGGTCGAATGCGCCGTGCCAGGAAAGGGAGGCGCCCGCCCTTTTAGGGCATAAGCCTGAACCACGATCTGTCTGATCCACCGTGAAATGGTGGCCGACGAGACCGCCAGGCCCTTCTTTGGACCAGCTACCGACACAAACAGTGAGTCTGACCTCCGAAACGGAGCCGTAGCAGACAGATACACTCTCAGAGCTCAGACCACGTCCATGTGCAAAGCAACCTCTTTGGGATGCGACGGCCGAGGACACAAGTATGGAAGCAAAATGTCCTCATTTAGATGAAAGGCTGAAAAAACCTTAGGAAGAAACGAAGGCTGCGGGCCTAGCACCGCCTTAAACTTGTGGAGGATCAAGTAGGGAGACTTGCAAGACAAGGCCGTCAACTCAGAAACCCTTCTGGCAGAGGTAATAGCCACCAGAAAAGCTACTTTCTTTCTCGTACATCACGGGACACAGAGCGACATAGTCATTACTAATGGGTTATATAGATACCGTCAGGTGCTGGCACTGGCAACTTCCAAAACCGGAAGTACCCTCCCCTATATAAGCCCCTCCCATCCGGGAGCACCTCAGTTTTTTGCCAGTGTCTAAGGTGTTGGCCAAGAAGAAACATGTGTTTTTCACTGAGCTTGCGTACAGGTTCTTTTGGGCCTCAGTAAGCTATTCCGGATCCGACAAAAAAAGCTTCATAGCTAAACGGTCGGTACCCGGGCCTTGCAGAGAAGAGCAAGGTTTTGCCTGTAATGCTTCTCTTAGGAGAGCTGGACCCTGGGATCCAGAGCTCTGGTCATACCCACGACCAAGATGTTTTCTGTGCAGGGTGCTATACAGGTCCAGGGGAGTGGAATCCTTGGGAACCCGGTCCCTGAAGGTTTGATTACAATGCCTGCCGTGATAGGTGAAGTTTGGGCTTTTGTGGACCAAACAAAGTCCTGCGGCGGGGAACAGGTAAGTGGGGGCCCCCAGGAACTTGGTTCTATTGGGGGACCCCCAAGCCTAATTTGTCTTTCTGTCTGTTACCTAATGGTATTCCCGCAAAATTCTGTGCATGCCTGTAACTACTAAAAAAATGTAATAATTTTTAATGGTGGTCAAGAAAAAAAAAAATTTTTTTTTATATATATATATATTTAATATATTAGACTGCGGTACCTGTGTTTGTCCACTAGAGGCCGCTGTGGAATGTTTTCTTGTCATGTGGACTAGCTTCTTCTCAGCAGAGCAAAGTCCAGGCAGATGGTGAGTTCTCTTATAGGAAACTGCTTCCTCTGCCATGTTGCAGTGCTCGTCCATCCCCCAGGCCTGCGGCAAAGAGGGGCCCTGGCTCCTGTCCCTTGTTACCATATTTGAAATTAGCGCCGAAGGCGCACGTGCCCGCGCGCGTGCCTCTATATATAGAGGTGAGCCGGGAAAGGGGGCGGAGCCTGGGGGATGACGCTCTGTGCGCGCCGCAGCGCTTCTGCGCATGTGCGGCCACCCAGCAGTTTGAAAAAAACACAATATTGTAGTGAGCTGGCTATGAAGTACAGAGACAGAGCTGGCAACATTTAAAGGCATACAGCAAGCGGTTGATACAGGCATCCCCTAGAAAGGCACATTAGTAGACACCAACTGTGATATAGCAGCAATTGTGCTAGACTATTCTCAGTAAAAGTGGTGTATTACGGCTGGAATACCTCAGCTTTAGGCTTAGGAATATGCCGTCCAGAAGCTCCGGAACTGAATCTTCCAGGAAGCGAAGGGGGTCTCATCGGGCTCGGAGGATCTTGGGCATACTCCTGCTGCACCAGTCTCCCCTGAAGTTCAGAGGTAAGTGACCGTAGAGACCCCGCAGGGGTACTTGGTACTGTGGCTGTCCTCAGTCACCTGCTCCTGTGTATGTAACAGAGGAGGTTTTTTCCTCAGCTCTGGGAGGATTAGAGAGAGATTGTCAACATTTATCGCTGCCTCCCTGTCAGGGAAAGCACGCCCGATCTCCGTCTCCTCCTTCAGAGTGCCTGTTAGCAGAGCAACAGTCCCATACAGGGATCGACCTGCCTGAAGGGGATCAGGATAAGGTTGATTCTGTTATAGAGGAATCAACAGTGGGGGAACCTTTTCTCAGCATCTCAAGCTGAAAGATTATGGGTTCAGTCTCTGACTAACATGGTCCGATCAGCATTTAAAAATGTACCTTGCGGAACCATCAACCACTACTGTATCCTCGTTGGGGTCGCTAGAAGCCCCCAGACTGTTTGTTCTTTTCCACTTCACCCTTTACTGAAAGGGCTCATTTACCAGGATTGGGAACGTCCTGAGAAAATATTTATTCCCCCAAGAGATTTCCGGTGGTCTATCCCATGGAGGATAAGTTCATCAAAAAAAAAAAAAAAAAAAATGGAAGGTCCCTACAATGGACGCAGCCATCTCTTGTATGTATAAATCACTGACATGTCCAGTGGATAATGTCCAAATGTTCAAGAACCCAATAGATAAAAGATTGGAGTCCTTATGAAAATCTGCTTGGTGATACAACCAGCAGTAGCAGCTATTGGGGTCTGCTAAGCAGTGAAGGATCAGTTGAAACAGGTCTTGAGGGACTTGACAGATCAGCAGGCTTTGCCCTAGCTGATCTACCTAGAGCCTTAGGCTTTGCGGTTGACGCCATAGAGGATTCAGTCCATCAGGCCTCCCGCCTTACGCTGTCTATAGTACATATGCGTAGGCTCCTATGGCTCAAAAACTGGTCTGCTGAAGCTCCCTGTAAAGAAGGGCTGGTTAGCGTCCCATTTCATGGTGAACGCTTATTCAGGGAAAACCTGGACAAATATATCCAGAAAATTTCCAGCGGTAAAAATACGCTCTTGCCGGTTAAAAGCAGAGTTAGAGGTCCCTCTTTAAGAGGCCTGCTTCTCCAGTCCCTGGGGCATCGGCTGTGTAACAGTTCCGACGGCCTCCTTGGTCAAATCCCGGGGGTAAAAAACAGGGACAGTAGCAGGGTAATGAGAAACCCTGGGTCAGGGGAGGTACAAAACCTCCCCCAAAGTTAAATTCATGAAGCCCCCACTCAGTCGGGTGGGGGGAGGACTCCAGTTGTTCGCAAGAGACCTGGCGGGACACGATCAAGACAGATAGGTGCTCTCCGCAGTAGGTTTGGGATACAGTTTGGAGTTAAAAGACTCTCCTCCTTCCCATTTTTGAGGTCAGACGTGCCAAGGGATCCCCGGAAGAGAGAGTCCCTCCTGTTGGCACTAGAACAACTATTGCTCCAAGGAGTAATTATGGAGGTTCCCCTGGAAGAATGAGGGTTCAGGTTTTACTCAAACCTCTTTACAGTCCCGAAGCAAACGCGGACGGGAGGCCCATATTAATTCTAAAAGGGCTATACAAATTCCTGTATATCAGGACTTTCCGATGGAGTCGATCCGATCGGTGGCCAATGCCCTACAAGGGGAGGATTGGTTAGCCACGATCGACATCAAAGATGCTTATTTGCACATTCCCATCTTTCCAGTCCACCAAAAATTTCTACGCTTTGCAGTAGAAGGGCGCCATTTTCAGTTCAGAGCCTTACCCTTCGGTTTGGCCACAGCACCACAAGTGTTTACAAAAATTCTGGCCCTTTATTGGCCAATCTAAGAACACAAGGTGTAATGATAATGGCATATCTGGATGACTTGTTGCTGATAGACCACTCAGTGAAAAAACTAGACGTGGTCGTTCACAAGACGATCAAGTATCTGGAATCTCACGGTTGGATTATCAACCGAGACAAGTCAGCCCTAAAAACCAGTCAAAAGTCTGGAATACTTGGGGCTAAGGTTGGATTCAGGCCAGAGAAAAATATTCTTGCCTCGAGGAAAGGTGTTGTCTTTGAAAGTTTTGATCCACTTAGTGGGTACAAAAAAGACAGCCGTCCATACGCCTGTATATGAGGCTGCTGGGAAAAATGGTGGCATCATTCGAAGCAGTACCCTACGGTCAATTCCATTCAAGGAATTTGCAAGGGGCCATACTGTCAGCCTGGAACAAAAAAGTTCAGGCCCTAGACTTACAATGTCCTTGTCCCCTTCCGTTCGCAAGAGCCTCCGTTGGTGGTTGGTTCCCCAGAATCTGGAAAAAAGGAAATCCTTCAGTCCGATTTCTTGGAAGGTGGTCACTACAGATGCCAGCCTTATAGGCTGGGGAGCAGTACTGGAGCAATAGTCTCTCCAGGGCAGATGGTCGGATGCAGAAAAGGCCCTGCCCATCAATCTCTTAGAGATACGAGCAGCCCGGTATGCCCTAGTAGCATGGACATCCAAACTCCAAGGGTCCCCTGTCAGAATGCAATCAGACAATGCCACAGCAGTGGCATATATCAATCATCAGGGGGGCACCAGGAGTCGTGCAGCCCAGAGGGAAGTAAATTACATCCTGAAATGGGCAGAAAAATGTGTCCCAGCCATATCTGCGGTATTCATTCCAGGAGTGGAGAATTGGAAGGCGGACTTTCTAAGTCGCCAGCAATTAGGCCCAGAGGAAGGGTCCCTTCACCCCGAGGTTTTCTGGACAATATGTCAGCGGTGGGGAACATCGGATGTAGATCTTCTAGCATCCAGATTCAACGCAAAGGGGGACAGGTTTGTCTCTCGGACAAGGGATCCCCTAGCTTGCGGCTCGGATGCCCTAGTGTTCCCTTGGGATCAGTTCAAGCTGATATATGCATTCACACCGCCACAATGGTTACCTCGATTACTCCGCAGAATCAGGGTAGAAAAGAAACCGGTGATTCCGGTGGCTCCAGCGTGGCCCCGAAGAGCGTGGTACGCGGAGATTGTAAAATTTCAGTGGGGAGTCCTTGGACTCTCCCACGTCGTCCGGCTTTCGCAAGGACCGATATACCACCCTTCCTTACCAGCCCTAGGTTTGACAGCCTGGCTATTGAAGCCCACATTCTAAAAAAGAGAGGGCTCTCTAATGCTGTGGTATCTACCATGATCAATGCCAGGAAGCCGGTATCCAGGCAGATCTACTATAGAATCTGGAAGGCGTACATCGCCTGGTGTGAGGCCAAGAAATGGCATCCACATAAGTACGTAATAGGTAGGATTCTGGACTTCCTACAGTGGGCTGTAGATAGGAAGCTTGCCTTGAGTACTATCAAGGGTCAGATTTCGGCCTTGTCAATATTTTTTCAAAGGCCCTTGGCTTCGCATTCACTAGTCAAAGCCTTTATACAAGGAGTGATGCGTATTAGTCCTCCGGTTAATATTCCCATATGTCCATGGGATCTAAACTTGGTTCTGTCGGTTCTACAGAAACAACCATTTGAACCATTACAGCATATTTCCTTGGTGCTTCTCACCAGGAAATTGATTTTTCTAGTAGCCATTTGTTCGGCTAAAAGAGTATCGGAATTAGCAGCTATGTCCTGTAAGGAGCCATATCTGGTTATCCATAAGGACAGAGTAGTGTTACGTCCTCATCCAGCCTTTCTTCCTAAGGTGGTATCGAGGTTTCATTTGAACCAAGATGTGGTTCTTCCTTCTTTTTTCCCCAAACCTACTTCGGTAGAGGAAAAGTTATTGCATTCTTTGGATGTAGTAAGAGCAGTTAAAGCTTATCTAAAAGCCACTGCTCAAATTCGCAGAACGGATACTTTGTTTATTCTGCCGGAAGGCCCCAGAAAGGGTCAGGCAGCGTCAAAATCTACTTTAGCCAAGTGGATTCGACAGGTCATTATGCAAGCTTATGGCTTGAGAAGGAGACCGCCTCCGTTCAAAGTTAGAGCGCACTCCACGAGAGCAGTTGGAACTTCATGGGCAGTGCATCACCAGGCCTCCCTGGCTCAAATCTGTAAGGCCGCAACGTGGTCTTCAGTACACACGTTTACTAGGTTCTACCAGGTGGACGTTAGAAGTCAGGAGGATGTCGCCTTTGGGCGCAGTGTGTTGCAGGCCGCAAAAGATCCTCATGTCTGATAGCGCTCAGCTTATATATGGTGTATCCCCCCCCTCATTGGGCATTGCTTTAGGACATCCCATTAGTAATGACTATGTCGCTCTGTGTCCCGTGATGTACGAGAAAGAAAATAGGATTTTTATAACAGCTTACCTGTAAAATCCTTTTCTTGGGAGTACATCACGGGACACAGAGCTCCCGCCCCTCTTTGGGGACACTTATTGCTTTGCTACAAAACTGAGGTGCTCCCGGATGGGAGGGGCTTATATAGGGGAGGGTACTTCCGGTTTTGGAAGTTGCCAGTGCCAGCACCTGACGGTATCTATATAACCCATTAGTAATGACTATGTCGCTCTGTGTCCCGTGATGTACTCCCAAGAAAAGGATTTTACAGGTAAGCTGTTATAAAAATCCTATTTTCTGAGAGAGTGTCAACAGGGGAATCTCTCTAATGTTTTCAAACAGTGGTTTCTGAAGTACCGAGAGCACCAGATTCAAATCCCACGGAGGCAGCGGAGATCAAATCGGAGGGGCCACATGTCGAACCCCCTGTACAAACGTACTCCCCAGTGAATGAGCCGCCAAAGGTCGTTGAAAGAAAACAGCCAAGGCTGATATCTGTCCCTTAATGGTGCTTAAGGCAAGTTTTTGATCCACTCCACGCTGTAAACAGCAGGATCCTGGAAACCGAATATGTACGCGGACGGCCATCTCATCTCACACAGAGATGTAGGCCTTCCATGTACGATGATAAATCTTCCGAGAGGATGACTTTCGCGCCCTCAGCATAGTAGAGATAACCGAGTCCGACAGACCTCGGTCCCTTAGCACCTGGCTCTCAACAGCCATGCCGTTAAAGCCAGCGACTGTAAAGCAGGATGAAGGATAGGACCTTGCGAGAGAAGGTCCTCTCGCATCGGCAGCCACCAAGGAACATCCACCACCAGTCGTACTAAGTTAGCGTACCAGGGATGCCGAGGCCAATCTGGGGCAATCAGAATCACCGGAATCCCATCGGTCTCCACTCTGCGAAGCAGACGAGGGAGAAGTTTTAGTGGGGGAAAGGCATAAATGAGCCGATAATGCCCCCATGGAGCCACCAACGCGTCTGTCGCGTCCGCCTATGGATCCTTGGACCTGGCCACAAACCTCAATACTTTTCAATTGAGCCGAGAAGCCAGAAGATCCACATCTGGTGTGCCCCATCTCAGGCAAAGGAGATGAAAGACATCCGGATGTAGCGACCATTCTCCTTGGTCCAGCATTTGACGACCTAGGTAGTTCGCATGTCAGTTTTCTATGCCCGGAATGTACACGACCGAGAGAGCCGGCACGCGCCGCTCTGCCCACCTCAGGATGTGAGCGACCTCCAATGCTGCAGCCGAGTTCCTTGTTCCTCCTTGATGGTTGACATAAGCCACAGTCATGGCGTTGTCCGACTGGATCCTGACTGGGTGGCCTTGCAGACTTTGTGACCATGTGGAGAGACATCGCCCGAAGTTCCAACACATTGATCGGCAGGCAGGATTCTTCCTGCGTCCAGCGACCTTGTGTCGACTGTACGCCCCAAACTCCCCCCCAACCGGTCAGGCTGGCATCTGTCGTGATCACCGTCCAGTGAAAAGGAAGGAACGACTTCCTGGCCTGAAGGGCCAGAGACCTCCGCCACCAGATCAGGGATTCCCTGACTAGGCAGCTCACCAGGATTTGACAATCCAGAGACAACGGAGATTTGTCCCATTTTGACAGGATCTCCTTTTGCAAGACTCGGGTGTGGAATTGAGCATACGGTACCACCTCGAAGGAGGCCACCATGAGACCCAGGACTCGCATGCAAAAGCGCAGTGACGACCACCTGCGGGACGCCAACAGCTTCACCGCAGCCTGAAGAGTCTGCAGTTTGTCCGAAGGGAGAAAGACCCTTGCCTCTGAGGAGTCCAGAATCAAGTCCAGGCGTTGAGTTGGCACCAACACTGTCTTCTGGAGATTCAGTACCCAACCAAACTCCCGAAGAGTCTGACTGGCAATCGCCACCTCCTCCCTTATTCTGAGGCAGAAGCTGCTCTCAAAAGGAGGTCATCTAGATAGCCCACGATTGCGATCCCTCATTGCCTCAGCAAGGCTAGAATCGGGGCGAGCACCTTGGTGAAAACCCTTGGTGCCGACGCCAGGCCAAAAGGGAGAGCTACAAATTGGTAGTGATCGTCCCCGACTGCAAACCACAGAAACCTCTGATGCCTGACATATATGGGGACATGCAAGTATGTGTCCTTGATGTCCAAGGACACCAGAAAATCCCCCGGATGGAGTGCAGCGACCACAGAGCGAACTGATTCCATCCTTAATCTTTGTACTTTTACAAAGGTGTTGAGGGGCCTTGAGATCCAGGATTGGACGGACCCCTTCCTTCTTTGGGACTACAAACAGATTGGAGTAGAATCCCTGAAACCTTTCCGGCGGCGGCACAGGTACTAACACCCCGCGCATCAGCAGGTTCTGCACTGCCCCAAACAGGGCGTCCTGACGAGCCGGAAGAAGATGAAGGTTTGAGGGAAAAAAATCTGTTTGGTGGACAAGAAAGAAACTATCTTGTACCCTGATGAAACCACATCGCAGACCCACCGGTCGTAAAGTAGGGAGTCCCACCGAGCTGCAAACTCTCGAAGGCGACCCCCCACCCGTGAGTCGGGTGGGGGCAAACCTTCATGCTGTTGCAGATTTGTTTGCAGGCTTGCGAAACCAGGGACGCTTCTGTCCCTCAGCGGGCACCTTGTCGGCTTGGGAGCGCTTACCTGCGGGCCCGGGCGGACGAAAAAAAAGCTTCTGCGCGGAAAAGGAGGGCCCTGGCTTAGGGCATGGCTCCATACATTTTCTGGATTGTGGGAGCAGCGTGCTCTTACCCCCAGTAACATTTTTAATAATGTCATCCAGCGAGGCTCCAAATAGCCTCTCTCCCTGAAAGGGCAAATCCGCCAGAGCTTTCTTGGATGTTTGGTCCGCAGACCAGCATTTTAGCCAAATCAGGCAACGTAGCACCACAGCAGATACTGAGGCCCTGGAAAGCAAGGGAGCTGTATCCAAGGCCGCATCACAGACATACTTAAGGCCATGCACCAACTGGTCTGCCAGTTCTACGCAGACCGGGGAAGCCTGTTGCTTTTCCAACTCATGGTGCAGCAATTTTACCCATTCGGTAAGTGTCTGTGACACCAGGGCCGTGGCCAACACTGGTCGCAATGCTGACCTCACTGTTTGCAGGGTCCTTAAAAGCAGGGGTCCCCTCCACCAGAATCGCGGTTACCTTATTTAATCTGGATACCCGGGAGTCCACAATTGGGGGAGATTTCAGGAACCTCTCCTCAAAGGGGTAACGCACCGCCATGAGTCTTGGGACCGAAGGCCCGCTGCGGTCGTTCCCATTCTTTGTATATAAAACTTATCAAAATAAGTTAGGTAGGGAAACACCCTAGCAGTGCGGGCTGGCTTGTGGGACCCAAAAGGGACCGACACCTCAGTAGATGCCCCCGCCGTATCTTACAGTTTTAGGGTATCCCGCACTGCGGTGATAAGTGCTCCACCAAGCGCCTTTTTCTTGCGCTGACCCGGACACAGAGTCATCCCCACTGTCCGAATGGTCCTGGTCTGCACCCTCTGACATGTCAGAACAGGGGCCATGTGCCACAGCAAGGCCCGAGTCTGAATCAGAGCTTTCCCCAGAAGATGGTGGGAGGAGGGGCGTTTTTTTTACCCCCCCTTGCGCCTGCACACTGCTTCCACCCTGGCAACAAAGGACTCCAGGACCACCGACAAAGCGTCCATATGTGCAGGTGAACCGGTTGCCACCACAGGGAGGTCTGGGGAAGAAGCGCCAGCTTCTGACGCCATGCTGACCCACACCCGCCTGACACCCGTTAGGGACCAAAGGCAAGGTACACAAAGTCCACCCTCCTAGCTGCCACAGACTGAGGGGCCCCACAGGACTCACCACCCTGACCAAGGTACTGCGCTGTGCTGCTGCCCACTCTCCCTCACGAGGTGTTCTGTGTAATTCACACCGTTCCAGAAGGATATCCAGCGCTAGGACCCCGTCAGGTACACAACGGCCCCGTATGGAGAGGAGAGGAGGGGGAGAGGAGAGGAGGGGGAGAGGAGAGGAGGGGGAGAGAGAGAGAGAGAGAGAGAGAGAGAGTCCCCCCTAGTCGACCTCCCGGGGAATGCCCAGCTGCTTCAACCTGCCGAGACAGGTGGAGCCATACTTACCCCTCCTGTGAGGACTGCTGGGCGCATTCCACAGACAGACCCATCACCCGAGCGGTACGGGGTGGCTGTCGGCCACGGCACACTGACTCGGACAGCAGTAGCCTGGTCATATGTGTTTCCCCCTGGAGCATATAGCTCACCAGCCACCCCTGTCGTGGCTGAGCCAGCGCGTAGCTAAGGTCTGCTCACGCTCGATGGCCGGGCTGGGGAGACTACCAGGATCTATATTATCCAGCCTGTCACCCAGCCCAGCTGTTGATAGTTGATCCAGGATCAGAAAAGTAGAAAGTAAAAAATCCTCAGGACCAATGGTCCCCACCGGGAGCCAGGTCCTTCTACACTAGGCAGAAAAAAACTGAGCTGCTGGATGCAGTGTGAGGGGTCATAGCCAGTAGGACCGCCCCCTGGGCGGTACCGTTCAGCTTTGCTGTTTTTACATGTTCTGCCTAGTCCTCTCCTGAAGGTGGCGATATAACCCTAAGGTCAAGGTCAAGATTAAAAGGAGCTGTGTCCGTCAATGAATGAAAGAGAAATAAAGTTTTACTTTCCAAAGTTAAAACAAGGGCAGACGATTTATTAGATGGAAAGTTGAAAAAATTACTGAAGGTCCGCTTTAATAAAAGGTGGTTGTAAAGGCAGAAGTTTTTTTATATCTTAATGCATTAAGATAAAAAGCCTTCTGCGTGCAGCAGCCCCCATAAGACTTAACTGAGCCCCATCTCTATTCAGCGATGTGCACAGA
Organism: Rana muscosa; assembly: GCA_029206835.1. Classification (NCBI taxonomy): domain Eukaryota; kingdom Metazoa; phylum Chordata; class Amphibia; order Anura; family Ranidae; genus Rana; species Rana muscosa. The sequence goes on along the minus strand of CM055122.1, from coordinate 434,643,615 downwards.
TGCCTCAGCTGTCCAGGCTTATCCCTCCTGATTGGCTGAGACACAGCAGCGGCGCCTATGGCTCTCGCTGCTATCAATCATATTCAGTTAGCCAATCAGAAGAGAAGGGGTGGGGTTGAACTGCGGTTCCATGGCTGCAGCTCAGCTCGAGTGCCCCATAGCAAGCCGTTTGCTGTGGGGGCACTCGACAGGAGAGAGGGGCCAGGAGTGCCGGGAAGGGACCCGAGAAGGAGGATCCAGGCTGCTCTGTGTAAAACCATTTAAACAGAGCAGGTAAGTATGACATGTTTGTTATTTTTAAAGAAAAAAAAACAACGGATGGATAAAGCCTATAGGCTATTTGAAGGAAGGCCAGAATGTGAATTAGAGCAATAACTGATCCTAAATTGACTGCGCTCACATCAGGCAAAGTAAGACTTCTAGGAAAGATAATAGATCCTCCTAGAAATGGCCTGACTGTCCTTGGATGGCTTTTAGTTGATTTGAAAGAAGAAAGCAGAAAGGCAGCAGAGTTATCTTGTACCCTTTTGAAACCACTGATTGAATCCATAGGTCTGGGATATCTGTAACCCAGAGGTCTTCCTTGGAGGGGCATATGTGTGAAGCTCAGTTTACAGTCAGATTCTGCTATCCAAGCCTTTACCCAAAAGATTATGTGCATATGAATAGAAACTATTCATTCTGGATATTTGTCTCATGACTTTTCAGAAGGCATCTACATAGAAAAGCAGAGCAGAAGGCAATTGTTGCAATTGCTCTGTAACAGCACAATCCTGAAATGTTGGTTATTCATTGTTCTAGTCCAGTTAGGTGCAGTTTGACATACAGAAATAGCAGCGAGAGCTGGTTGCAGGGCTGGGTCTGCCAGGTAAAGGAGAGCATTCAAGAGCATTTCTAATTTTTTATTACCAGAATCTGTGAAAGAAGGAACATCTCCAATAGGTACAGTGAGATGTTTGTTTAGAACAGAGATGGCAAGATCAACCACAGGAATTGCCTACATCTTTGTAAACTCTTTTTTTGGGGTATGCAATTCCTTTCAGGTGTTACCCAATTGTCAAACTTCACATTCTATCTGTTCATGAACAGGGAATTTTTTGAAAAGTTTTTGTGTTCTCTTTGTGCTCAAAGTGGAATGGCGAGACGGAGGAAAGTAAATCTGCATGAAGTCAAGGCTTTGTGGGCAAAGGCAATGAGCATTTTAACGTTGTGTAAAGTTCTCTCTTCATTATAATGACAATGTTGGTGAGAGGAATCTTCTGCAGTTTCCTCCAACATTGCCCCAACATACTCTTTATTCCCTTCTGATTCTGCTTCCTCTGAAACCGGCATACCGGGATCCAACTCTGGTTGCGAAATAGGAGAAGGAGAAGTATGTTGTTTCTGAGCCCTGGACAAAGATGGACAGATTATGGCCCAAATACAGCCAAGAAATTGTGACAAATACATAAAATTATGCTTTTGACAAGTAGGTTGCTTGTTGCATGCCTGTAGTAGAGCTAGAATCGGATGCTGAGAACAGTGTTAGAACTGGTTCTTGTTTTGGTGCAAGGAACACATTGTCACTCTGAGAATGATTGTTGTGCGGACCTTCAGCAGAGCAAATGTTTGCCTGCTGTTTTGAATAGACTTCCTTTCACCTGGTCTCCACCATAGCTACAAGTCAGGGTGTTCCCCTGTGGGGTAATCATGGGGTAGAATGCGAGAGATAGGATAATTGTGTTTGCAAGGAGTAACCCAGGTATAGACTGTGGTCTAAAGAATCCTCCTGGCCAAAGGGTGGGAGAAAATGCGTGAGTACACTATAAGGGATCTAGGAGGAAGTGGAGTTAAAGTGTGCAACCAGTGTTGTGATGTAATACTTGGTCAATCCACCCGAGACTGAGCTGAGTAGATAATTTTAGCACCAAGTTAGAAATGTTTGCACTGTGAGGTGAATATATTTTAAATATAACCTGGATGTTGGATTGTACGACGTTAAACTGAATATAAAAGGCTAGACTTTGCCCGTCATGGTGGGCATACCCCCAAAAGGGATCATGAAGGACTGGGTTCAATAGCAATTTACCACAGCCCTGGACCTGTATAGCACCCTGAGGCTAACTCATTGCACTGCAACAAGTGCCAAGGTAAGCAGCACATGCAGGATCCAGGTCCTAAAGCAATATTACAGGCCATTCCCACAGTGTGGGGTCCGGGTATGGCTACCAAAGTTTTACGAAGGTTGCACCGATCCACATAGACTGCTTTTGTGTAGGAATTAGACGAGGGATTAAAAAATTCCAAGAAAATAACAGACAAAATAATACAAAACAATAATAAAACTAGAGAAGCTCATATCTCTGTGAAGAAAAAACGAGGTCCATTACCTTCAGACACTAGAAAAAAAAATCTGGGTTAGAATTATAGGGGATGTGCCCTCAAAAGCTTGCCAGGGTTTCATCACCTGAAGGTACGAGCCAATCACCCATGGTGTATGAAATAGTTGTCCTGTACTGTATTAAGAAATCCTATTTTTTTCTTCTCCAATGGGGGATACAGGAAGTCATAAACTATCGGGACATCAAAAAAAAAAAAAAAACCTTACCTAATAGGAAAGCAAAAACCAGGTAGTAAGTAAAATGACATAACATGAGGGAGAAATCTAAAAAACATATACCATAATGTGGCAACTGGTCTACCTGATCCAATCAGGGTGGAACAAAAAAATAAATTTCCCAGTGGGAAAGTACTCAGAGCATTAAGCTTGCTCAATAAGTCCTGAACCCCCTTACAAAAACAAGTGTTGATCCCACGCAGTCAGCATGAACAAGGTAAGGTACATGGGGGTTTTCTATGCAAGAATTAGGCAGAGGATAGAAGGTAGATTTTCTCCACAAAATTCACAAGGAAGAACATAGATTTGATAGAGCCAAGTATCAAGTTCAACTCCACCCTAACCATAGCAAGGCACGCCTGGGGCAAGCTCTAAGGAAGAAATTGCCTGAAAAAAAAAAAAAAACTGCCAATCCTGGATCCTTGCAGAGTCAAAGGACTAGAGATACTCATGACTCCCCAGTTAACAATGCATCCATGGAGCAACAATCAGGAATCTTATCAGGACAGAAAAAAACATTTTCCTGGGTAAGCCGACAGCAAGGACGACCTCCAGGAAGGCTTTCTTTTTGAGTCTGCAAAACCACATTGGAGGGAAGGCCAGGTGAATGGATTCCAGAGAGTCAGTAAAGCATTCAATACATTAATGTCAAAGATTTCCTCTATCATTATATTTCCTTGTTTGGCATGCAGATGACTCAAGGTACCATGGGACCCACCTCGGATACTCTCCATCTACAGCACTGGATCTGGAAAGCAACTTGGTGCATGGATCACTCTGCTGTGTCCAAAAACAAAATGTAAAAAAAAACACGACAAAAAATTGCACTTAAAGGGAGCAAAATGAAAAGGAATGAAAATCAAGGTTTCTTTCAAATAAGGATCCAAACTACCGCCATTGTCAAAACAAGAACTGTTCCTCCTTGATGGGAATAGCACGCCAGTGCCCTGACACCGTTCAGCATTTTAACGTGTCCATATCGGAGACCTGACCAGGGAATAACCCTGCAATGTGGGAGGAAACACTCCTTCTGGAACTTTAGGATGTAGCCCAGGAGAGAATGTTTCTCAATAGCAGGGTATTCCCCAAGTTGGGGAGAAGTCCCCATAAGCCCCAGGCCCTGGAAGACTGATTCATCAGAACATGAACTACCTGATCCTTAAAGTGGATGTAAGCCCGATTTGTGAAATTTGAGCTGGGCACATATATCTGCAGTGTTTTGTTATCCACCTTCAAAGCCCTGTGTCCTGTAAGCTTGTCCTGCTCCATAAGTTTGTCAGCCTGATAGCTTTTGACAAGCTCTCTGAGACAGGGGCCTGAAGTGTGTGTCGGGGGAGGTTGCTATAAATAGATTAGCAGACAGCTAAACTATACACAGGCAACCTCTGCATGTGTGGGAGGGGGCCTTTTCTCTAATCAGCTGTCTCACAGTGTCCAGCAATAATCCCCCTCCTACAGGGGAACCAGGAAGAGAAAATTCTAACAGGACGTGCACTTTCTAAACAGTATATGAAGATGAAGACAGCAGATATTTCCATGTAAAACTTAAAGTAGGAAGATTTGTTTCATCCCTGTGTATCGTCTGAGGCCGTTTACTTCACTGAGTATAGGGAGGGACAGGGATGGTGGATTTGATAGGCACAAAGCATAACTTTAGGTCTTACATGTCCCATATGAGATAAATGATTGATGACGAGGAGAGAGAAATGACCAGGAGATACAGCTCATGAAAACAAACTGGGTCAGAACTAGAACAAGAATCTTTAGGCCCATAAGACCCCAATGGACCAGAGGTAGGTCTGCCAATCTGTGTGTTGACATAGGCAGGTAGAGGAGCTGAAGAGAGCGCTGGTGGCAAGGGATCAGTCTGTAAATGAGAAAGAACACTTTCTGCACCTGAATACCTGAAGAGCAAACAACTTCAGAGCCTGCAAGAATTAACAAACATTTCCCCACTTGGAAAAGTAGGGGTCCACCTTCATGCTAAAGGCTTCCCTGAGGGTTTAGCATTTTTTTTACTCCCAACCATGCAGATGGCCCTGAACCTGCTTTTCTTTGGACGTCTTATGCTGAGTTTTGAGGGCTCTTTCTCTTATAGTGATATCCTTGATGAGAACGTCAAAAGGTAGGTCTGAAAAGATGTCACGCCTCAAGGACAAAGTGGGTCAGGTGCTCCTTGGATGCATTCTAGCACTAAGCAATGAACATTTGCATACACAACAGGCCTATATGGGAGACAAATGTGGATGCTTCCAGCAGGCCATGATAGCTGAAGTGTAGGAATCCAGACATCTGTTCCACACACGCCATCAGGAAAGGAATAAGTGCCACAGTGTAGAGACCATTCCATTAGACTATTCCAGTGTTTCTCAACTGCAGTCCTCAAGGCGCCCCAACAGGTCATGTTTTCAGGATTTCCCTCAGATGAAACGGCTGTGATAATTACTAAGGCAGTGAAACTGATCAAATCACCTGTGCAAAATAATGGAAATCCTGAAAACACGACCTGTTGGGGCGCCTTGAGGACTGGAGTTGAGAAACACTGGACTATTCCATCAGTTTGAAAAAATTAAGGACACAGCCAGAATAAGGTGAAGGGCAGAGAGCCTACCAGTGAGAACAGTGTTTTAAAGAGAGATTCTAGTTGTTGGGTAGAAGCATGCCCTGAATGCCCTTTACCTCTAGAAGATTCTCTGTTAAGGAGAGTCACTGGCAGATCCACAGTGCCTCTAGACCAGTATTTAACAAAATCTTTCCAAAACAAGAACAAATCCAGCAAGCACTTACAGGGTGTCCAGGATCCATCTGGGTGTTTCCAATTCCGATAGAGGAATACCTAGAAGAGCAAGTATAATGTAAGGTCTTTGCAGCTGTAAGAGTTGTGAAACACCCAAGAATGGAGACAGCAGGCTAATCCAGATGCAGAGCAATACATGCCACATCAAAAAGAGCTGAAAAGGTCTCCTACCAATCCGGGGTAATTGCAGAATACTGCAATAACTCAAAAACAATTTTATTAGGTAGAGACCATCAGCACCCTAAATCAGAGTGAGAGATGGTCACTGTGACAGATGACCTAGCTGCCTTTAGGGCTGCAGGCAGATCCGAAATTTACTCTACCTTCAGAAGGCACAGAACAAATGTCCCCGGAACCATTAGGGGAGAGTAGGCTGGGGTTACTTGTTGTAGGGTACAAGGCAAGGCCTCAGGTACTCACAAAAACCCAGACTATTGTTAGCCACTGAGGGTCGGATAGACGGAGGTGACAAAGTCACTGCAGACAGGCAGTGGGAATGGACTGGCATTCTATATGGCTCTTTGCAAAGCAGGAGCAGCACCAGGGAGATGCTTCCTTGATGCTGAATAGATGGAAAGAGAGCACAGAGCGCAAACGACACTCTATTAAGTGGATAAAATCAGTGCTCATTCCTTCAACGTTAACCTGTAAAATTATGGCACAGTGGGAAATTTAAAAGGTGTTTAGCAAGTGAGTCATCACACACAGGGCAAGCACTAAGGTAATGCCAATGGCTCTAGACCAGGACAGCACTCCGCAGCCAAGCTGTTATCAAAACAGGGTCTGGAAAGCATCTAACAAAAAACTTGGTGTCCAAAGGTCACTTCCAACCCTGTAACATCCAGTCTGGATATGGTACTTCAAAAAGGTAGCCCGAGGAAAGGCCACTTTTAATACCTGCAAAGACCAGATCAAACAATGCAGCAAAGAAATGTGACTAAGAGGAAATCAGAAAAAATAAAATAATCGCAGCAAAAGAAATAGCATTTTTGTCTTAATAAAATCTATTTTTTGTAGAGCAGTACAAAACTCAAAATCTTTAGTCTTTATCATGGGTTTTATGCAGCTACCTTCAGATGAAATCTGCTGGGACATCCCCTATGAAACCCCTGTGTCTTGTGAACCTTTGTCCCGTAATGTACAACTAAGCAAATGAGTTAGACTTTTCCCAGCAAAGCGGAGAAGAAAACCCTCCATCATCCAAGAATATTAGCAAAAGGGCATGCTTGTAGTAGAAGGAGTTATCGTTGGTTGGATTACCGATTTTTTGTTTGCCAAGGTGCAATCTTCCTGTAGGCTGCACTATAACTCAAATGCATGTAACTTCTGGTGCCCCTCAATGGATGAGAAAAATAAAAAGAACTACTTGAAACCTCTGAAAACTAGAGGTTTTTAGGCTTATTAATAACAAAGATGTAAAATAAGTTTGGACTTTAACAGCCAAATCTTTTCTAAAGCCCCGTACACACGGTCGGACTTTTGGCCAACAAACTTCATTTTGAGAAAGTTGGACCAACAATCCGACCGTGTGTACGCTCCATCAGACAAACTTTTTTTGCTTTTTTCTTCAGACAAAAGTTGGGTCTGCAAACGGACAAACTTTTGCCCAACAAAAGTCGGATGGAGCAAAGTCCGACCGTGTGTACAGAAAACCATCGGACTTTTGTCCGATGGACAAAACTAATGTTAAAATCAACCAACAATAGCAGAAGTTGACCAAAGGGTGACGGTAAAGAGCAGAAAAACCACGTGATGTTGCAAAAAGTTTTGGGAAAGTTTGCAGAAAGGTCAGAGCGTGTGTATGCTATGGGTGTTCCCGACCAACTCCGTTAGGACAAAAAACCACGGAAAAGTCCGATGGAAGTCCGACCATGTGTACGGGGCTTTAGTGTGACACCTGAGCATTGATCAGGTCATTTACGGCTATTCGTGGGAGTGATCAATTCACAAAGCTTTTCTATGTTGTTAGCAAAACTCTAGTGATCTGACGGGTCCTTTTTTCATGGAGAAGAGGGAAATAGTGTATTAATTGTGCATAGACCATTTCACGGTTTAAGGCAAGTCACAGGACAAACTTTGTTAGATCCTAGCTTCATATATGATGGGCCCAACATTCTCAAAGTCATCTTTTTTCTCCTGCCTGTAGCAATTTTATTATGTCATTCTCTAAATAAGTTCCTCTTAGACAGACCGCAGGTTGAGAGAAACATTGATAGGATTTGAGCAAGATATTTTCTGTCATTTTTCTGTAACTGCATGAGTGATCAAGTGTCAGACTTCATAATGTTGCTGGACTCTAGTGAATGAATAGCAAGAATTTTCAATCACATTGCCAGTATCTGTGCGATCTGGGAGTTGTGAAGCAACAGTGGAGGACAAATATAACATTTTGGAGGGCACACATAAAAGCCTTTGGGGTGGGGCACAACAAGACAGCTGTCCTTCAGGACCAATTATTAAACATTTGGTCCTTAAACATGCACATTTAAAAAAAAAAAAAAAGAGAATAAAACATGGTCTGTGGTAAGCACAATTGTAAAATACAGAAACAATTCAAAAGCAGTTTTATGTTAGACTTTTTATCATATCCTCAATTGCACCAATATTTATCTGTGACCCACTGTCAATACTTTCATTCATTAGAACAGGATTATACAGTACGTTACCAAACCACCTTAAAGTAGAACTATAGGCAAAAAAAAAAAATCATTTTGGATAGAGCAGGGATGGGTTATAACCGGTCATATCCCCCCCCCCCATCTGTGTCCCATTGGGGAGATTTACCTTCACTTCCTGTCCCATAGCCAAACAGGAAGTGGGGGAAAAAAACCTGCAAAGGAAATTCCTTCACCAGAACTAGTGTCCCCATTGGAAGATTTCCCCTCTATTACTTTTCTGGAGACAACCCAAAATCTGGGATTTTCTTTTTCTTTCACTGATAATGGTAAACAGGACAACTAGAGAGGGTGAATCTCCTTGACGGGGGGGGGCACAGACGGCAATAAAAACTAACAAGCGTTCTAATCACTCTCCACTCTATCCAAAAAAAAAAAAAAAAAAAGAAGTTTTGCCTTTAGTTATACTTTAATAAAACTATGCACAGTTTACATATATTTGCAAATGTAGGCATATCCATTTTGACAATTTTACATTATTCATTTGTAGGGTGTGTGATGAGGATTATTTTTTTTATTGTTTTTCGGTCTGTCATATTTATAGCATTCAAAACAAAAGAAAAAAAAAAAAAAGGGCAAATTTGAGAAAAGTTTCATGGCAAGCCAAGTGACCTACTTTTTCTTCTTCCAGTTTCTGTCTTCGTTTCTCATCCACAGCGGCACGCCTTCTTTCTTCTTTGACCCTCTGTTCCTCTAGCTTTTTCCTGCGTTCCTCCATATGCTTCTCATAGTGCTGCCGTGCTCGAATTTCTTTCTCTAACCATAGATTCTCCCGTGCAGCTAATAATGAAAAGGCATATAATAAGATATGAGAAATGTGCCTAGGTAATACAAATTTTTCTGTAACTGCAGACATTTTTCCACTAATTGATATGATTCACACAGCCGGGTCATTTAGCTGACATTAGTTTCCTGCAGTTACCGTATATAAAACCTATGACCAGCACTACCTCTGCAAAAATAGAAATGCTTTTTTAGTTCAGCATTTACTTCTGAATGATGGTGGTCTATAAGCCATAATGCCTTTTTATTTTGCAGGAACTTGCTTCGGAACCTAACTTAAAGTGTTTTTCATATACAGGGCAAAAATAGTCCTGTCTGTGTTTACAAGACATTGGGTACTACAACATATTATTTTACTTTGTTATTTGCTGTCCAATGCTGCATAATGTTTTTGTGTTTTATGAACAAAGAGGAGCAAACGACAAACTCTAAAAATGACATGTGCAGACACTACAGAAGTGGGCCCTTCCTAATGAAGTTTAAAATACATTGCATAAGAAGATGAAGATACAACAGCTAATGAAAAAAAAAGGTTTTTTTTTAGCACAAAGATGTAATGCAGACAAAACTCCTCTAAATATATGTTTCCAGTTACATGGACTATGAAGAACCAAGGTAGAAATATTTCTGGCTAATTGATGCTTTTTTTCGCACTACAAATTGCATGTGGGAGCTGAAATTACACTCTGCAGAGCACAGGGAGGAGAGCTCTGACAGCTGATTGGAGGGAAGGGACACAACCCCTTCACACAGCACACAGAAACAGTGCTGAGGCTGTCAATCAGTGGCTCTGTGCAGGGACTGATGTAAATGTATAATATATATGTAAAGTACTGCATAAATTGACCATGCTATATAAGTACCTGTATTAAAATAAATAAGTACACACTATAAAAAGATATGCTTTGTTAATTTTTCATGTCTGAGGTTTACAACCACTTTAATAATACTTTTCTAATGATCTTTTTATCAGGCCAAAAAGATGGATGGAAAGTAGAAAAGCGTAAACGGAAGGGTTAGGTTCAAAAGAGTGAGTCAGAAACTGCTCTCCTAAAACTCACAAAATTTACTAACAGCTAAAAAAAGTGGACACTATTCTGTACTCCTATTTCTGGACCTTTCGGCTGCCTTTGATACGGATGACCACCCCTCCTGCTCAAAAAACTTTAGTCCTCTGGGCTCTGTGACTGTACCCATCGTTGGTTCTCGTTCTACCTATCCCACCACACCTTCAGGGTCATTTACAATTCTACTTCCTTCTATCCTCTTCCTTTCCTCACCCGGGTCCCCCAAGGTTCCGTTCTTGGACCTCTCCTATTCTTAATGTACACTTCCGCCCTTGGTCAGCTGATAAACCTTTCAATATAATTACTACTCTGACGACACCCAAATCTAGCTCTCTACCCCTCAGCTCACAACATCAGTCTTTGTGCTCATAACTCAATTACTGACAGACATATCAGTCTGGATGTCACACCACTTCCTCAAACTCAATCTATCCATAACCAAGCTCATAATATGAGCTCCCCCACAGGGGGACACAACTATCAACCCGTCCCCCCCATGCCAGGGTGCTAGATATACTCCTGGACTCTGAACTCTCCTTTCGGCTCCACATCCAATCATTGTCCAAAGCTTGCCACCTCAACCCCCGCAACATATCCAAAATATGCCCCTTCCTAACCAGTGATACCACCAAAGCTTATATAATTCGCTCTCTGGTCATCTCTTACCTCAATTACTGCAACTGCCTCCTCATTGGAATACCATTACATAGGCTATCCCCCCTTTCAGTCCATCATAAATGCTGCTGCAATGACTCATCCCCCTTTCCAACCGTTCAGCGTCTGCTACCCCTTCCTGTCAACCCCTTCATTGGCTGCCACTCACCCAACGAATTCAAAATACTAACAATAATTTACAAAGCCATCCACGCCCCCAGCTACATCACTAACTTAGTCTCAAAATGTCAACCAAATCGTCCTCTTCGTACCACGCAAGACCTCCTGCTCTCTAGCTCCCTTGTCATCTCCTCCCATGCTTGCCTCCTGGATTTTTCTCTGAGCCTCTCCCATCCTATAGACCTCCCTATACCAAGCTGTACGACTGTCTCCTACTATGTCCACTTTTAGGAAATTCCTGCAAAACCCTTCTCTTCACAGAAAACTATCCCACCTCCACCTAACAAATCTATTTCCACTTTCTTCATCAGCTCATCCCACCCAGTTATTACCTTTTGCATCACTTGACCCTCCCTTTTAGATTGTAAGCTCCAATGAGCAGGGCCCTCTGATTCCTCTTGTATTGAATCGTATAATAACTAAATCGTTTGCCCCCTTGTTGTAATGAGCTGCACAAGACTTCGTGGTGCAGTACTCGGTGCAAAAAGTTTTATTTAAAAACACGATACTGTCATCCGACAAAACAAAGTTTAAAAAACACAGCCGCGGCTCACATCCAGACCGGTTGGTGCGTGGTGACGTCAGAGACTGTAGATCCTCTCGACGCGTTTCTCTGTAGAAGGCATCAACTGGGAAAGGAGATCGTGTCTGGACGTCATACACCACGCTATTTGTATAGCAGAAAGAGGTGCAAAAAAGACAGGAGACACACCGGAAACACAAACGGGAACCAACCCGTCGGTATCACCGGTGTAACACATATTCAACGAGTGCCGGTGCAACTTTTCCCAAATGGTGCGCCTCTTTCTGCTATACAAATAGCGTGGTGTGACGTCCAGACACGATCTCCTTTGCCAGTTGATGCCTTCTACCGAGAAACGCGTCGAGAGCCGGTCTGGATGCGAGCCGCGGCTGTGTTTTTTAAACTTTGTTTTGTCGGAGGACAGTATCGTGTTTTTAAATAAAACTTTTTGCACCGAGTACTGCACCATGAAGTCTTCTCTTTTATAATCATTGCTTTGGGAGTGTACCTTGTCATACCAACCTACCAGTCCCAGTGCAAAGATCAACATTACAGCAGGAACACCAGCAGATTGAGTGGAGAGGTTCCATGATCAGGAGAATCCTCGGACGTACTACCCAAAGTTGACCTTCTGTTTGATGTGCCCCTATAATCTCTATAATTTGAGATCCATCTCATCTGGTAAGCAGCGTTGATCGCCCTTGTTTTTGATGAGCAGAACATATGATTTATCTCCTGACAAGTCTTTCCTTATCACGGAGCATGAATTTCACATTTGGACTTTTATTGTTTGTTTTATTTTTCAATTAATCTTGCCTTTTCATTGGAAATTGGTCAGATTACACATGTGTTTTTGTGGACTTGCAGCAGTGTTTTTTCCTTTCTTTTTTCACATATTGCACGAATGAAATATTTATTTTTTTTGTAGTTGCAGCACCTTAATTCACACTTATAGTATTTCTACTGTTTGTGGACACACTTTTAGGGGGTTTAGCGCAGATATTTCACCTTACACACGTGATGATACAGAGCCCAGAGAGTGCAACATTGACTGGCTGGGCTCACAGGAAGGATTTTGATTATGCTGGACATCACTTCATAGAGAGAAGCGTGGAGAAGATAAGTAGTGAATTGTAATTTTTTTTTTTTTTTACACAGGAAGTAGAACACAAAAATCAAAGAGGATTTAAAATGCAGATAAAAGCACAGTAAGTATTTTACATGCTTACTTGCATGTTTTTCCGCTCCATAAATATTTTTTTCATTCAGTGGCAATGGTTCTTGGAACTTGCAAAAGCCTCCTTTACATTAAATGCACATATAATTTTAAAATTTTGTTGAAATCAATGGTCTGGTCACAGGGTTAATTTAAGGTATTTTTTTTTGGAACCTGTGCTTTTGAAACAGAATGCAAAGTGAGCATAAAGCATTTGCCCTTTACCAAATCATCAGTATGTGGTGTAATGATAAAAGGCATTGATCAATCTGGACTGGTCCCCACTGTATCACAAGAGGGTGAGGGTGCCTGTCCAGTTTAGTATTGAATATGGGCGCCAGTAGATCCACATCCAACATCCCTCACCTGTGTCAAAAGGAAGTTCAGGTCAGAACTACGCCCTAGCCCAACTGGCTAGCATCTTTTGTGAAGACCTTCCAAAACTCCAGATTAAAAGGTTTCCCTAACTGCAGTGCAACGCTGGAATTCCAACACGCTAGGGAATGTATGATGTTGGTGGTTAGATGCATGAGGCAGTCCAAGGACCAAGTCCAGTCACGCAGCCAGCATGAATTGAGGGTTCCTTCTTGGCCTGGAGGGCCCTAGCATGAGAATGGAGGTATAGAAGTTTTTCCTGAGGCATAAGTTTTTGTACAGGGCCATGCCCATCATCAGAGCTAGTTATCCCAATCTATGATATGGGCCCAGTGATGACTTGGTTTAGGATCCAATTAAAGCTCTGCAGAATCTCTACCACCTGTTGGATGTTGGCTAACAGGGAGGACTGGTCCAAAAACAGGAGATCGTCAAGGTACTCCCAAAATATGAATCCCCTGGGAATGAAGCAGAGCCAGAACCAGGGAGAGCACCCACTGCAAAGCCCAGGTAGTGCCGACAGAAAGATGGGCACATAGTGCTGACAGAAAAATGTGCAAACAGGCATCCCGGATGTCTATTGAGGCCAGAAAATCCCTCAGAAGGAGAGAAGCAATGACCGACCTGTCATTTTTGATTTGAAACTTTTGGACCCATAGGAATAAGATTAGAGCCTTCAGATACAGAATGGGTCCAACTCCTACATTTGGTTTGGGAATTATGAAAAGGTAGCGCCCTTGAAAGCATTCTCCTAGTGGAACAGGGGTAATGGCCCCTTGAACAAGAGCTGCGGACAGCTCAGGCTCAGGCTAGTTGGGAGTGGGGAGGGGTTATACAGGGGAATGTCCCTGCAGTCTTTTTTTTTTGGCCAGTGTCCAATCACCTTAAAGCAGCTGCAAAAAAAAAAAATATTAAAGTGACTGTATCCTGTGCTGTATAACTAGGGAATTATACATTTTACCAAAACTAAAAAAATTCATGCCCCCCCCCCCCTTTCCACTAAATGAATCATGTGTCCAAAACTTAAAAAAAAAAAAAAACAGGTTTAAAGACGATAGAAAACATTCCTGTATGACAGGGATATGCAACTAGCGGACCTCCAGCTGTTGCAGAACTACAAGTCCCATGAGGCATAGCAAGACTGCCAGCCACAAGCATGACACCCAGAGGCAGAGGGATGATGGGACTTGTAGTTTTGCAACAGCTGGAGGTCTGCTAATTGCATATCCCTGCTGTATGAGGTGGCTTGGACATACCCAACTTCTGGATCCAATACCAAGTCCTCATGCATTCTAGGTAATTACAAACAGTGCTTCTCCTGACAGGAGAAAATCAGCGTTAAAAACTCACCTAATATGCGTTTTTTCAAACCAGTTTAGCAGAGTTTGATGATTGGGCATTTATTTCATTGGCCAGAATTTTATTTTAATCTGGCTATCAAAATTATTAAAATATTAAATTCAAAATGCTGAACGCGTCTAAAGCCTAGCAGCCAGTGTTTTTCATAGTTAAAATTTGCCCTCCTGAATGTGATTTTAGAGTGTTCAGAAAACATCCTCTCCACTCCCTGCTACTAAACTGCTGTAAACTTCTGTGTGTGCGCGCATGGACACATATGATAACATACAGTGCCTTGAAAAAGTATTCATACCTCCTTGAAGTTTTCCACATTTTGTCATATTAAAACCAAAAACGTAAAAATAGGATTTTTATAACAGCTTACCTGTAAAATCCTTTTCTTGGAGTACATCACGGGACACAGAGCGACATAGTCATTACTAATGGGTTATATAGATACCGTCAGGTGCTGGCACTGGCAACTTCCAAAACCGGAAGTACCCTCCCCTATATAAGCCCCTCCCATCCGGGAGCACCTCAGTTTTGTAGCAAAGCAATAAGTGTCCCCAAAGAGGGGCGGGAGCTCTGTGTCCCGTGATGTACTCCAAGAGAAGGATTTTACAGGTAAGCTGTTATAAAAATCCTATTTTCTTTCTCGTACATCACGGGACACAGAGCGACATAGTCATTACTAATGGGATGTCCTAAAGCAATGCCCAATGAGGGGGGGGATACACCATATATAAGCTGAGCGCTATCAGACATGAGGATCTTTTGCGGCCTGCAACACACTGCACCCAAAGGCGACATCCTCCTGACTTCTAACGTCCACCTGGTAGAACCTAGTAAACGTGTGAACTGAAGACCATGTTGCGGCCTTACAGATTTGAGCCAGGGAGGCCTGGTGATGCACTGCCCATGAAGTTCCAACTGCTCTCGTGGAGTGCGCTCTAACTTTGAACGGAGGCGGTCTCCTTCTCAAGCCATAGGCTTGTATTATGACCTGTCGAATCCACTTGGCTAAAGTAGATTTTGACGCTGCCTGACCCTTTCTGGGGCCTTCCGGCAGAATAAACAAAGTATCCGTTCTGCGAATCTGAGCAGTGGCTTTTAGATAAGCTTTAACTGCTCTTACTACATCCAAAGAATGCAATAACTTTTCCTCTACCGAAGTAGGTTTGGGGAAAAAAGAAGGAAGAACCACATCTTGGTTCAAATGAAACCTCGATACCACCTTAGGAAGAAAGGCTGGATGAGGACGTAACACTACTCTATCCTTATGGATAACCAGATATGGCTCCTTACAGGACATAGCTGCTAATTCCGACACTCTTTTAGCCGAACAAATGGCTACTAGAAAAATCAATTTCCTGGTGAGAAGCACCAAAGAAATATGATGTAATGGTTCAAATGGTTGTTTCTGTAGAACCGACAGAACCAAGTTTAGATCCCATGGACATATGGGAATATTAACCGGAGGACTAATACGCATCACTCCTTGTATAAAGGCTTTGACTAGTGAATGCGAAGCCAAGGGCCTTTGAAAAAATATTGACAAGGCCGAAATCTGACCCTTGATAGTACTCAAGGCAAGCTTCCTATCTACAGCCCATTGTAGGAAGTCCAGAATCCTACCTATTACGTATTTACATGGATGCCATTTCTTGGCCTCACACCAGGCGATGTACGCCTTCCAGATTCTATAGTAGATCTGCCTGGATACCGGCTTCCTGGCATTGATCATGGTAGATACCACAGCATTAGAGAGCCCTCTCTTTTTTAGAATGTGGGCTTCAATAGCCAGGCCGTCAAACCTAGGGCTGGTAAGGAAGGGTGGTATATCGGTCCTTGCGAAAGCAGGTCCGGACGACGTGGGAGAGTCCAAGGACTCCCCACTGACATTTTACAATCTCCGCGTACCACGCTCTTCGGGGCCACGCTGGAGCCACCAGAATCACTGGTTTCTTTTCTACCCTGATTCTGCAGAGTAATCGAGGAAACCATTGTGGCGGTGTGAATGCATATATCAGCTTGAACTGATCCCAAGGGAACACTAGGGCATCCGAGCCGCAAGCTAGGGGATCCCTTGACCGAGAGACAAACCTGTCCACCTTTGCGTTGAATCTGGATGCTAGAAGATCTACATCCGATGTTCCCCACCGCTGACATATTGTCCAGAAAACCTCGGGGTGAAAGGACCCTTCCTCTGGGCATAATTGCTGGCGACTTAGAAAGTCCGCCTTCCAATTCTCCACTCCTGGAATGAATACCGCAGATATGGCTGGGACATATCTTTCTGCCCATTTCAGGATGTAATTTACTTCCCTCTGGGCTGCACGACTCCTGGTGCCCCCCTGATGATTGATATATGCCACTGTTGTGGCATTGTCTGATTGAATTCTGACAGGGGACCCTTGGAGTTTGGATGTCCATGCTACTAGGGCATACCGGGCTGCTCGTATCTCTAAGAGATTGATGGGCAGGGCCTTTTCTGCATCCGACCATCTGTCCTGGAGAGACTATTGCTCCAGTACAGCTCCCCAGCCTATAAGGCTGGCATCTGTAGTGACCACCTTCCAAGAAATCGGACTGAAGTATTTCCCTTTTTCCAGATTCTGGGGAACCAACCACCAACGGAGGCTCTTGCGAACGGAAGGGGACAAGGACATTGTAAGTCTAGGGCCTGAACTTTTTTGTTCCAGGCTGACAGTATGGCCCTTTGCAAATTCCTTGAATGGAATTGACCGTAGGGTACTGCTTCGAATGATGCCACCATTTTTCCCAGCAGCCTCATGCACAGGCGTATGGACGGCTGTCTTTTTTGTACCCACTAAGTGGATCAAATCTTTCAAAGACAACACCTTTCCTCGAGGCAAGAATATTTTTCTCTGGCCTGAATCCAACCTTAGCCCCAAGTATTCCAGACTTTTGACTGGTTTTTAGGGCTAACTTGTCTCGGTTGATAATCCAACCGTGAGATTCCAGATACTTGATTGTCTTGTGAACGACCACGTCTAGTTTTTTCACTGAGTGGTCTATCAGCAACAAGTCATCTAGATATGCCATTATCATTACACCTTGTGTTCTTAGATTGGCCAATAAAGGGCCAGAATTTTTGTAAACACTCGTGGTGCTGTGGCCAAACCGAAGGGTAAGGCTCTGAACTGAAAATGGCGCCCTTCTACTGCAAAGCGTAGAAATTTTTGGTGGACTGGAAAGATGGGAATGTGCAAATAAGCATCTTTGATGTCGATCGCGGCTAACCAATCCTCCCCTTGTAGGGCAGTGGCCACCGATCGGATCGACTCCATCGGAAAGTCCTGATATACAGGAATTTGTATAGCCCTTTTAGAATTAATATGGGCCTCCCGTCCGCGTTTGCTTCGGGACTGTAAAGAGGTTTGAGTAAAACCCGAACCCTCATTCTTCCAGGGGAACCTCCATAATTACTCCTTGGAGCAATAGTTGTTCTAGTGCCAACAGGAGGGACTCTCTCTTCCGGGGATCCCTTGGCACGTTTGACCTCAAAAATGGGAAGGAGAGTCTTAACTCCAAACTGTATCCCAAACATACTGCGGAGAGCACCTATCTGTCTTGATCGTGTCCCGCCAGGTCTCTTGCGAACAACTGGAGTCCTCCCCCCACCCGACTGAGTGGGGGCTTCAATGAATTTAACTTTGGGGGAGGTTTTGTACCTCCCCTGACCCAGGGTTTCTCATTACCCTGCTATTGTCCCTGTTTTTTACCCCCGGGAATTGACCGAGGAGGCCGTCGGAACTGTTACACAGCCGATGCCCCAGGGACTGGAGAAGCAGGCCTCTTAAAGAGGGACCTCTAACTCTGTTTTTAACCGGCAAGAGCGTATTTTTACCGCTGGAAATTTTCTGGATATATTTGTCCAGGTTTTCCCTGAATAAGCGTTCACCATGAAATGGGACGCTAACCAGCCATTCTTTACAGGGAGCTTCAGCAGACCAGTTTTTGAGCCATAGGAGCCTACGCATATGTACTATAGACAGCGTAAGGCGGGAGGCCTGATGGACTGAATCCTTTATGGCGTCAACCGCAAAGCCTAAGGCTCTAGGTAGATCAGCTAGGGCAAAGCCTGCTGATCTGTCAAGTCCCTCAAGACCTGTTTCAACTGATCCTTCACTGCTTAGCAGACCCCAATAGCTGCTACTGCTGGTTGTGTCACCAAGCTTGCTGTAGAAAGAAGCAGATTTTCATAAGGACTCCAATCTTTTATCTATTGGGTTCTTGAACATTTGGACATTATCCACTGGACATGTGAGTGATTTATACATACAAGAGATGGCTGCGTCCACTGTAGGGACCTTCCATTTTTTTGATGAACTTATCCTCCATGGGATAGACCACCGGAAATCTCTTGGGGGAATAAATATTTTCTCAGGACGTTCCCAATCCTGGTAAATAAGCCCTTTCAGTAAAGGGTGAAGTGGAAAAGAACAGACAGTCTGGGGGCTTCTAGCGACCCCAACGAGGATACAGTAGTGGTTGATGGTTCCGCAAGGTGCATTTTTAAATGCTGATCGGACCATGTTAGTCAGAGACTGAACCCATAATCTTTCAGCTTGAGATGCTGAGAAAAGGTTCCCCCACTGTTGATTCCTCTATAACAGAATCAACCTCATCCTGATCCCCTTCAGGCAGGTCGATCCCTGTATGGGACTGTTGCTCTGCTAACAGGCACTCTGAAGGAGGAGACGGAGATCGGGCGTGCTTTCCCTGACAGGGAGGCAGCGATCAATGTTGACAATCTCTCTCTAATCCTCCCAGAGCTGAGGAAAAAACCTCCTCTGTTACATACACAGGAGCAGGTGAACTGAGGACAGCCACAGTACCAAGTACCCCTGCGGGGTCTCTACGGTCACTTACCTCTGAAC
Organism: Rana muscosa; assembly: GCA_029206835.1. NCBI lineage: Eukaryota > Metazoa > Chordata > Amphibia > Anura > Ranidae > Rana > Rana muscosa. The sequence goes on along the minus strand of CM055122.1, from coordinate 434,624,507 downwards.
TTCAGGGGAGACTGGTGCAGCAGAAGCATGCCCAAGATCCTCAGAGCCCGATGAGACCCCCTTCGCTTCCTGGAAGATTCAGTTCCGGAGCTTCTGGACGGCATATTCCTAAGCCCAAAGCTGAGGTATTCCAGCCGTAATACACCACTTTTACTGAGAATAGTCTAGCACAATTGCTGCTATATCACAGTTGGTGTCTACTAAAGTGCCTTTCTAGGGGATGCCTGCATCAACCGCCTCTGTGTGCCTTTATATTGTTGCTAGCTCTGTCTGTGCACTTCAACAGCCAGCTATAATGTGCTTTAAAACACGCTGGACGCCCGCACATGCGCAGTAGCGCCGCGGCGCACACCTGAGCGTCATCCACCCCGCTCCGCCCCTTTTTCCAGATCGCCTCTATGAATAGAGGCGCGTGCACGCGCACGCGCGCCTTCGGCGCCTTTTTTGAAAACAACAAGGAGCTAGATGGGAGCCAGGGTCCCTTTGCCGCAGGGCCCGGGGATGGATGAGCGCAGCAACAGGGCAGAGGAGACAGCTTCCCAGGAGAGAACATACCAACTGCCTGGATTTGATTCTGGAAGAAAAAAATCCACATTGCAAGAAAAAGAACCATAGCGGCCTCTAGTGTCTAACACAGGTACCGCGGTCTTACATTTTTTTTTTTTTTTCTTGCCTACTATTAAAATTTTTACATTTTCTCAGTAGTAACAGGCATACACAGAATATTAGCGGGAATACCTTAGGTAACAGGCAGAAAGACAAAATAGGCTTGGGGGTCCCTCAATAGAACCAAGTTCCCGAGGGCCCCCACTTACCTTTTCCTCGCCGCAGGACTCTGTTTGGTCCACAGAAGCCCAAACTTCACCTATCACGGCAGGCATTGTAATCAAACCTTCAGGGACCGGGTTCCCAAGGATTCCACTCCCCTGGACCTGTATAGCACCCTGCACAGAAAACATCTTGGTTGTGGGTATGACCAGAGCTCTGAATCCCAGGGTCCAGCTCTCCTAAGAGAAGCATTACAAGCAAAACCTTGCTCTTCTCTGCAAGGCCCGGGTACCGACCGTTTAGCTATGAAGCTTTTTTGGTCGGATCCGGAATAGCTTACTGAGGCCCAAAAGAACCTGTACGCAAGCTCAGTGAAAAACACATGTTTCTTCTTGGCCAACACCTTAGACACTGGCAAAAAACTGAGGTGCTCCCGGATGGGAGGGGCTTATATAGGGGAGGGTACTTCCGGTTTTGGAAGTTGCCAGTGCCAGCACCTGACGGTATCTATATAACCCATTAGTAATGACTATGTCGCTCTGTGTCCCGTGATGTACGAGAAAGAAATGTATTTTATTGGGATATTATTTAAATAGACCAACACAAAGTGGCACATAATTGTGAAGTGGAAGGAAAATGATAAATGGTTTTCAAAATGTTTTACAAATAAATATATAACTATCCCTAACTAAAATCTAGTGTACCCAATTGCCTTCAGAAGTCACCTAATTACTAAATAAGAGTCCACCTGTGTGTAATTTAATCTCAGTATAAAATACAGCTGTTCTGTGAAGCCTTCAGAGGTTTGTTGGAGAACCTTATTGAACAAACAGCATAATGAAGACCAATGAACACACCAGACAGGCCAGGGATAAAAGTCGTGGAGACGTTTAAAGCAGTGAACATCTCACGGAGCACTGTTCAATTCATCATCTCAAAATGGAGAGAGTATGGCACAACTTCAAACCTACCAAGACATAGCCATCCGCCTAAACTGACAGGCTGGGCAAGGACAGCATTATTTAGAGAAGCAGCAAAGAGGCTCATGGTAACTCTGGTGGAGCTTCAGCGATCCACAGCTCAGATGGGAGAATCTGTCCACAGGACGATTAGTCGTGCACTCCACAAATTTGGCCTTTATGGAAGAGTGGCAAGAAGAAAGCCATTGTTGAAGGAAAGCAATAAGAAGTCTCGTTTGCAGTTTGCGAGAAGCCATGTGGGGGACACAGCAAACATGTAGAAGAAGGTGCTCTGGTCAGATGAGACCAAAATGTAACTTTGTGGCAGACTAACACTGCACATCACCCTGAACACACCATCCCCACCGTGAAACATGGTGGTGGCAGCATTTTGTTGGGGGGGGGGGTTATTTTCTTCAGCAGGGACAGGGAAGCTGGTCAGAGTTGATGGGAAGATGTATGGAGACAAATACAGGGCAATCTTAGAAGAAAACCTGTTAGAATCTGAAAAAGACTTGACTGGGGCAGAGGTTCACCTTCCAGCAGGACAATGACCCTAAACATACAGCCAGAGCTACAATGGAATGACTTAGAGCAAAGCATATTCATGTGTTAGAGTGCAGTCAAAGTCCAGACCTAAATCCAATCAAGAACCTGTGGCAAGACTTGAAAATTGCAGTTTACAGACGCTCCCAATCCAATCAGACAGAGCTTGAGCTATTTTGCAAAGAACAATGGGCAAAAATGTCACTCTAGATGTGCAAAGCTGTTCGAGACATATCAAAAAAGACCTGCAGCTGTAATTGCAGCAAAAGATGGTTCTACAACTTATTGACTCAAGGGGGCGGAGTACAATTGCACGCCGCACTTTTCACATATTTGTAAAAAAAAAAAAAAATGAAAACCATTTATCATTGTCCTTCCACTTCACAATTATGTGCCACTTTGTGTTGGTCGTTCATATAAAAAACATTTACGTTTTTGGTTGTAACATGTCAAAATGTGGAATTTCAAGGGGTATGAACACTTTTTCAAGGCACTGTAGAGGGGAGTTCTAGGACCAAAAAAAAAAAACGCAAAAACATACAAAAACATGAACAGTTGTGTGCATGAGGCCTGAACTCCAGGCAGCTATAAAATCACAAATTAAAGAAGCTATGTAATCATTAATACATCATTAAAAGAGGAACTTCATGTCGCTGCATACAGTAAGCTGTGCGGTCTTTCCTGCACGTGTACTAAACACTTTTCTTCTGCATCTGGAAATTAACAGTTGGTCATACGGCACCTCAGCCATTAGCAATGAATACAAGGCACTCTATAAATGGCTGTGGTAGAGATTGTGACATCATCCGCCTGCCTCTACACCTTGGCCACCGCTTTCCTACAAGGCTTTTTTAGAAAATACCACCTTGTGTCACATTGTGTCACAATGGGCAATCTAAGCAGACTGGCTATAGACAACAATTTTAAAGAATAGTAGGAAGTTTTCTTTATTATGATGCTTGCATAGCAAAAGATAGTACCATGCCCTGAGATGCTGCAGAATGAATAAAGGGGTCACATTATGGGGCCACTTTCCTGAGATTGCGGCCTCCCTAGCACAAATTTAAAAGGTAAATTATTAAGTTAGGTTTAGCTGCATTAGTACAGTGGGGTTAGGGGCCCCGCCCCTTTTGGGGCCGGTCCACAAGGAAGCAAGAAGAGCCAATCAGGTTTCAGGGAACTTTCTGGATTTTGGGATTGCTTATAAAAGGGCCAGCAGGCGCAGGGTTCTGCCTCTTTTCAGCTGAACAAGCAGGAAGATTTGAGCTCCCTCCCTCCCACCCCAGTCGCGTACACTTTTATGTGGTGGGTCACCCTGGATCCAGGGGGGACTTTTATTTATCTTTGAAGTTGTGCTACTGCTCGAGTTCTAACAACTGAGCAGGTAGAAATATGTTATTGGATGATTTATGAAGTTTGGAATGATAATAAAGATTTATGGAAAATTATTTATTTGTGAAAAACCAAAAAAGGTGTCGCGGCCAAGTTTTTGCCATTTAAAAAATGTGTTCAGTTATTTATTTTAGTTAAGTTGTATCTGGGGAAGTTCTGGTTTGGGCGGGTGGGGCCTGCAATCTCATAGTTCTGAGGGCATTTAAAGGGGAGAGTCTGTCTTAACTGCTGGGCAGATTGGACAGCAGAGGAGACAGAGGACAACCTTCTTGAACAAAACATTTTTTTTACTTCTAATACACTAATCAGCTGTGGAACGTTTGGCTATTAATAGTTCAACTTTAAGTACACCACTCAATGTCAGGGTCACCTGTGGCCTGGTGACAGATGCACACCGTAGGGGGACAGGAGTGCACCGCGAGGTAGTGAACCCTATGGCTGGCTTCTGTGGATAGGAAACTGGGTGGTTGTGGAAAGCGGGACCAGAGGAGCACAACCGGGATCCCAACGGAAGCGAGAGCCAAGATTCCCCAGGGCGCGGAGTCTAAGACCCAGCTGGTCTTCTCCAGGGCCTCTAGTGGTGAGGATGTTACGCTGCAGGCTGGGACCAGGTCGCGGCCCCTGGAGTTTCCTAGCTCACGCCCCGTAGGATAAGGGGAAGCAGCAGCACACGATAGAGAGAACCGAATAACAAGCCGAAGGTCAGGGGCCACAAGCAGACAAGGATAACGAAGGACGAGCCGAAGGTCAAGGGTCACGAGCAGACAGGGATGGTCGGGGACAAGCCAATAACGTAACAGAGAGACAGACGTAGCACACGGCAGGCAGGAACCCAAACACACAATGCCTAACAAACACGTTGATCAGCAAAGCAGGCTTGCAGTGCACAGGTTAATATAGTGTTCTGTGATAGGGCCTGGGGTGGAGTCTGGCTGGGAGGAGATTATAAAGGAAGCCAGGTGAAAGGGCTCAGGCCTCTAAGATGAACACATGGGAAGGAAGGTAAGCTGACAGACAAACACTACTGCATATCCATGACAGTACCCTCCCTCTTATGGGCCCTCCCCCGCCTGGACCCAGGCTTAAAGGGAAATCTCTGATAAAACCTTCTCAACAGATGAGGTGCAGCGACATCAGATGCAGCGATCCAAGACGCCTCCTCAGGACCAAAACCTCTCCAATGCACAAGGTACTGAAGAATGCCTCTGCAGAGCCGAGAATCCAGAACTTGTCTAACCTCGTACTTAAGAATATCCTCAGAGACCGAAAACGAGGTAGGGAGATGACAAGAAGATCTATTGAGGACCAAAGGCTCTCTAGGAATAAGCAAGGGCATGAGAGGATCAACAGGAATCTGAGGAGGGTCCCCTAGACCCTTAAAGGGGAACTGGTCATCTTGCACAGGACCATCAGACTGGGCAGATGTCAGTGGAACCCTGAAGTCAGGTTGGTTAGAAGGTGACATGTCGCCGGAGTCAAGCTGAATAGCTGAAGGACAAGCAGAATGTCCCAAACAAGAAAAAGTAGGAGGCTCACTGGGCATGGGCTGGACTGGCATAACTAGTACAGAGGCAGAGTGAATAGCTGAGTCAGGTGTAGCGACTACCTGAATCGCATCGCAAGACGTAGCGACTGCAGGACTTGTAGACAAGCTAGCCTGGCTGTGCGTCCAAGGGTGGTTAGGGACAGAGAAATGTAAATGGTTATGCAACCTGGAATGAATGACCGGCTCAGATTCACAGGGGGCAACCTTGGGTAGGCAGGACGAGGAACAGGAGGGACCCCAAGCCAGGATCTGTCCAGTAGTCCAGTCCACATGAGGAGAATGGAGCTGTAACCATGGGAGACCCAAAATGATAGGCTTTGAGGCCTTGGGTAAGATAAGGAAGGATATCCACTCCTGGTGGAGTGTCCCTACCGACATCTTAACAGGGAGGGTCTGGAAGCGGATAGGTCCCCCTGGGAGAACAGTACCATCAATCGCCAAGACCACCAATGGCGTGGTGAGGGGCAAAAGAGTAAGTCTCATGGACGATGCGATTTCCCAGTCCATGAAATTACCAGCGGCTCCGGAATCCAGATATGCTGAGACCGAATGAGAAGAAGCACCAACATGAAGGAACACAGAAAGCATAAGACGAGAAGGGGAAGGTGATATTTCTGGGTCCAATACTCCACTTTCCAGATGAAGTGGACCCGATCGTTTTTCTGGACAAAGAGAGCAAGTGTCACGAAAATGACCTTTGCCCCCACAGTAAAGACACAGACCAAGAGTTCTGCGCCTAGCACGTTCCTCGGGGGATAACCTGGTCCGACCCAGCTGCATGGGTTCCTCAGCTGGTAGGAGATGCTCTACGGGTCGAAGAGAGGGGAGCTCAGGCTGACTAAGAACCAAGGAGTGCTGGCGTTGCTTTTCTAAGGTCCTCTCCTGAAAGCGAATATCGATCTGGTTACACAAGGAGATAACGCCGGCCAGATCAGTGGGGATGGTTCTTCCTGCTAATTCATCCTTCACTCTATCAGACAGGCCATGCAAAAAGGTTGCGACTAAGGCCTCATTGTTCCAGCTCAACTCAGCCGACAGTATGCGGAAATGAAGGGCATACTGTCCCACAGAAGCAGACTCTTGGCGGAGACGTAAAAGGGCGCTGGCCGCTGAAGAGACACGAGCCGGTTCTTCGAAGATATTCCGAAAAAGTTTCAAGAAGCCAGACAGGCTAGAAACCACTGGATCATTCAGTTCCCACAGAGGGGCTGCCCAGGCTAAAGCTTCACCAGAGAGGAGGGAAATGATATAGGCTACCTTAGCCCGATCAGACAGGAAGTTTTGGGGCTGGAGCTCAAAATGAATCGTGCATTGGCTAAGGAACCCCCTGCAAGCCTTGGAGTCCCCAGAGAAACGGGACGGAGCTGGCAGTTGTAGTGAGTGTGTGGCTGCGACTGGTGCAATAGGTGCAGCCGCTGATTGTATTTGAGATTGTGGATTCAGGGTTCCCAAGGAGGCCTGAAGCTGCTCGAAGCGAGAAGCCAGATCCTGGAGGAATCGCATCACCTGAGTCTGATTCGATTCCTGGGTTTCAAGTCTGCAAACTATGCCCTGCAATGGATCATCCGCGGGTAGCGGGATGTCAGCCGGGTTCATGGCTGATCAAACTGTCAGGGTCACCTGTGGCCTGGTGACAGATGCACACCGTAGGGGGACAGGAGTGCACCGCGAGGTAGTGAACCCTATGGCTGGCTTCTGTGGATAGGAAACTGGGTGGTTGTGGAAAGCGGGACCAGAGGAGCACAACCGGGATCCCAACGGAAGCGAGAGCCAAGATTCCCCAGGGCGCGGAGTCTAAGACCCAGCTGGTCTTCTCCAGGGCCTCTAGTGGTGAGGATGTTACGCTGCAGGCTGGGACCAGGTCGCGGCCCCTGGAGTTTCCTAGCTCACGCCCCGTAGGATAAGGGGAAGCAGCAGCACACGATAGAGAGAACCGAATAACAAGCCGAAGGTCAGGGGCCACAAGCAGACAAGGATAACGAAGGACGAGCCGAAGGTCAAGGGTCACGAGCAGACAGGGATGGTCGGGGACAAGCCAATAACGTAACAGAGAGACAGACGTAGCACACGGCAGGCAGGAACCCAAACACACAATGCCTAACAAACACGTTGATCAGCAAAGCAGGCTTGCAGTGCACAGGTTAATATAGTGTTCTGTGATAGGGCCTGGGGTGGAGTCTGGCTGGGAGGAGATTATAAAGGAAGCCAGGTGAAAGGGCTCAGGCCTCTAAGATGAACACATGGGAAGGAAGGTAAGCTGACAGACAAACACTACTGCATATCCATGACACTCAAAATGCACCTATTTCTTTGTGTTCAACTTTACCAACATCTTCACAGCATATTTTGCCACTTACATATTTTGATGATTTCATGAGATATGGTATATAAAAGTGCAACTGCAATAAACAATGTACAGTAGTTGCATTATGAAGCCTGTTCTGAAGAAAGAAATTCATGCAAAAAAAACATACCCATGACTTTCTCCTGTACCTCTCGACGCTCCCGGGCAAGTCTTTGTCTCTCATCGACCTTCAAGACAAGATGAGGTTCTGGAAAAAGCAAGAAAATGCAAATATCTGTCAGCCAACTTCTGCTAAGTTATAGCGCATAGAACCTGCAGCTGAAGTGCATATGATTTCAGCTGATGGCCTCTACCCTTGGAAAAATAAACATTTCTGCACAGTAATCTATGTCTATGTCCTTTTGTAAGGCTCGTGATCTCTAGATATACAATATTCAGCCAATTCAAGCTGAACACATATTTCATTATATAGTTTTACTTTAGAAAAGTATACAGCGTCAACCTTTATTTTTCATATCAAATAATTGTATTATATTATTGTTTCTACCTATCAAAAGGTTTGCCAAGGTAAATGCTATATGCTTGGCTAGTTAAACAGTACTTGCTTATTTTGAAATAGATGATGATCTGTTCCCTTTCTTGAGTCATTAATGGCAAAATCACAAACATTTTCTCCCAACTGAATGTACGTAACAGAAAACCATGGCAATAAGTCTTATACAACTCTTGGCAAATAATAGTAGGTGGCCAGTCACAGACTACTCTTGTTCATTAATAGAACGTACGTGTTCTAGTTCTGCACATAACATATACAGGTCCTTCTCCAAAAATTAGCATATTGTGATAAAGTTCATTATTTTCTGTAATGTACTGATAAACATTAGACTTTCATATATTTTAGATTCATTAAACACAACTTGAAGTAGTTCAAGCCTTTTCTTGTTTGAATATTGATGATTTTGGCATACAGCTCATGACAACCCAAAATTCCTATCTCAAAAAATTAGCATATCATGAAAAGGTTCTCTAAACGGGCTATTAACTTAATCATCTGAATCAACTAATTAACTTTAAACACCTGCAAAAGATTCCTGAGGCTTTTAAAAACTCCCAGCCTGGTTCATTACTCAAAACCGCAATCATGGGTAAGACTGCCGACCTGACTGCTGTCCAGAAGGCCATCATTGACACCCTCAAGCAAGAGGGTAAGACACAGAAAGAAATTTCTGAACGAATAGGCTGTTCCCAGAGTGCTGTATCAAGGCACCTCAGTGGGAAGTCTGTGGGAAGGAAAAAGTGTGGCAGAAAACGCTGCACAACGAGAAGAGGTGACCGGACCCTGAAGAAGATTGTGGAGAAGGACCGATTCCAGACCTTGGAGGACCTGCGGAAGCAGTGGACTGAGTCTGGAGTAGAAACATCCAGAGCCACTGTGAACAGGCGTGTGCAGGAAATGGGCTACAGGTGCCGCATTCCCCAGGTCAAGCCACTTTTGAACCAGAAACAGCGGCAGAAGCGCCTGACCTGGGCTACAGAGAAGCAGCACTGGACTGTTGCTCAGTGGTCCAAAGTACATTCGGAAATCAAGGTGCCAGAGTCTGGAGGAAGACTGGGGAGAGGGAAATGCCAAAATGCCTGAAGTCCAGTGTCAAGTACCCACAGTCAGTGATGGTCTGGGGTGCCATGTCAGCTGCTTGTGTTGGTCCACTGTGTTTTATCAAGGGCAGGGTCAATGCAGCTAGCTATCAGGAGATTTTGGAGCACTTCATGCTTCCGTCTGCTGAAAAGCTTTATGGAGATAAAGATTTCATTTTTCAGCACGACCTGGCACCTGCTCACAGTGCCAAAACCACTGGTAAATGGTTTACTGACCATGGTATTACTGTGCTCAATTGGCCTGCCAACTCTCCTGACCTGAACCCCATAGAGAATCTGTGGGATATTGGGAAGAGAAAGTTGAGAGACGCAAAACCCAACACTCTGGATGAGCTTAAGGCCGCTATCGAAGCATCCTGGGCCTCCATAACACCTCAGTAGTGCCACAGGCTGGTTGCCTCCATGCCACGCCGCATTGAAGCAGTCATTTCTGCAAAAGGATTCCCGACCAAGTATTGAGTGCATAACTGAACATAATTATTTGAAGGTTGACTTTTTTTGTATTAAAAACACTTTTCTTTTATTGGTCGGATGAAATATGCTAATTTTTTGAGATAGGATTTTTGGGTTTTCATGAGCTGTATGCCAAAATCATCAATATTAAAACAAGAAAAGGCTTGAACTACTTCAGTTGTGTGTAATGAATCTAAAATATATGAAAGTCTAATGTTTATCAGTACATTACAGAAAATAATGAACTTTATCACAATATGCTAATTTTTTGAGAAGGACCTGTACAGATTGCCCAACATGTTCAAAATTGTATGATATATCCTTGAGGGACATTCCCTGTCACTATCAAAAAGAAAAGTTACAATACTGGGAGATCTATACAAACATTGCCAAATATAAAGTGGAACTCCAAACAAAACTTTTTTGCAGTCTAAAGCCTTGTACACACGCTTAGATTTTCGGACGACCGAACGTCCGGTTTTTTGTTGCATGCTAGTCTCAGGTTGAAAGTGAAGAGGTGGAATGCCCCCAGATCAAGCCCCTTTGGGAAGACATTAAATCCCAAATAAGAGAGATCTTGAGCTTGGATATCCCCCTAACTCCGGTTCATTTCCTCCTCCATGTCCCTCAGATCCTGATTAGTAGATATAGGAAGAGTACATTACCTCATTTTCTGAATGCAGCTAAGCGTTTACTCCCAATCTATTGGAAACAACATTGAATTCCAACAAAAGAGGAATGGATCGATAAAGTAAATGATATAAGAGAAGCTGAACATTGGATAGCGACCTGTAGGGGTACTCTAGACCAGTGTTTCTCAACTCCAGTCCTCAAGGCGCCCCAACAGGTCATGTTTTCAGGATTTCCCTCAGATGAAACAGCTGTGGGAATTACTAAAGCAGTTAAACTGATCAAATAACCTGTGCAAAACAATGGAGAGCCTGAAAACATGACCTGTTGGGGCGCCGTGAGGACTGGAGTTGAGAAACACTGTTCTAGACTGCTTCAACACCATATGGGCACCTTGGATGGCTCATATGACTGACCCGGGGCATGTATCCTCTAGTCTAGACTTAGCACTGTTAGAATTGGCTGAACCAGCCCTTAGATCCCGGGTAGAGAGAGGCGCTCTGACGTCCTGAGACGGGGATGGCACGGACCTGGATGTGGCTCGGTCGATGCAGACTTAAAGACTTCAACTGAAATCACAGGTATGCCATGATCCCCCCCCTCTCCCCTTCCCGTTTCCATCTCTCCACTACTCTTTCCTCTTCCTCTCTCTCTCCCCTAGTTTCTTCCCAACAATTTGCAGCCTCTTGGCTACATGGTTTAGAAGGTTATTTAATTGTCTTGCTCTAATTGGACTTCCGGTCACAATGTTTTAATGCTGTGAGGGGAGCCTTCCTTATTGGGGATGGCGTCTTTTTCCCCCCCCTGGCACCAACCATTTGTCATAGGTGCTCTCATGTTGGGCGGTGCGCTAGGAGAGGTTTGATGGAGGCTGAATTAGCCCCCCTCTACTGGCGCTGCTGCCAGCGGGTTGCCCTATACCATTTTAAAGGGTATTGACTACTGATCTAATTGTAATATCAAGTCTAAGACGGCTCAAAAGTGCCTACCACGTACTACGGCTAATTTGCAACTTGTATTGCTTGTTTGTTTTTCAAATAAATGAAGATTATACAAAAAAAGAAAGTGAAGAGGTTACTCACAATGCGAAAATTTTCATACGACAGAATACAAAGTCAGAAGTGATGTAATGTGTTAAATAGTTTTGTATGTATTCTATCGTTTCCGAGCATGCGTAGTCTTGTTCTTACGATATTTTTTGTACGAAAACAGTACTAATGAAAACGAAAATCAGACTTGAGTTCACATCCGCCAAAAATTTTATAGGTCTGCACATCCAGCTTTTGTCTGATGAAAAAGCAAAATCGGCTGTCGAAAGCACCGTACCAACGATCCGTAAATCGGCAGATAGCTCATCGTACAAATTGTTCCATCCGATTTTCATATCGTGTGTACGGGCCTTTAGGCTCATCAACACATTACAATCTGACTATGCAATCTCTGGAGAATCAACAATAAGTCTGGAAAAACTATGAGAATCTATCTATCTATACCAAATTACATTTTATTCAATCAGGTATACATACAGTAATGTGCCAAAAATGTAGGCAGGTGTGAAAAAAATGCTGTAAATTAAGAATGCTTTCGGAAATAGAAGTGTTAATGGGTTATTTTTATCAAGTAACAAAATGGAAAATGAATGACCAGAAGAGAAATCCAATTTCTTCATAAATTTAGGTCAATATGTTTTCTGCTACATATTTTTGGTAAAAAAAATAATTCCAATAAGCATATATTGATTGGTTTGCGCAAAAGTTATAGCGTCTAAAAACTATGGGATAGATTTATGTTTTTTTTTTTTTACTAGTAATGGTGGTGATCAGCGATTTTAAGCGGGACTGCGACATTGCCGCGGACAAATCGGACACTTAGTGACAATTTTTGGGGACCAGTGACACCAATACAGTGATCAGTGCTAAAAAAAAATGCACTTTCACTGTACTGACACTGGCAGGGAAGGGGTTAACATTACAGGCAATCAAAGGGTTAAATGTGCTCCTAGGGAGTGCTGTCTGTCTAACTGTGCTTTGGCTGTGAGAAAACAGAGATCCTGCTTAGCAGAAACACAGGATCTCTGTCTCCTCTACTAGCAGACCCGCTGATTGGCTCCTGCCATGTCCATGGGAGCGTGCCACAGACCTGGAAGAGCGAAATCATGTACCTGTAGCCGATTTTATGCACATGAGTCACCGTCCCGCAGTATATATATACGTGGGGCGGTCGGTAAGAGGTTAAGAAACATCTTCAGCGTAAAGACCAAGGAGTCCTGAAATCGATGGTTTTGGCACCCACAGAGCCCTGATCAACATCTTCAAGTCTGTCTGTGTTTACATGAAGAGAGAAGGATTTCAGGCAGCCTACATCCACAGAAGATCTGTGCTTAGTTCCTCAATTATATATTTGGAACAACCTACCTGCCAATTTCCTTCAAAAACTGTACACATGTATATGTAGAAGAATTGATGCTGGTTTGAAGGCAAAGGGTAGTCACACCAAATATTGATTTGGATTTCTCTTCTGGGTCATTTACTTTCCATTTTGTTAATTGATAAAAAATAAACTACCGTATATACTCGAGTATAAGCCAAGTTTTTCAGCACTTTTTTGTGCTGAAAATGCCCCCTCGGCTTATACTCGAGTCACCTTTTTGCACCTGATCTCTGGACTTTGGGGACCCGGTTCTGGCCGGCTGTGGATCCCCTGAACCCCAAACTTGGCACACATATAGCCCCCTCTTCCTCTACAAGTGTGCAAAGTTTTTCGCCGGGAGGACCTACGGTCGGGGAGCACCGATTTTTCAAAGCCGGGAACCCCTTCCATAGACTCCCATGTTAAAAACGGTAATTTCTCCGGTGACTTTGGGGACCCGGTTTTGGCCGGTTGTAGGTCCCCTGGACCCCGAACTTGGCACACATGTAACACCCTTTCTCCTCTACAAGTGTGCAAAGTTTGTTGTCTGGGAGACCTACGGCCAGGGAGCACCGATTTTTCAAAGTCAGGCACCCCTTCCATAGACTCCCATGTTAAACGTCAGTCTAGTCATGGGCACAGCGAGGCATGGGCACAGTGAGGCATGGACATGGACACAGTGAGGCAAAGTGAGGCACAGTGAGGCATGCAGATGGACACCCTAGGCTTATACTCGAGTCAATACGTTTTCCCAGTTTTTTGTGGCAAAATTAGGTGCCTCGGCTTATATTCGGGTCGGCTTATACTCGAGTATATACGGTATTAACACTTCTATTTCTGAAAGCATTCTTAATTTACAGCATTTTTTTACACTTGGCTAAAACTTTTGCACAGTACTGTATATATTACAGAAAGAAGAAAATAAAATACCTGCACATCCATGGGTTATCTCCTCACATTTTATTTTTATTATAAAATTAAAAATCGCATCAATAACAGCTCTGAATCACAACAATCTTCATCCCCCACAAAGCCTTTCCCTGTATAACCCTCCAACTAATCAATCCTTTGTAAAAACATTCCTATCCCCATATTCCCCTCAGTGCAAACATGTGGGACCTCAATAGATCCCCCTAGGTGGTGCTGGAACCAAGGACTGTGCCACCCCCCACCAGGGTTGCCAACTTTCAGTAACTATACAGTTTGTAAAATCCGTACTTTTTGCATCTGTCCATGAATGTCCATTACAGACATGTAGGCTGCATGTCCATAACTGACATTCATGGACAGATGCAACAATTATGGGTTTTACAAACTGTTTGTAAATTTACTGAAAGTTGGCAACCCTGCCCCCCACTAGATTGTCCCCCTGAAATTAGTGCCTGCATCCATAACTAGCAAATATATTACCAAACTACTGCAATAGTTCACGAGCCTGAGTATAGGTTCTGTACCTTAAAACCACAATGGGTGAATACAGTAAGCCAATACCAGGTCAGGAGATACCCAATTAAACCGATATCGCTGAATGGTGAGCTTCTCTATATAGAGGAATGAAGTATACACCAATCCTGATCCCACCTTGATATACTGTATATCAAAGGGAACAATAATCCTGGTTGTAAATGTGTGTACCGAGGGGTCAGACCGTAAGGGCTGTTTGGATGGTATAGGAGTTATTCATCCACTGAAAATGTAACTAAAAGGTCCGTGCAATGTCATATATAAATATGGATCCTGTGGGAAGATCTCTCAGATGAATTCCTGTCAAACACCATTAAAAAGGGAGCATTTATACATACATCCAATCCGGCCATTGCGTGTATCAATCCCGCCGATCCGGGTATGCTACCAAGACTGCCTATATGATTGGTATGTGTATGAGTGTACTCACAGATAAGCTCCCTCATGTGCTTGCTGGCGAGTTCAAAATAGAGAGCCTCCAAATAGTTACAGTTAGTGACGTAAAGATAACGAGGTGGTTATTCCATGGATCAGATAAAAAAAATGCAGGGAAGCCAGATAACACTGATTAAAAAGCAATGCTGCCAAATAGGGTATACACATCCTGCATTTAACCAGCATGTCATTCTATGGGAACGATACATTGATGATGTGCTGGCTGGTGGGTGTGGAGGGGCTCATCGAAACAACTTGAAAAATGTATCCTAGACGTTAATAAAAACATCCTTCTTCCTTACAAGAAAGATTCAGTATGAGTTGAATAATGTAACAAAGTCCTTCTCACATCCAAATTGTGGAATTGGCTTTCCTTTTCCCCCCGAAGGGTTTGAGCAAAAGGTTGGTAAGATGATCTCCTGCGACCGGTTGAGGGCTGACGCCACTTTTGGCAAGAAACCTGGATCGGTTTTTAGTACAATCCTATCCGTGTAGATAGATAAGAGGGTTTTTTTTTACTGACAGGGCGTGCAGCTCACTAATCCTCCTAGCTGAGGTTATTGCAACTAGGAAGAAAGTCTTAAGAGTCATGCCGCGTACACACAACCGTTTTTAATGTCAGTGAAAAAAACAAAGTTTTTCTCGACGTGATTCTTCTCAAGCCTGCCTTGCCTACACACCATCGTTGAAAAAAATGCTTGCGTAAAGCGTGGTGACGTACAACGGCACTATAAAGGGGAAGTTCCATTCGGATGGCGCCACCCTTAATGTTAGTAAAGTTTGTTGAGAGACGATTCGCGCTTTTCAGCCTCGTGCTTTTCAGTCCGTTACAGCGTGATGAATGTGCTATCTCCATTACGAACGCTAGTTTTACCAGAACGAGCGCTCCCATCTCATACTTGATTCTGACCATGCGCATTTTTTTTACGTCGTTAAAGCCTACACACGGCCATTTTTCATGACGAGAAAAATGACGAGGTGAAAAACGACGAGAAAAATTAGAGCATGTTCCAATTTTTTCATGGCCATTTTTTACATCGTGAAAAATGCTCTGAAGCCCACACACAATCATTTTTAATGACCATTTTAAAAAATGGCATTTTTCTCGTCATTAAAAACGGTCGTGTGTACATGGCATAAGATTCTTCAGTGAAATTGCTTGTAGTGGTTCAAAAGGTTCCTTAGTGAGTGCCATAAGAACCACTGATAAATCCCAACTGGGAAAGTGCTTGGCAGGAGCTGGCCTGGATCTAGCAAGCGCCTTGAAAAATCTTGACACTAGAGGCTCCGAAGATATAGGTCTTTCCAGAAAGACTCCCAATGCGGCTATCTGTACTTTAAGTGTGCTAACTGACAAGCCTTTTTCTGCTCCATTCTGAAGAAATTCCAGAATTGACACTAGATTTTTCATCACTCTATTTGACGAGTGACACCAGGCGTTGTAAACCCTCCAATATTTAGCATAGATCTTTCTGGTAACTAACTTTCTACTGGAAAGCAAGGTAGCGAAGAATGGTGTTAAACCAAGCCCTTTTTGGCCAAAATGGAGACATTTTTAATTACTTCCACTTTCTCCTTCTGAATCCTCCTCAGTACCAACGGGATTAGTTGAAACAGAGGAAAGGCGTAACCCAGCAGGAAGTTCCAAGGCTGTATCAACGCATCTGTTCCCTGGGAACTGTTGTTTCTGCGAATGGAGAAAAAAGCCGGAAGTTGCGCATTTTCTGCTGACGCAAATAGGTCTATTTGTGGTTGGCCCCAGGCCCCGATGATCATTGTGAAGACTTCTGGATTTAAGGCCCATTCTGCTTCCAGAATCCGTCTTCTGCTTAGAAAATCTACCACTATATTTAGAGTGCCCTTGAGGTGGACTGCTAAGGACAGCAAATGATTTTCTGCCCAATTTAGGACGTTTGAGGCGAGAAGCTGAAGAGTTTTGCTTCTTGTGCCCCCTTGCCAGTTTAAGTTTAACTTGAACATGGGAACCTTGAAGGTCTAGAGAGAAGGCATCCAAAGCGAAGGCCACTGCCCTTAGTTCTCTCCAATTGGAGGACTTTTTTTGCCTCTGACTGGGACCAAACACCCTGAGCATTCTTTTCAGGATCAGTCCATTCTTTCTTGATTGCTTCAGAAATTACTGTATGGACTGGAAAGGTACGTATTTTGAGCTCACTGAGTCCTGCATATATCCTGTCGTGTAAAGATAACTCTCCCTTTTGTCAACAGGTTTTTGACTGTGAAGATTGAGTCCATACAGAACTTTTTGTAAAGGACTGATCTGTTCAGCGGCTTCAAGTTGAGAATGAATGTGAAACTTCCAGACAGCTTTTTTATTAGAAATATATGGGAATAAAATCCCTGATAAAGCTCCCCCTGTGGTACTCGAGTTACAACCCCCTGATTCAGGAGTAGAGAGATCTGGTCCCTCAGAACAGAAGCTTGAGAGCTCCAAACCCCCGCATGTGTTCCTGCCGGAGGAAACACAAAAACTTATAAGTGGAAGGAGCCTCCTTTTAAAGAAGTTTGGTGGAGGTGTGTTTCCTGTCAAGTGGGTGGAGCCACGCTCTCAAGGTGCTGTCCTGAAAGACGTTTAGGGAAAACATTTTTTTGTTTAGTGTGTACCTTTCTAGCCGTCTTTATTTGGTTACTTCCTGTGTCTGACCCCCGCGGAAGTGGGCGTGTATCTTCTTCATCCCCGGCAGCGCACTGTCTCCTGGGAGCCAAGTGTCAGTATTCCCAGGAGTCAGTGCGCCGCAAAATCTCAAGGTTTTTTTTTTTGTTTGTTGCCAGCACAACGGGGTGGGAACTTTCGATGCCGCCGCCCGTTGTGATGGCAACCTGGGAGTTTACGGCGCTCCGCAAGAACGGAGCATGCATGGGAACGAGTGATGAATGCTGGTAGCATCCAGGAAGTTTATGCTTGTGGGCTTCACATGCTTCAGTACTGGAATTTAGATGCAAAATAATTTACAAATTGGAATTATCCTGAAAAAAAACACAGAATCTCCTAATATTTTATTATATATAGTGTCTAATTTGTCCTACTTGTACCCATTGTACTTGAATTTACTGAACTTAATGTATGAACATAATAATATGGTGATATACCGGAATATGAAATTGCGCAATGTGTGTAACTATTGTATGATTGTTAAAACTTTAAAATACTCAATAAAAATCATTGAACCACACAAAAAATAAAAAAATTAATTGGAATGATCCAACAGAAGAGGAGATTGGGATAAGATATTGCTCCAGAAGGAAGCCAAGTGGATAGTCCTTCTGGAATCTATGTTGCCCAAATGATTGAATAATGAATTCTCACTGCATAGGTTTTTATGAATATGTTGTTACGGTTATCAGTCTGAACTTTGAATAGGATATATGGATATAAATGGGAGGCATTATATGCCTCTAATTATCCTGTTTAGCATAGGTTCTTTAGTTTATATCTGGTACTGTAGATAATAAAGCAAACTAATCCCTTGACTTTGGCAGTATCAACATAACTATTATTTCCTGATGTGTCTGCTCAGAATTCGGTTCAATCCAAGGATCTATTATTTGGAATAACTTAGGAGGCATTATATGCCTCTAATTACCTTATTTCCGCATAGGTTCTTTAGTTTATGTTTGGTACTATATACAATAAAGTAAATAAATCTTTTGATTTTGGCAGTATCAACATAACTATACAAATAATCACTGCTATAATTATAGTAAATGATTATTTAGTGTCTGTTCATATTGGTTTCAACCCACGGATATATCGTTTGGAATAACACACATGTTTTATAGTAATATTCCGATAATGATGCCATGTAGCGATTAAGATGATATGGCATCTTTCTGGATTGTCTACTCAATCTAGCATGCAACAATGTTTACGTGGACATTGAACTACACATAGCAGTGAGAGTTGCGTAACAGGGTTTAATAGAGGTGCACATAATTGTGCACTCGGTCACTTGATTCGGAGTAATTATCTTGTTACTTTAATTACCATTGCTTCATTACCCTCATGGGACAGAGATATGTCTCTTGGTTTAGAATTATGATAGATTCGATTTTTTTCTATCTACATGAAATGGCCATGTATTGGTGCGGGCTACACCTTGTTTATGCTTTTTTAAATCACAGTTTTATTGAATTTTAGTGGGTGATCACTTTATTATATGCGTATACTGTGTTAGGAATTTCAATTGACGAGGACTGACCCTTGATTTACCAGCTGATAGGCGGAGTCCAAAATGCCTTTAAATACAACTACAAGGGAATCCTTATGTCCAGAAGAAGTTCCGTGAGGAACGAAACATGTAGACAGCTTCTACACAAAAACGGACCCCCCCCCCTCCTACAATCCCCTGATGTACCGCACCCCTAGCCTATTGAATGGAACCCCACAAACTACCCATTATGATCTTCATGGATATTGCATGAACTGCTTTCATTGCTTTTACCGGAATGCTGGTTGTTTGGAGGTCATAAGACTACCTGTGCTGGCAACAGATTGCACAGGTGAAGTGGCAACAAAGCTCAGCTCAGAGCGCACCGTGGAAATTAAATACTTGCAGGACCTAATTGGCAGCATTGCTATTTAGCTAGTGTTATCTGGCTTCCCTGCACTTTTTATCTGATCCATGGAATAACCACTTCATTATCATCTTTGCGTCACTGACTAAGTATTTCGAGGATTTCTAGATTTTCAACTCGCCAGCAAGTACATGAGGGAGCTGATCTGTGAGTACACTGATATCGATTACAATCGGCAGTCTTCGTGGCATACCCAGATCGGCGGGATTGATAAATGTTCCCTTTTAATAGTGTTTGACAGAACTTCATCTGAGGGATCTTCCCACAGGATCCATATTTATATGTAGCGCCCTGCTTCTGATGATCAGGCGCTATATTTAAATTTAGTGGGTATCTGAGCCACTTACTGGCTCAGATCTGATTGTGAAGGCTAAATTGGCCTCTGTTTTGGCTGTGACTGTGTTGGAAGGATTTCCCGCTGTTTGCTGGTAGGTGGCGTTACCACCACGGGTCAGTGTTGGAACACAACCAAGCCAGAGTGGATTGGGTATCTTTCCCCGGGAACAGCTCAGTGGGAGTGGTTTCCCCGCTCAGCATGCTGGGGAAGGGTACTAAAGCAGCAGACGCCATTGTTCTGGGCTCGTTTTTGCCATGCGGCCCTCCTGGCCCAAGGCGTGCGTCGCTGCCTGTCTCGTTTTTTCCGCCTCGGGCCTGCTGGCCCGAGGCTGTGCACCTGCAAAGTAGGCCCAGATGTCCTGTCTGGGGCCTATGGCTCGGGGGTGATCCTGTGCGGTCTGTCCTGAGGGAGGAAGCCACTAAATGGAGAAACCGGGGGGAGGACCTGTTCTGGAGAGAACCCAGTGGAAGGCTGGTATCCTGGGAGGAGGCCTGGTGACTCTATTGGAGGGAGGATGCACCCTAGCCGAATGCTACCCTGCAGTATCGCTGGTCCGGCTTAAAGGCTCTGATACTGCTCGGCTGAACACTTGCCAAGTCCTTTGGTGGAGGACCAAGTTATAATTTGCCCCATAATATATACTGTCCCTAAAATTCACAAAGATAAAGTCAATCCTCCGGGAAGGCCAATTGTCAACGGCATTGAGTCATTAACATCTAGACTAGGACAGTATATAGATTTCTTTATGCAACCAGCAGTACTAGAAGGACGCACTATATTAGCCACCGCAGATGTATCATCTCTTTATACGATTGTCCAACACCATGATGCCTGCCATGCTACCAAATGGTTATTGAAGAAGCATAGTGAATTGGTCTGTAAACAAAGGAAATTCTTATTAAAGTGCCTTGATTTTTGTCTTAAGTATAACTACTTCTGGCATGACCAATCATACTATAAGCAATGCATCGGCATAGCAATGGGCGCAAAATTTGCTCCTAGTGTAGCTAACGCATTCATGGCATAATGGGAGGAAGGGGCAGTATATGCCAACACTCCCCCAGAGCTCACTCTATACAAACGCTACATAGATGATCTCATCATAGTTTGGAATGGCAGTAGAGACAAGCTAGTGGACTTTCTGGAAACACTCACTAAAAACAACAAGAACATCGAACTGGTATGGAATATAGATACTAAATCAGTTAATTTTTTGGATCTTACCATACAATTGGAGGGTGATAAATTAACCACCAAGACTTTCTTTAAAACGGTAGACACCAACAGCTATTTGTCAATAGCATGTTGTCACCATAGAGCGTGGTTATATAATATCCCTAAAGGCCAACTGGTACGGATAAAAAGAAATTGCACTAATGAAGAGGATTTTAACCAACAAGCCAAATTAATTGGCCAAAGGTTCATAGAAAAGGGATATGAAGACATCTGGATCAAAAAACAAATAGAAGATGTGGGCAAGATGGAAAGAAGAGATATGTTACAAAACAAGAAGAAAACATTCCCCTTTCAAGATGCTCCATGTTTAATTCTGGATTACAATGTGCAACATAAGGATGTGGCCAGACTAATTGAACGCCATTGGCACATACTTAAAAATGATAAAGACCTCAAACACACCTACCTGATAGACCAAAAATTGTCTATAGAAGAGCTCCGACACTTAAAGATCTAATTACCAAATCTGTGGTAGTTTCCCCTCCAAAACCCACTTTTTCATTTTTTAATGGGAAGGGTTTCTTTCCGTGTAGGAACTGCTACGCCTGTCGACATGCAAAAAAGTTTCAAGGCAAACGTACGGAGTTCACTGGGACCAACACAGGAGAATCATTCAAAATCAAAGATTGTATAACTTGCCACACAGAAGGGGTAGTGTACATATTACAGTGCAGTTGCAATCTTCAGTACGTAGGCAGAACCAAAAGGGCCCTCAAGGTCCGAATAAAGGAACACGTACAGAATATCACTAACGGGTTCCCCAAGCACAATGTGTCACGACACTTTGCACAATTTCATAACCAGGATCCGTCCCAACTACAATTTTGGGGTATAGACAAATATAAAGCTCAATGGAGAGGTAGCCACAAAATTAGGACCATTAGCCAGAAGGAATCCAAATGGATCCATACACGGAGGACACTGGTACCTGGTGGAATGAATGTGGAATTCGACCTGAATTACTTTTGAGCAATTTCTAGTCGATTAGCCACACCATCACCCAGGCACATGCTACCTATTATATACGGTACCTTCGGGTACTTCTAGAACATCGATTATATGTAGTTACATTATCCTATGATACATATCCCGTCATTTAGAGTTTTTATATAGAATTTTCATTCTATTTTAATGTATTTTTATATATATTTTCTTATGTGTTTTTATTAATTAATGATGGATCATTGCAGAGGATATATTTATGTTTTGTTAGGTCTTTCTGGGTACATTTATTTTGTGGTGGCCAGCTAATTAAAATATTTTTTAGAGCCCCTATTCCCAGATTATATCCTTAGTTAATTTCATCACAATACTGCACTGGCATCATTTTACCGGATGGGTTACATAGATATTTAATACTTTATTATCTTTATATATTTTTAGTATTTATCTATTGCACATTTCAATGTGTTTTTAATTGATATTAACAACTGTGGGTCTTTGATATTTGGAGTAGCCTCCAATCTCCCCCACTTCTCGTCAGAATAAAATCAGTACCAATTTTACTAGCAGAGCTGTGAACTCCTAGGTCTCTTTAGGCTATTCCGCCGTTCCATATCATTTGCAAAATGGCGGCGCCCATATAAACGTATTGGGCTACAAGAAAATGGCCGAATAACCACTTCCAGTATACCCAAATATAAACAAAGCCTCAGCGATCAATCAGGTTCCCCTGATGAAGTCACGAGGTGCGTGACGTAACGGTGTAGGGAGTTTGCAAGGTTACCGCAGACCGGAAGTACCCGGAACAGTAAGACAGCGCACCGCGCCGCTGTGATTATTGCAAAGCTTATTATACTTTATTTTGATGTACGAGCAACTTTATTTTTAATCAATAAACTTAGTCCGATAATACTACTACACTATTGGAGGCCTTTCTCTTCCCATCCCTGATCTGGTATCCCCACTGGAGACGTTCACACCCTCCCTCCCCCCCTCTCCCCCTCCAGGTTTACTGATACTGTTGAAGTGAGTGGAGATGTGGTGGAGATCAGTTGGAACACCCTTTTGAGCGGAATAAGCATAGAAGAAAGCATTTATACCGATTATGCCCTACTATATCCATCTAGGAGGTGAGAGTTCTGTGAGACTACCTTTGGATACATCAGTATTAATCTAATTACTAGTGGAACTACATCTACACGATTTTATTTTGATCACCTTCATCAAGATTGACTGAGAGACTATTATTATTATTATTATTATTATTTTTTATTATCATACTTTACGTTTACACCAGGATTTCTTTTACACATATCCCTTCTGGACTGCACAGCAATTTTTGCATTTCATCTGCAGTTTTAGCACTTGTGCACTACTGTGCAGGATTTATGTCATTTTGCACTAGCACTTTGGAGTATTGATTAGCACTTTATTTACCTCCTTATTGGACCTTGTAATTTCGCATTTGCACTTTAGATATATTGATTGGTACTATATATAATTTTATTAGATATAAGCACGTTTTCACTGCATTGGATTTTATTGAGCTTTTAGATACACTGTATTTGGTTTATTTATGTCCTTTATTCACCAGATGTAGTTTTGTATGTTTTGCTTTTAGCGCGAAAACATTTAATATACAATTTGCCAACATCGCCCAATCCTGTGGCAGAGGATTATCTACCTGTTCTACTTTCATCAAGTCTGTGGCAGAGACTTTGGGTCCGTGCTCCACCTCGGCTGCTAGGCCAGTGAGAGAGGTCTATCCGGGTGAGCAACTTCCACTCGAAGGAAAGTGGTATGTGTACTTTGTTTAGTGTCGTTTTGAAACCTAAAGTTCCTCAGTGGTCTGCATCCCGTGCCTGAACTTCCCCTAACCCTCCGTCCTTTTTCCCTGCAAGTTGGTGTGAAATAAAAGAAAAGCAGAGTTAGTTTCTTACCGGTAACTCTGTTTCCAGTAGTCTTCCAAGGCAGCCCTTGAGAGATGGAGCTCCTCCTCACAATCAGGAAACACATTGCCATTAATTTTTCCCTCCCTTTAAGAGGCGGTCCCTCAGGTCCCTGGTCAGTCATCCACGAGAACCGAAGGCCGGAATCTGAAATGATATAATACACAACACAACCCCACGAGGTTAGACATTTTAGGGTGGGATCGTGCGGCCTTGGAAGACTACAGGAAACAGAGTTACCGGTAAGAAACTAACTCTGCTTTTCCCCCAGTCGTCTTCCAAGTCAGCCCTTGAGAGGATAACCAAGAACTCACCAAATCTAGGGTGGGACAACGGCTTGGAGGACTTTCCTACCAAAAGCCTGATCCTGGCTGGAAATCAGATCCAGTCTGTAATGCTGAACAAAGGTCGAGAATCTTGACCAGGTTGCAGCCCTGCAGATTTGTTCTGGAGTGGCTCCTGCCCTTTCTGCCCATGAGGCTGCTGAAGCCCTTGTTGAATGAGCTTTAAGTTCTTTAGGTGGTGTAATTTCCATGACACTATAGCACTCTAATATGGCGGTCTTGATCCATCTAGCTATTGTCTTTTTGGACGCTTGCTTACCCTTTAGTTGGCCTGCGTATAAGACAAATAGGGCATCTGATGTTCTAAATTCATTAGTGACTTCTAAATATTGAAGTAGACACCTTCTGACATCAAGAAGACTTAGTTCCTGCTCTTTGCTGTTATTGGGTGAACTGCAAAATGAAGGCAAGACTATATCCTGGGATTTGTGAAAAGTTGACGTCACTTTTGGAGTAAATCCCGGATCTGTTTGAAGGACGATTCGATCGTCGTGAATCTTCAAAAAAGGTTCTCTAACGGATAGAGCCTGTATTTCCCCTATCCTACGTACCGTTGTGATGGCTACTAGGAAAACTGTTTTAAGAGTCAATAATCTTAAAGATGTATCTTGTAGTGGCTCGAAGGGAGGTTTAATGATTCCCCTGAGGACCACTGACAAATCCCAAGTGGGACATTTTTGTATCTTGGGCTTTTTGTATTTTGCCAATGCCCTGCAAAAACGAGAGACCAAAGGGTCCTCTTGTAGTGTCCTTTCTAGATACACCGATAGCGCTGCAATTTGTACTTTCAAAGTACTGAGCGTTAACCCTTTATCAACTCCCTGTTGTAAAAATTCAAGGATGGTGGGTGTATCCATTTTTAGTCTTTTATTTTCAGTGCACCAACTGTTAAATTTTCTCCAGGTCTTTCTGTAGATGGCTCTGGTGTTTGGTTTCCTAACGCTCAGAAGCGTTGTCACCACCTTATCTGAGAGTCCTTTAGATCTCAAGAGGTCCTCCTCAGTAACCAGGCCGCCCATTTGAAACTCTCTTGTTTTAGGCCTGTCAGGGGTCCCTGACACATCAGGTCTTCCCTGTGAGGTAGAAGCCACGGCTCTGCTGCTGAGAGACTGAGGAGTTGAGAGAACCAGGTTCTCTTGGGCCAGTATGGTGCGATCAGTATCAGTTTCGTCTGTTCCTGTAGAAACTTCTTTACCACCCGCAGTATCAGATGAACCGGAGGGAAGGCATAGCATAGCTTGAAGTTCCAAGGGTTTTGTAGAGCGTCTATCCCAAGAGGCTGATCTTGCTGGGTTAGCGAGAAGAAATGTTTCACCTGAGCATTCTTCCGAGAGGCAAACAGGTCTATGTTTGGCATTCCCCAGCGGGCTGTATTTCCCTGAACACCTCCGGGTGTAATACCCATTCCTCTTGGGAGATCTCCTGGCGGCTGAGGAAGTCCGCTACTTGGTTGTCTTCCCCTTTTAGATGGACTGCTCCTAGTGACAGCAGATTCCCTTCTGCCCACCTGCAAATTTGGTTGGAGATGTGGCTTAGGGATGGGCTTCTTGTGCCCCCTTGCTTGTTCACATAAGCCACTGCTGTGGCATTGTCCGAAAGAATCAGAATGTGACGACTTCTGAGTTGGTTTTGGAAAAACTCCATGGCCTTGGCTATCGCCATAAGTTCTCTCCAGTTCGAAGATGCCTTGGCTTCTTCTGGGGACCATCTCCCCTGAGCAGGTTGCCCTGCTAGGTGAGCTCCCCAACCCCAACTGCTTGCGTCTGTGGTCAATTTCTGTGAGGTCGGAAATGACCAAGCCAGACCCTGATTTAGGTTCGTGTGGATCCTCCACCACCACAGCGACCTTTTTACGGATGTCGGGAGTAAAACTGACATGTCCAGATCTTCTCTTTGGTTTTTTAAGAGAAATACTTGAAGTGACCTTAGATGGTATTTTGCCCACTGGACTGCTGGTATCGATGATGTCATCAGACCCAGAACCGACATCAGCTCCCTGATAGATATTGGGAGGTTGTTCTGTATTAAACTCACCCTCTTGATGAGGTTTTGGATTTTCTCCTCCGGTAGGGAAGTCTTCTGTTCTATGGAGTTGAGCAGATATCCCAGGAACCGAACGTTCTGAGTGGGACACAGATTGGACTTTTCTACGTTTAGAATCCAGCCTAGTGACTTTAACCACAGTTGAGCTTCTGTGAGGTCTTTTGTCAGCTGTGCTTTCGAAGGCGCTGCAAATAGTAGATCGTCTAAGTATGGTATTACGGTCATCTTTTTTAACCTTAGAGGGGCCAGAGCTTCTGCTAACACTTTGGTGAATATCCTTGGGGATGAGGATAACCCGAAAGGGAGAGCTCTGCTCTGGAAATGATATTCCTTTCCCTCTATCTCCACTGCTAACCTCAGATATTTCTGCGACTCCTGTCGGATGGGAATGTGGAGATATGCATCTCGGAGATCCATGGTCGCCATGAAGGTTTCTGGTTGTAGAATGTTTTTGACCGAAAATATGAATTCCATGCAAAAATTTTTGTATTGAATCGCTTGGTTTAACAGTTTTAAGTTTAGTATTAACCGAAACTTCCCGGAAGGTTTTTTGATCACAAAAATGTGAGAGTAAAAACCCCTTTTTTTTTTGCTTCTCTGGGACTGGAGTAAGGACCTTCTGGTCCACCATCTCCCCTAGCAACAGTGGAAGAGCCTTGGCTTTCTCTGGATCCCTGGGAAGTCTCGTTACTAGAAATCTCTCTGGAGGTTGACAATTGAATTCCAGAGAGTAGCCCCTTGCGATAATGTCCAAAATAAATTGATTGGCTGTCGCCTTCTGCCATTGAGGTAGGAAGGTAGCCAGTCTTCCCCCTACTGGCACTCTGTTGTCATTGTTTGGCAGTTTGGTTAGAAGAGCCAAAGAGGACATTACTCTTTGGTTTCCCCTTGTGACCTGTCCAGTTTTTCTTAGGGTACTCTTTCTTTTGTTCTTGGGGACGATCTCTTCGCCCACGAAAAAACCTCTTTTGTGGAGGTTTTCGTTTTTCAGCCGGAAAGGCTTTCTTCCTGTCCGCTGTTCTTTCCAAGGCCTCGTCCAGGCCGGAACCAAAAAGCAAATCCCCAGTAAATGGGAGATTGCACAGCCTTGTTTTGGATGCCGCATCGCCTGTCCAGGTCTTCATCCAAATCGCACGTCTTGCTGCAACTGCTAGTCCACCTGACCTTGCTGCTAGCTTGACTGATTCTGCGGATGCATCCGCAATATAACCAACCGCTTTGGAGAGAACTGGAAGTGTATTCAGAATCTCCTCCCTAGGCGTACCATTTTTAATATGGTCTTGCAGCTGTGAGAGCCAAAACTCTAAGTTTCTTGCCACGCAAGTGGTGGCTAGGGCTGGCTTCAGACTAGCGACACTTGTCTCCCAAGCTCTTTTTAGGATAATGTCGCCCTTTTTATCCATGCCATCTTTTAGGTGTCCCATGTCTTCAAATGCCAATGAAGAATTTTTTGATACCTTAGAAAGTGGCGCATTTAATTTGGGATTTTTATTCCAAACTTCTTTTGGATCTTCACTAAAAGGAAATCGCTTTTTGTGACTGGCCGCAAAAAAAGGTTTCCTTTCTGGGTCTGCCCATTCGTTTTTCACGGTATCTGACATTACCGGATGAACTGGGAATACTTTGGATTTTTTCTTCCTCAGACCCTGGTACATCAGGTCATGTTTGGAAGGCAGTTCTTTTTCCTGCTCAATTTCCAAAGTTTCGTAAATGGCCCCAAGCAAATCATCCACGTCTTCTAGAGATAACTTGTATTTGGGTCCCTTTCTTTCTTCTCTCCCATCTTCCTGCTCTGGATCTGAGCTATCGGTAGCCATAACACTAGCTGTGCTGCTGCCCGCTCGCTCTCTCACCGACTCGTGCGACCCTGAGGCGACTTCTGATCTGGGTGAGGCCATGGGAGAGGAAACTCCAGTAGGAACTGCTGGAGGTTTAACTTCTGCGATAAACTTTTTGAGATCCTTAAAGGTTTTAGCCATATCATCTCTTACGGATCCAAAAATCTTCGCATAAACTGCATCTGACTGTTTTTCAATCAGTTTATCAATGCATGTTTTGCATAGCGGTTCTGTGTTTTCCAAGAGCATCTTGGTATTACACTTTGCACACCGCTTCTTGGGAGTGGGCTTTGGCTCTTTAGGTGGTTTCACCTGCCAAAAGATAAACACAGGGGGACCCATGGCGGTGAGAAAAAAATACACACTGCACCAAACAATACTAAAGTGCACACCCAGTGACCTTAGTAACCCCCTGGCCCCAGCTTGCTAGTGCACCATCACCACCTAGCTGCTGTCCCAATACAAAGTATACAAAGGTCACCCACTGGTGCCTACCTGCATCCTGCTGGTGCTTTTGCCTTCTGGAGCCTGGGCCGATGGAATCTCATCCTCTTCCAGCATCCTGGCTTGCTGTGGCGTTCGATACTGCCGTCTGCAGCCGCGTCCACGCTACTAGCACCAGCCGACCGTTCGAATTTCCCGCGCCTTTAAGGGGATTGGACCAGCTTCCCCGGCGCACGCCGATTGCGTCATTCCTACCCGGAAGTGAGGCCCGAGTCTTCCGGGTCAAGCGGCGTTCAGACGTGGGTACACGCCCCCCCGCTGACGCCGCCAAGGGAACGCAGCAATGGCGCCTTTCTCCTCACCTGGGCACAGAGGAAATTCGAACCCGGGACACCTCCTGCCCACAGCCTAAGGAGGGTTGCCCGTGGTCAAAGAACCGTCCTCCTCCAAGCCAGTGATGCGGCTCCGGTAAGGTCCACTGACCCCCTGCCGCAGAGACTCCACACAGTCAGCCCTGCTGACACCCACTGCTGCACCCGCAGACACCTGTCCCGGTCAGCCCATGGGAGATGGAGCCCCCCCTCAGGTCCTTTTGGCAACATGTCTCCTCCGGACGGAGGAAACACTAAGACTGACCAGGGACCTGAGGGACCGCCTCTTAAAGGGAGGGAAAAATTAATGGCAAGGTGTTTCCTGATTGTGAGGAGCTGCTCCATCTCTCAAGGGCTGACTTGGAAGACGACTGGGGGAAAAAGGATTTACAACTTGTGTGGACATTGAAGTTTCTCCTGAAGTGTATAGACTCTCATCCCCTAGACAACGAATGGTGGGGTAACGTGCATTGACCCAAATCTAAACCAGCAGCTCCTACGGGGGTAGTGCTACATATATATGACATTGCACAGACATATTAGTTACATTTGCAGGCGCTAATTTCAGGGGGACCATCTATTGGGGGGTGGCACAGTCCTTGGTTCCAGTACCACCTAGGGGGGGGATCTATTGAGGTCCCACATTTTTGCACTGAGGGGAATACGGGGATTTTTTACAAAGGATTGATTAGTTGGAGGGTTATGGGATAATATGTGGGGGAGGAAGATTGTTGTGATTCAGAGCTGTTTTTGATGCAATTTTTTTTATAATAACATTTTATTTTGAGGAGATAACCTATGGGTGTGCAGGTATTTTATTCTTTGTGTGACAGTTTTGGCTTCTGTATACACACCCTACCATTATTGATGGAGTTACCCTCATACTATATATTTCTCAGGAATTGGTTTTTGTTTTGTCCCTTTTTCTTTGCACATACTGTATATATTATCCAATCAGGTATATACAGTGCATCTGGAAAGTATTTACAGCGCTTTACTTTTTCCACATTTTGTGATGTTACAGCCTTCTTCCAAAATGGATTAAATACATTATTTTCCTCAAATTCTACAAACAATACCCCATAATGACAACGTTAAAGAAGTTTGTTTCAAATTTATTAAAAACAAAAAAAAAAATCACATGTACATAAGTATTCACAGCCTTTGCTCAATACTTTGTTGAAGCACCTTTGGCACCAATTACAGCCTCAAGTATTTCTGAGTATGATGCTACAAGCTTGGCACACCTATTTTTGGGCAGTTTCTCCCATTTTTCTTTGCAGGACCTCTCAGGTTGGATGGGGAGCATCGGTGCACAGCCATTTTCAGATCTATCCAGAGATGTTCAAGTCTGGGCTCTGGCTGGGCCACTCAAGGACATTCACAGAGTTGTCCTGTAGCCACTCCTTTGTTATCTTGGCTGTGTGCTTAGGGTCATTGTCCTATTGGAAGATGAACCTTTGCCCCAGTCTGAGGTCCAGAGCTCTCTGGAGCAGGTTTTCATCAAGGATGTCTCTGTACATTGCTGCATTCATCTTTCCCTCCATCCTGACTAGTATTCCATTTTCTGCTGCTGAAAAACATCCCCACAGCATGATTCTGCCATCGCCATGCTTCACT
The DNA here is from genome assembly GCA_029206835.1 of Rana muscosa. Classification (NCBI taxonomy): domain Eukaryota; kingdom Metazoa; phylum Chordata; class Amphibia; order Anura; family Ranidae; genus Rana; species Rana muscosa. The sequence goes on along the minus strand of CM055122.1, from coordinate 434,594,227 downwards.
GTAGGGATGGTATTGGCCAGGTGATGAGTGGAGCCTGGTTTCCTCCAGACATGACGCTTGCCATTCAGGCCAAAAAGAGTTCAATCTTTGTTTCATCAGACCAGAGAATTTTGTTTCTCATGGTCTGAAAATCCTTCAGGTGGGCAGTCATGTGCCTTTTACTGAGGATTGGCTTCTGCCTGGCCACTCTACCATACAGGCCTGATTGGTGGAGTGCTACAGAGATGGTTGTTCTTCTGGAAGGCTCTCCTCTCTCTACAGAGAAATGCTGGCGCTCGGTCAGAGTGACCATTGGGTTCTTGGTCACCTCCTTGACTAAGGCCCTTCTCCAGTTGGGCCGGGCGGCCTGCTCTAGGAGTCCTGGTGGTTCCAAACTTCTTCAATTTTACGGCTGATGGAGGCCACTGTGCTCATTGGGACCTTCAATGCTGCAGACATTTTTCCGTACCCTTCCCTAGATCTGTGCCTTGATACAATCCTGTTTCGGAGGTCTACAGACAATTTCTTGGAATAAAATTGGCTTGGTTTGTGCTCTGACATGCACTGTTAACTCTGAGATCTTATATAGACCGGTGTGTGCCTTTCCAAATCATGTCCAATGAACTGAATTTACCACAGGTGGACTCTAATCAAGTTGTAGAAACATCTCAAGGATGATCAGTGGAAACAGGATGCACCTGAGCTCAATTTTGAGTGTCATGGCAAAGGCTGTGAATACTTATATACATTTGATTTTTTCATTTTCTATTTTTAATTAATTTGCAAATATTTCAAACAAACTTCTTTCACGTTGTCATTATTGGGTATTGTTTGTAGAATTTTAAAGAAAATAATAAATTTAATTTATTTTGGAATGAGACTAACATAACAAAATGTGGAAAAAGTGAAGCGCTGTGAATACTTTCCGGATGCAATGTACAAATGTATGCAAATGCAATGTATCAAACTGACCAAAGGAAGTGAGAAAAGAAATTTCCCTAAAAAGGATACAGGTAGCAATAAAAAAAACTCAGTGACATTGTAAAGCGTCCCCACTGTATGCAAAACTAAATAGGTTTTGGTTAAGATGACAAAAAGAGCAGAGAGAGGGTACACAGACCTTGTATATTAATGGAGACATATTAATTGTATTAAAAACGAATGCTTTATTTTCAAGGGTAGCAGGGAAATGGCACTTCCAGTATAGCCTTAAAGTCCAACAGCATAAGCTGACTCTTTGTGGCTGGCAGCAGGCCTCATTGTTCTAATAAAGGCATCTCTTATTACTCTAAAGCCTCATACACACTTCTGTTATTTTTTTCGTTCAACCCTATGCCTATGTGGAGGGGGGTGTGTGCCTTTCCTCCAATCAGCTGTCACACAGTGTATGCCAAGACTCCCCTACTATTGCTGGAAGAGGAAGTAAAAATTCTAACACAATGTTCACTTTCTAAAGAATATACAGTGGAACCTTGGATTGCGAGTAACACGGTTAATGAACAGTTCACAATACGAGCATGCAACACTTATGTAGGGAGATGTGTTTCATCTCTGTGTATCATCTGAGGCTGTTCACGTCACTTGGTATAGTAAAGGGTTTACATCCACTTTTAAGCCTGTGCATCCTCTCTCTGCTATCTATCTGATTTGTTCTCATACTTATCTCTTCCACTAGGAGAAAAAAAAAAAACACAACAACAATTTACCAGATTTTGATAAAGCATGGTCTTTTCTAGGATGACTCAACCCCGCCTTCTTCTCTTGGCTTTTACCATGAGGAGTATCAGAATCTGAAAAACACAGGAGGACATAAAAGTGTGAAAAAGACCTTAAATGTAAGCAACAGTCAACATCAAATGTACACAAACTCTTAGAGCCGGTTCACACAGGGGCGACTCGGGAGGCGACTTCAAGTCGCCCCAAGTCGCGCTGTTTTTAAAACTAATGGAAGTGAATGGAGCCGTCTTAATGCGAACTACTGCAGTTGCTCCGACTTCAAAAAAGGTTCCTGTACTACTTCAATCTGACTGCTAGGCGACTTGTAGGCAACTTGTACCCATTGATTTCAATGGAAGTCATCTCAGAAGTCGGATCACTGTCTTAACAGGAGCAACTTTCCAGGAAGAGAACATACATTTCTCAGGCAAACCCCTCCCTCCCACAGAGTCGATTCAAGGTTGATTGGCCACTGGAATGTCTCCTGTCCTGGAGGCGACTTGTAAGTCACCCCATGTCGAGCTGTGGTGTAGGCTCAGGTTGCTTCCAGGTCATCTCCAAAGAGTCGTGTTGCCCCTGTGTTAACTGGCTCTAACTCATTAATAGAAGGAATACACAGTTGGACAGAAGGTTTTTTTTTTTTTCCATTACAGACATTTGTAGAATAGCCACCAGAAGGAGCTCTGTATTTCACCGCAATTGCTCTCCTTTCCTGCTTAAAAATGTCCGGAGACTAAATCAGCCACAGAAAGTGCATGCTTTGCAATGGGTCAGCTGACTCAGACATGATTTGTGAGCAGAAGCAGTAAAGCTCCTGTACCAATGCAACCTATGGAACTGAGCCTGAGTATGTAACAAGGAAATATGGCTGCTTACAGGTACAGTAGGTATACCATTACAAACTACAGTGCATACATAAAGTATTCAGATCCCCTTCACTGTGAATGTCCTAGAGTGGCCAAACCAGAGCCCTCACTTGAACCCTATTGAACATCTCTGGAGAGACCTGAAAATAACGAACTGTCCACATCGAACCTGACTGAGTTTGACAGGATTTGCAAAGCATGGCAGAAAATCCACAATCCAGGTGTGAGCAGGATCTTAATTTTCGTGACAGGAAAAATTCCTATCGGGAATCGCGATCATCTGTATGCAATTACGACGCAAAAAAAAAACAAAACACGCATGCTCAGAATCAATCAGCCAAACTGCCTATTGAACTTCATTGATCTCGGCTCGTCATGCGTGTTGTACGTCACCGCGTTCTTGACGTTCGGAATTTCAGACGAGATTTGTGTGACCATGTGTATGCAACACAAGTTTGAGCAGTTTTCCTTCTGAAAAAAAAACCGATTGTGTGTACGAGGCATTAGTCTTTAAAGCGGTTGTATACCGCAAAACTTTTTTTTTTGTCAACCTGCAAGGCAAAGGTATAATGAGCTAGTATGACTAGCATACTAGCTCATTAGCAATCACTTACCTTAGATCGAAGCCCCCGCAGCGGTCCTCGGACACGTCCTCCGTCGCATCCATGATACCCGGAGTGACTTCCGGGTATCGCCGCTCCGGCGCTGTGATTGGCTGGAGCGGCGATGACGTCACTCCCGCACATGCACGGGGAACGGCACGATCCCGGCGCATGTGCGAATTTCCGTCAGGCTCCCATTCAAGAGCCACCGCGCTCAGTGCGCCGTTATCTATGGCGCGCATGCGCCGTAGATAGCGGTACAGTCTTTTTTGCAAATATCTCCGAGACTGTGTAGGTCTCGGAGATATTGCAAGCACCTACAGGTAAGCCTTAATGTAGGCTTACCTGTAGGTGCTTGTACAAATTTTGGGTATACAACCACTTTAAGTGGTTATACTGCCCTCATTTACAAACAGAAGTTCCTCCCTTTGATCTAAAAGAACCAAATGATGCAAAGTTTTTAGTTTTTTTTATCTCAGCAAACTTTGCGGCTACCTTTTTTTTTTTTTGACAGCTGTGAGCAGAGAATGGCTATTCACCTGTTGCATGAATCGTGAAAATGCCGAATTAAGATCAAGAGGGAGGTTGAATTGAGATCGCAATTTTTTTTAACGATTACCCGTGCAGCTCTAGACACTGTATACACAGAAACATCAGCACACGCTGATGTACATCAATCTGCATTCTCATACATATATAGGTAAAGAAACAGAACACGTCACACAATCCTGTTTGAAAAACTAGAAAAGCACTGGGATTGAGTCCATGCTGTGCTGGGAGGGTAAAGTCCTTTATTAAAATATAACAGGCATGCAATTACACAATGGCAAACTCTGAAGCCCCATACACACTATCAGTTTTCTTGCAGGTTTTTCTCTTCAGGTTTACCAAAACCATCTAATATGAGGTCAAACCTTAAGAGTTTCAATTCGTATGCAATCAGGCAGGCCCTTGCACTACATGGTTTTGGTAAACCTGAAGAGAAAAACCTGCAACAAAACTGATAGTGTGTATGGGGCTTGAGACTATACACATCCAAATATTGTTTTGCATCTTAGTTAACCTTTAAAACTATAACATGCAAAGCACGTTAACTTTTTTATTTTTAAAGTCATAGAAACTACTGCTGAACGCACGGCCCTCTGCCCCTGACTCAAACCTGAACTATGAAAACAACAGCAAAACATCAATGAATGCAATTATGTATCACATATACAGCAGCAGCAACACAGTGGCTAACTGGTTCCTGTGTAAATTGGCCCTAGTTTGACTTTGGACATCAAAGTTGCATGACAAGTCGCACCCTATTCTTTTCAATGGCACTCATTCAAATCGGTGCAACTTAAAGTTGCAGCAACTTTGAAAAAGTGTCTGCACTGCCTTTGGTGCGACATAGATCCATTAAGTGAAAGTTGGATTAAAATCGTGCGACTTTGGAGACGTGCTAATGTAAACGGAGCCTTACCCCACTATACAGCAGACATGGAGAGGGAGGGGCGACACTTGGAGCAATTTTACATTTACAGTTGCCAATAAGGAACAAGTTGACAGCAGGGGGAAATTACTTCATCAGATTGAGTCTGCTCGAGGCAGGGAGGCAACCTGGTATTGTTGCTAAACTGCAGTAAAAATAGGCCAGCAGCCTGACTATGCTGTATGATTGGGCTACATAAATCTCAGGACTAGATAAGCAGAAAAACAAAAAGGACTGCTAAGACAGCTTCCATCTACAGTGGACATAAAAAGTCTACACACCCCAGTTAAAAATGTGAGCTTTCTGTAATGTAAACAAATGAGCCAAAGATAAATAATTTCAGAACTTTTTCCACCTAGGCCTCATGCACACTGGATGTTAAAATAACGTTATAAAAATGTTAGGTAACTTTTTTTTTTTTCAACTTTGTTCAGCTTTTTCAACATTTTTGCAATAGCGTTTTTTCAAGTTTTTTTTTTTTGAAGAAAAAATTATTATTTTTTTTTTTTTCAATGGACCAAAAACTTTAAAAAAACGCTGGTGAGTGACGTTTTTGAGCGTTTATCAGCGCTAGAACGTTTTTACAGCTGAAAAACGTCTCTCAGAACCCACTAGTTTCTGGGTTTTTTTACTGCTCAAAAACGCCACTGCCCAAAACTGCTGATAACAGCCTATGTGTGCATGGACACATAGGATAACATGGAGCGTTTAATGACTGTAGAAAAAAACATCTACTGCCAAAAACAGCTGCTGTAAAAATGTCCAAAATGATAAAACAATATAATATGGTTGCATAAGTGTGCGCACCCTTAAACTAATATTTTGTTGAAGCACCTTTTGATTTTATTACAGCACTCAGTCTTTTTTGGTAGGAGTCTCATCAGCATGGCACATTTTGACTTGGCAATATTTGCCTACTCTGCTTTGCAAAAACACTCCAAATCTGTCAGATTGCGAGGTCATCTCCTGTGAACAGCCCTCTTCAGATCACCCCACAGATTTTCAATCAGATTCAGGTCTGGGCTCTGGCTGGACCATTCCAAAACATTATTCTTCTTCTGGTGAAGCCATTCCCTTGTTGATTTGGGTCGTTGTCATGCTGAAAGATTAAGTTCCTCTTCATGTTCAGCTTTCTAGTAGAAGCCTGAAGGTTTTGTGCCAATATTGACTGGTGTTTGGAACTGTTCATAATTCCCTCAACCTCGACTAAAGCCCCTGTTCCAGCTGAAGAAAAACAGCCCAAAGCATGATGCTGCCACCACCACCATGCTTCATGGTGGGTATGGTGTTCTTTTGGTGATGTGCAGTGTTGTTTTTACGCCAAACATATCTTTTGGAATTATGGCCAAAAAGTTCAACCTTTGTTTCATCAGACCATAACACATTTTCCCCACGTGCTTTTGGGAGACTTCAGATGTATTTTAGCTAAATTTAGCCGGGCCTGGATGTTTTTCTTCATAAGAAAAGGCTTCCGCCTTGCCAATCTACCCCATAGCCCAGACATATGAAGAATACGGGAAATTGTTATCACATGCATACACCAGCCAGTACTTGCCAGATATTCCTGCAGCTCCTTTAATGTTGCTGTAGGCCTATTGGCAGCCTCCCTGACCAATTTTCTTCTCGTCTTTTCATCAATTTTGGAAGGACGTCCAGTTTTTGGTAATGTCACTGTTGTGACATATTTTCTTCACTTGATGATGACTGTCTTCACTGTGTTCCATGGTATATCTAATGCCTTGGAACTTCTTGTGTACCCTTCTCCTAACTCAGTGGTCTCCAAACTGCAGCCCTGGGGACAGATGCGGCCCTTTGCTTGCCTTTATCAGGCCCTTGAGTCATTATGCCTGCGATTGACACCAACAATGGGGCAGTATTCCTTCCACAGACATCAACGATTGGCCATTATTTCTTCTAACGAGAAAAAAAATTGGGCACATTTCCTCCCATGCACACCAACTATTTCTCCCCCTAATACCAAAGATCGGTCATTGTTTACTCCCAATGGGCACAGTCCGGCCCCCCTAAAGTCAGAAGGACAGTAAACTGGCCCTTTCTTTAGAATGTTTGGAGACCCCTGTCCTAACTGATACCTTTTAACAATGAGATCCCTCTGATACTTTGAAAGCTCTCTGCGGACCATGGCTTTTTCTGTAGGATGTGACTAAGAAAACATCAGGAAAGACCTACCAGAACAGCTGAACTTTGTTTGGGGTTAATCAGAGGCACTTTAAATAATGGCAGATTTGTACTGACTCCTATTTATCATGAGTTTGAATGCGATTGCTCAATTCTGAACACAGCTACATCCCCAGTTATAAGAGGGTGTGCACACTTATGCAACCACATTATTTTATTATTTTATTTTTACCCCCCCCCAAAGGATTTCCGTTTGTTTTTCAATTTAGTTGTCCAGTTTATAGGTCACATTCAACCCGGGTTCACACTGCTGCGACCTCAGAGATCGCATGCGATTTGGACCCACACTGCAGGTGCCGATCACATGCGATCTCTGAGCAATGCAAGTTCAGCCATACAGTTGGCTGAACTCGCATTAGATTCGCACAGAAAATAGTGCAGGGACTTGTTTTTCCCTGCACTAGAATCGGATTGCATGGGTGTTCTCACTTATGCGATCGGATTCCTGATCAAGTTCACAGTTCTGAGAACAAAACTGGGGATGTCATTAACTTTGTTAATGACACTCGCAGTGGTTCGCACAAGGCAGTGTGAACTGCCTGCGGGAGAGGAGCGACGCGGGAACCAGCGATGTAATCGCACTGGTTCCCACATCGCATCAGTGCGAACCCAGGGTAAAGGTGGAAAAAGTTTTGAAATTATTTATCTCATTTTTTTACATTACAGAAACCTGACATTTTACTAGGGGTGTGTAGACTTTTTATATCCACTGTATATACTTTAGATGTGTACTTAGCTGTATGCCTGGCGTTCAGCTGTAAGACATTTAATACCTTACATTCTACACTAGTACACCCAATGGCAGCTCAATAATGATGATATAGTAGAAATAAGGGTCTGGTTTTAGATAGAGAATAGGTCAAGAATCACACACCATACTATATAAGCCAACATTCCATTACAAACATTTATGCTCTGGTTGCAAAAATGTAATCAAAAAGATGGCCTTATTAAATTATCCCAACCAATATGTGTTAAACAGAATATTTAAACATTTCATTGAGCAGGTTTATGTACGTGACACAATGGAACAGCACAATGTGATCAACAGTTTGGTTGCGAGTACAAGCAAATAAAACAGTTAGCATTCCCTTCATGCCGGGAATATAGCTGTTTTTTTAAACCATTAAATTGATAACACACACACACATACATACATACACACATACATACATACATACATATATATATTATAAATAATAAAAAAAAGAATCTTGGAAAACAGAAAAAGAATATATGTTATCATAGTTGCCAACAGTCACGGATTGGCCGGGACATTCCCGGGATTCAAACCCTTTTCCCGGATTTATTTTGTCCCGGCCAATGTCCCGGCCAATCCGTTTTTTCCCGGTTTCCACGACTTTGGCCGCCGCGGGCCGACGCCGCTAGAGGTCCACGGCCGGCGGAGACAATGTCTCCGCCGGCCGCCATTTTAAAGAAGACCAAAACCAGGATGTAGTACAATAGAAAATAAAGCTGCTGCGGCGCCGCCCATACCCCGCGTCTCCCCGTGGGTGGGCGGCGCCGCAGCAGCTTTATCTTCTATTGTACTACATCCGTGTTTTGGCTGGCCGGCCGGCCACCCCCCCGCCCCGCCCCGCTGCAGGTCTGTCTGTAATGGAAAGGGGCGGGGGTGGGCGGCGCCAGAGCTTAATTTTTTGTGCAGCCACGCGGTCGGCTCCGCCTCTATTTTGTTCCCCCTCGGGGAAGGGGAAACAGTAATGGCGGTCGAGGCTGGGGACGCCTGTCGTAAGGGGGGACTCCGCTGGGGACGCCTGACGTAAGGGGGGGACTCCGCTGGGGACGCCTGACGTAAGGGGGGGGACTCCGCTGGGGACGCCTGACGTAAGGGGGGGGACTCCGCTGGGGACGCCTGACGTAAGGGGGGGACTCCGCTGGGGACGCCTGACGTAAGGGGGGGACTCCGCTGGGGACGCCTGACGTAAGGGGGGGACTCCGCTGGGGACGCCTGACGTAAGGGGGGGACTCCGCTGGGGACGCCTGACGTAAGGAAGGACTCCGCTGGGTAAAGCTGATGTAAGGACGGACTCCATTGGGGGCACCTGATGGCATCTGGTGGCAGGCGACGTGGCAGGTGACACACTTGGGGCTTACAGTGATTCGGCATTATGGTGAGTTGAATGATTTAATTTTATATTACAATGTAATAATAGAAATAATGCGCTTCAATCATCCTGACACCATAACAAACATGGTGTCGGGATGATTGAAGCGCCAACAGGTGTTTTGGAGTATCCTTATCTGCCAATTTTGTTACACATTTCTATTGTGGTGTAGGATCTGGCTTCTTTCTTTCTATTTCTTTCTCTCTCTTTCTCTCACCTCGGACTGTAGCCACACCCCTTTGAACCACGCCCATTTAAGCCACACCCACTATCGTGCGTAAACCACGCCCATTTTTCGCTTTGCGCCCCACATTTTTCATTTCAGCATGACACGCCTACAAACGAATGTCCCGCCCCCTAATTATAGCAAGGCTCCGCCTCAATACAAAAAAAGTGTCCCAGATGTTTTTTTTCCAATGTTGGCAACTATGTGTTATATGTAGGGCAGTTCTTTCAATCTAGGAGCCAGTTAAAAAAAAAAGTTAGGAGCCAGTTTTTTTCTTAAGGCCCCTTTCACACCGAGGCGTATTTCAAGCGTTTTAGCACTAAAAATAGTGCATAAATAACACCTGAAATACTCCTGCCCCAGCAATCTCAATGTGAAAGCCAGAGGGCTTTCACACTGAGGCGATGTGCTGGCGGGAGAAAAAAAAATCTTCGGCAAGCCGCATCTTTAGAGCGGTGTGTATACCGCTCCTTCCCATTGAAATCAATGGGACACCGTGGTAATACCACCCGCAAACCGCGGCTGTAGCCTTTTTCGTCCGCTAGCAGGGGTTAAAACCGCACCGCTAGCGACCAAATATCGCGGTAAATACGACGGTATAGCGGCGCTGAAAATCGCGTCGCTATACCGCCACCGCCTGCCCCAGTGTGAAAGGGGCCTAACAAATCTTATGGGTGGAACTTATCATTTAACCCTTTCATAGCCAGAGCCGTTTTTGCATTTTCCACACACGTTTTAAAAAATAATTTTAGGCCTGAAGATTACATAAAACCCCAAAACATTATATATTTTCTGAAAGCAGACACCCTAGAGAATAAAGAAGTGGCAGTCCCAATTTTTTAAATCACACGGCATTACCTAGGAAAACAGGAAACACAAACATTCAGTAAAAAAAACAAAACATTAAAAAGTTGATTTTAGGAAGGGGGGGGGGGAGACAAAAACAAAATAAATTACCAAATTTTTGGGTAAAATATAAAAGCTGAGGCTGCACAGAGTAATTAAATACCGTATTTATCGGCGTATAACACGCACCCCAAGTTTAGGAGGGAATTTTAAGGAAAAAAACTTTTAGGAGGGAAATTCAAGGAAAAAAAACTTACATTTAAATGCAGCATGCAGCCTTGCCCAGTGTCCATCTGCAGCCTTGCCCAGTGTCCATCTGTCCATCTGCAGCCTTGCCCAGTGTCCATCTGCAGCCTTGCCCAGTGTCCATCTGCAGCCTATATCTGTCCATCTGCAGCCTTGCCCAGTGTCCATCTGTCCATCTGCAGCCTTGCCCAGTGCCTTTGCGATCTTGTCAGTCTCTGAGTTTTTTTAAATTTGGCGCCGATTTCTGTGGAGAGGAGCGAGCGGGGCCGAGTGTACTTCGGCTAGACTCGGCTCCTCTCGCAGTCCCGCCCATCTCCACTGACTGCGCCGCTGACGGAGAAAGCCGAGTGTACTTCGGCTAGACTCGGCTCCTCTCGCAGTCCCGCCCATCTCCACTGACTGCGCCGCTGACGGAGAAAGCCGCGTGTACTTCGGCTAGACTCGGCTCTTCTCACAGTCAGGGGCAGGACTGCGAGAGGAGCCGAGACTAGCCGCAGTACACTCGGCTTTCTCTATGTCAGCGGCGCAGTCAGAGATGGGCGGGACTGCGAGAGGAGCCGAGTAAAGCCGAGTGTACTTCGGCTTCGGCTCCGCTCGCTCCTCTCGCTCGTTTTCAGCAGAGGAATTCGACGGAGTATCGGCGTATAACACGCACCCACAATTTTCCCCTGATTTTAAGGGGAAAAAAGTGCGTGTTATACGCCGATAAATACGGTACTCAACATATCACACCTTAAACATGTTAGTACCCTATATTTTCCATAGGGGACGCAATGCACATCACACTGCATCACATTCTTTCCTGGCCTTGATGGCCAGGGAAACGGTCAACAGGGACCTGTAAGTGACATCACTTCCAGGTCCACTAGAAGAGGAGGAGAGCGGACATGTGCTCGCTCCCCTCCCTCCCCTCTATCCGGCGGCACCCAATATGCCGAAGGACAAAACTTGCTATGCTATGACAAAACGTCTTGTCGCCATGGTGACCCGGCACCTGGGGTTTGTCAAGCCCTGAGGTAGGGTATGGTGTGAGAAAATAGTTCTAAACTGGTGCTATGACATTAAAGATGCTGCATAGAAAAGAGATGTTAAACTACAATAAACATTGTTCATTAGATAGAGACATTCCCAAATGCAGATAATGGTATTTCTTTCCCTTCAGTAAAATCCAATTGTATGCGATCAGGAAGGCCCTTGCACTACATAGTTGAAGGTAAATCTAAAAGGTGATTGAATAAGAAAATAGTTTACTGTATGGCCAGCTTAAACCCTGTGTAAGGTAAAAGTCGCACATTCGTAGCTCAAACTGGGCTATGGATTTCCTGGTGACAGTACCTCTCCATACCCACAAGTATCTTGGGTCTTATAGCTGAATAGCTCATTGAAAGAGTGACGGAAAGGCAAGTATATAGTGCAGTGGATAGACAGATTTTAAAGCAAACCGGTTGTTTTGATCCCAATGGTCAATTAATTTCTTTCATTCGAAGCAATCTATTTTCACAATAACTAGGCATTGTATGTTCTAATTTCTATAAAAAGGTTAAAACATCCATCAGGGTTTTGTTGCTGTCTGTTGCCGGGTTGGGGAAATTTCCCTTAAATTTCAGTCAGAAAATGAAGTTTACACACAGATCCACACTCCTGCCGTGATCGCGGGCAATCGCAGCTGCCCGGCGGACATCACGGCCACCGGTCACGCACACCGGGTCACGAGCGATGCTGCGCGCGTGCCCCCTAGACGGAGGGGAAGAAAGGACGTCATGACGTCCACCCGGAGGGAGGGAGGGTTCCTGTCAGCATCTTTTTATGGCCCGGTAAGGAAGTGGTTAATGTACACACAGCACCCCATATTGACAGAAAAACACAGAATTGTTGACAATTTTGCAGATTTATTAACCACTTCGCGCCCGTCATACGACTAATGACGGCCGCAAAGTGGTTCTACAATGCCGGGAGGCCGTCCTTATACGGCCTCCGCTCCTCCGGCCACTGGCGGGCGCGCGAGCGCCGCCGGCGGCGCGCGTGCCCGGCGCATCACTGAGATGCCGTTGCGCGTGCCTGGCGGCCGAGATGTCCGCCAGGTACCCGCGATCGGCCGGTACAGAGACAAGGACATGGATCTGTGTGTGTAAACACACAGATCCATGTCCTGTCAGGGAGAGAGGAGACTGATGCTGTGCCCCTTGTACATAGGGACACAGATCGGTCTCCTCCCCCAGTCAGTCCCCTCCCCCCCACAGTAGCAATCACACATTAGGGAACATATTAACCCCTTCCTCGCCCCCTAGTGTTAACCCCTTCCCTGCCAGTCACATTTATACAGTAATCAGTGCAGTTTTATAGCACTAATCGCTGTATATGTATATGTGAATGGTCCCAAAAATGTGTCAAAAGTGATGTGTCCACCGCAATATCGCAGTCCTGACAAAAATCGCAGATCGCCGCCATTACTAGTAAAAAAAAAAAAAAAAAAATCTGAATTCTTTCCCCTATTTTGTAGACGCTATAACTTTTGCGACAAAACCAATCACTATACGCTTATTGGGATTTTTTTTAACCAAAAATATGTAGAAGAATACGTATCGGCCTCAACTGAGGAAAAAATAGTTAAAAAAAAAAAAAAAATTGGGATATTTATTATAGCAAAAATCCAAAAATAGTGTTTTGTTTGGTTTATAGCGCAAAAAATAAAAACCGCAGAGGTGATCGAATACCACCAAAAGAAAGCTCTATTTGTGGGGAAAAAAAGACGTCAATTTTGTTTGCGAGCCACATCACATGACCGCGCAATTGTCATTCAAAGCGACGCAGTGCCAAAAGCTGAAATTTCGTCTGGGCAGGAAGGGGGTTTATGTGCCCAGTAAGCAAGGGGTTAAAAGAGAAAAACTGAAATATCACATGGTCCTAAGTATTCAGACCCTTTGCTGTGACACTCATATATTTAACTCAGGTGCTGTCCATTTCTTCTGATCATCCTTGAGATGGTTCTACACCTTCATTTGAGTCCAGCTGTGTTTGATTTTACTGATTGGACTTGATTAGGAAAGCCGCACACCTGTCTATACAAGACCTTACAGCTCACAGTGCTTGTCAGAGCAAAACGGAGCAAAGTTGCATAAAGCAGCAAAGGTGCAACCAAGGGGATTGGGACTTTAAATGAAACTCATGGTGACAAAATGAATGGGGTGGTGGAAAGTAGAACATTTATTAATACATAAACACATGTTTAACATATATTAAGTTATACATACACAGGGCCGATCCTAGGGTCACAGACGCCTGGGTGCAGAAATATTTCTGGCGCCCCCACATGGGCATGGTCACCATCTTACCAACTCCTCCCCTTTACAAATGTTTCTAGGGCAACGACTCAAACACAGAGATGCTCCCCTAAGAAGTCTTCGTTACCCTAGGATCCTCCCATGATCTTTTAACAATTAAGAAAATACTGGAAGAGAGTACACTAATGAGACCTGGAGGGGAGTCTCTCTGATGAACACAGAGAGGGCTTCTGTTAGAGAGTGCCCCAAGACATACTACAGGAGATGCTCAGAGACTGTAGACATGATACAAGAGACGGTCAGAGACTGCAATCATAGTACAGGAGACGGTCAGAGAGTGCAGACATATTACAGGATACGGTCAGAGAGTGCAGACATATTACAGGAGATGGTCAGAGACTGCAGACATACTACAGGAGATGGTCAGAGACTGGAGATATAATACAGGAGATGGTCAGAGACTGCAGATATAATACAGGAGATGGTCAGAGACTGCAGTTCCTATGGACGCTAGTAGATAATGGCCGATCGGCCCTCTCACCTGACCCAGCAACAACGGTTCCTCTGATCAGGAGTCAGCTCACTCTGAATTGCCCATGGCGACTCCGCTGGGTAGAGCCCAGGTCTGTATTCTGGCAATGACTACATTCTTTTTTACACCAGGGATGGCGCCAGGCTGCGTGGCTTTCACTCTGGTGGCGCAGGGCAGCGGGGTTCTCTCTCTGATGGTGTTCTCTCAGCACTGTCCACTCCCTCTGGAGTCCTGGGTGCACTTCCCTGAAAGCTTTCCTGGGCTCCTGGCTCTCTCTCTCCCATTCAGCTGGGCATGCTGTGTGGGCTGCAGTTTCTTTGTTACAGTGGGGCTGCCAGTCCTCGAACTACATGTCCCGCAATCCTCTTCTCTGCTCCTTTTTCTATTCTATTTCTTCCCTGGCCGATATGAAGGTGGGGGGAAGAAACATAGTGGGCGGCTGTGCTGGCAAGCGCCGCTCACTAGTACAGCATTGCGTGCGAGGAGGAGAGGGAGGGGGGAAAGAAGAGCCCGCAGCTGCAGTGGCGTCACCCCCTTCCACCACCTATAGTCGCCCCTCAGTACAGACCCCCTCCACTAAGTATAGACCCCCTCCGTCAGTGCAGACTCCCCACTAAGTATAAACCCCTCCCTCAGTACAGACCCCCAAGGACAAACCACCCCCTCCATTAGTACAGACCCCCCCAGGTCAAACCAATCCATCTCCATTAGTACAGACTCCCCAGGACAAACCCCCCCATTAGCACAGACCCCCAGGACAAACTCTCCCATTAGTAAAGACTCCCCCCCAAGACAAACCCCCCCTCCAGGACAACCCCCCATAGTACAGACTCCCTTCAGGACAACCCCCCCATAGTACAGACTCCCCCCAGGACAAACCCCCCCATTAGTACAGACTCCCCCCAGGACAAACCCACCCCTCCATTAGTACAGACTGCCCCAGGACAAACCACCCCCCAACTTTAGTACAGACCCCTCCAGGACAACCCCCCCATTAGTACAGACTCTCCCAAGGACAAACCCTGCCTCCATTAGTACAGACCCCTCCAGGACATCCCCCCCATTAGTACAGACTCCCCCCAGGACAAACCCAGCCTCCATTAGTACAGACCCCCCCAGGACAAACCCCCCTCTCCATTAGTACAGACTCCCCCCAAGACAAACCCCCCTCTCTATTATTACAGACCCCCCAGGACAACCCCCCCATTAGTACAGACTTCCCCCAAGACAAACCCCGCCTCCATTAGTACAGACCCCTCCAGGACAACCCCCCCATTAGTACAGACACCCCCCATTAGTAAAGACTCCCCCCAGGACAAACCCCCCTCCATTAGTACAGACCCCCCCCAGGACAACCCCCCATTAGTACAGACTCCCCCCAGGACAAACCCAGCCTCCATTAGTACAGACCCCCCCAGGACAAACCCCCCTCTCTATTAGTACAGACCCCCCAGGACAACCCCCCCATTAGTACAGACTCCCCCCAAGACAAACCCCGCCTCCATTAGTACAGACCCCTCCAGGACAACCCCCCCATTAGTACAGACTCCCCCAGGACAAACCCCGCCTCCATTAGTACAGACTCCCCCCAGGACAAACCCCCCTCCATTAATACAGACCCCCCAGGAAGAACCCCCCCATTAGTCCAGACCCCTCCAAGACAAACCCCCCCAGGACAAACCCCCCCATTAGTACAGACTCCCCCCAGGACAAACCCCCCCTCCGGCCCCCTCCATTAGTCCCCCCCCATTACATACATAAAAACACCCGGCGGCAGCTGAAGAGGAGAGGACAATGTGCAGCCGCGCCGCCCGGGTGGAGCACAGATCACAGCAGCAGCAGGCAGGAGCTAAGACACAGAGAGGAGGAGAAGGCACGGACCGCCCCCTCAGCGACGGCATTGCGCGGCTTGTCTCTCTCCACACAGAGAGAGCCGCTCTGAGCTCTGCTTCACTCTCCTCCTCTGACAGGAGGAAGGAGGAGGGAGGGGGGGGGACGCCGGGCTTAGGTTTGAAAAACACATCGGCGGCGGCTACTAGCACGGACAAGGAGAGGAGGTGGAGAATAGAGGGGAGCACTCTGGCGCTTCAGCGCCCCCACCTCTGTGGCGCCTGGGTGAACTGCACCCCCCGCACCATATCTAGGATCGGCCCTGTACATACAAAGAAATGCACCAATCCTATGGTGCCAATTTCTAAACTGGTAATGACATGTTTATGAACATTGATTGATAAAATTGGGTTCTCCGAGATCTCCTTTACACCGGCCTCACATCACTTCCTGGACTAGCTTTATTTGTTTTGTCTTGCTTTCAATCGGAACACAGGGGTACTCGGGGGCCGGATCCGTTTGGGGTACCGTCTGATGGGTGCTGATGCCGCGCATGCCCCCTCGGCTCCCGATGCCAATGTCCTCGGGTGGTTCACGGTTTCTGGCATTGTGTTGTCCAATGCACACATACATAACTCCTATATATCTGCTCCTGAAGAGCGGCTTAAAGCCGCAAAACACGTTGAGCTACCAATACTACCGTGTAATCAATTACACACCTATCAAGATATGTGTTTTCATATACAATTTCCTATACTGATAAGGAATAGAAAGACTGTAGATTGTGCAGATATTACCCTCCATATTGTTTCCATCTAGCATGAATATTGGTGGACCCCTTAATTTTATCAATTGATCAATGTTCATAAACATGTTATTACCAGTTTAGAAATTGGCACCATAGGATTGGTGCATTTCTTTGTATGTATAACTTAATATATGTTCAACATGTGTTTATGTATTAATAAATGTTCTACTTTCCACCACCCCATTCATTTTGTCACCATGAGTTTCATTTAAAGTCCCACTCCTTGGTTGCACCTTTGCTGCTTTATGCAACTTTTCTCCGTTTCGTCAATATGACAGGGATGGAGGCACATGACATCTCCATACCCCCCTTACAACTGCATGTCAGAGCAAATGAGAATCATGAGGTCAAAAAAGGAACTGCCTGAAGAGCTCAGACAGAATTGTGGCAAGGCACAGATCTGGCCAAGGTTACAAAAAAAATTCTGTTGCACTTAAGGTTCCTAAGAGCACAGTGGTATCCATAATCCTTAAATGGAAGACGTTCGGGACAGCCAGAACCCTTCCTAGAGCTGGCCATCTGGCCAAACTGAGCTATCGGGGGAGAAGAGCTTTGGTGAGAGAGGTAAAGAAGAACCCAAAGATCACTGTGGCTGAGCTCCAGAGATGCAGTCGGGAGATGGGAGAAAGTTGTAGAAAGTCAACCATCACTGCAGCCCTCCACCAGTCGGGGCTTTATGGCAGAGCAGCCCGACGGAAGCCTCTCCTCAGTGAAAGACTTATAAATAGCCCGCATGGAATTTGCTAAAAAAAACACCCGAAGGACTCCAAGATGGTGAGAAATAAGATTCTCTGGTCTGATGAGACCAAGATAGAACTTTTTGGCCTTAATTCTAAGCGGTGTGGAGAAAACCAGGCACTGCTCATCACCTGTCCAATACAGACCCAACAGTGAAGCATGGTGGTGGCAGCATCATGCTGTGGGGGGTGTTTTTCAGCTGCAGGGACAGGACGACTGGTTGCAATCGAGGGAAAGATGAATGCAGCCAAGTACAGGGATATCCTGGACGAAAACCTTCTCCAGAGTGCTCAGAACCTCAGACTGGGCGGAAGGTTTACCTTCCAAGACAATGACCCTAAGCACACAGCTAAAATAACGAAGGAGTGGCTTCACAACAACTCTGTGACTGTTCTTGAATGGTCCAGCCAGAGCCCTGACTTAAACCCAATTGAGCATCTCTGGAGAGGCCTAAAAATGTCTGTCCACCAACGTTTACCATCCAACCTGACAGAACTGGAGAGGATCTGCAAGGAGGAATGGCAGAGGATCCCCAAATCCAGGTGTGAAAAACTTGTTGCATCTTTCCCAAAAAGACTCATGGCTGTATTAGATCAAAAGGGTGCTTCTACTAAATACTGAGCAAAGGGTCTGAATACTTAGGACCATGTGATATTTCAGTTTTTCTTTAATAAACCTGCAAAAATGTCATAAATTCTGTGTTTTTCTGTCAATATGGGGTGCTGTGTGTACATTAATGGAGGAAAAAAAATGAACTTAAAATGATTTTAGCAAATGGCTGCAATATAACAAAGAGTGAAAAACTTAAGGGGGTCTGAATATGTTCAGGTGTGTGTGTGTGCGCGTGTATATATATATATATATATATATATATATATATATATATAATAATATTTACACATGTATATGATTGTGTTTGCTGACACTGTTAGATGCACTTTTTGAGCATTTGCACTTTTAAGTTTCTTTTTAGAGAGAACGCGGTTCAAATGAATTAATCTTTAATTGATTTATTTTTCACAGCATCCCATTGTTGTTCACTGGGACACATGTCTGCAAAGACACAGCCACTGTGTCCCAATATGACATGCGGGTACAGGCCCCCAAATGCACATGAAAGGGGTCTAAAACCAAAACATTACAGAACACTAAATTAACTGACATGCACTAAATTTTTGCTGGTTCAACGAAAATAAAAACAAAACAACCCTGCCAAAGAAAGTGAAAAGGAAAAAATAAGGAGAGGAGAAAAGAGGAGAGGAGATAAAATGAAAATAAAAAGTGGAATAGAGGAAGGGATGGAAATGAAAAGAAAGGAGAGAGAGAGAGAGAGAGGGAGAAATAGAGAAAAAAAAGAAAGAAAGATCATGAAGAGAATGAAAGAAAGAAAAATGTATTTTAATTTGGATTTAAGGGATCCTCTTGAATTATTTTCAGCAAGTAAATGCAGGCTTAACTAACATAGAAAAAAATAAATAACCAAGATCAAAAAGAAAGGAAAGAAAAGATCCACTTGGGTTGTTTTCTCACACTAGAGGGCAGTACATGCCTGCATTCATTACAGAAATTGTGGTCATTAATCACGTAGCCAATCAGAGTATGTTCATGTGACAGACCTGGCTTCAGACATCACATTTACTGTGTACTGTATATACTGTGCATATCAGGTCTTCCTTTAACTAACCAGGCTATTGGTATAATCTATTTCCGGGCTCTGCACTAAATCAGTGACATGGCATATTATTATAGGCTTTACTTCTTGCTCCAATATATTTATTACACCAAGTTGATTAACCAGTTTCACTATGAGCATAGAAATATCTGCAGAGATCAGCTTGTGGACATGGAGAGACCCCTCTCTGCTCTATGGGTAGCCCACTCCGCTGTCCAATTACACCTGGCTACCTCTGATCCGGGGATGAGGTCGCAGCACTCAATGTTTATTTTTAGCTGAGCCAATTGGACCCAGAGGTAAGCAGGTGTAAATGGACACAAGTTTGTTTACACCCGCCTGTCAATAGGGATGCTTGGACAGGTAGATCTGATTGAAACTAGCTGCGTGAAAACGACTCAAGGACCTGTCATCCATTCCACTCGGCTTATCAGCTGAGGGTCAACTCACAGATCCCCTGATGATTGGAACGAAGTCTGCCCCATGTGAAAAGGGCCAAAGGCCTCTTTCACACGGGCGATCTGATCACGTCCACCTGTCAGTTTTTCAGGCGGTTTAAAGGTTTCAGAGAGGGACAACAACTTCCATTAAACAGAATGTAGTTATTCAAAAAAACTAAAAGAAACCTTAAGAGCGGTTCACACGGGGGCAACACAACTTCCAGCGCGACTTTGGGAGGCAACTTGAACATGAATCACAGCGCGACTCCAGGCAACTTCAAGTTGCCTCCAGGACAGGCGACTTTCCAGTGGCCAATCAAACAATAATCAGGTCTGTGGGAGGAAGGGGTTTGCCTGGAAAACTAGTTTTACTTCCTGGAAAGTTGCTTCAGTTAAGACAGGGGATCCGACTTGGAGGCAACTTCCATTGAAATCAATGGGTACAAGTCGCCTAGAAGTCAGATGGAAGTCGTACAGGAACCTTTTCTGAAGTCGAAGCGACTGCAGTAGTGTGCATTAAGACGGCTCCATTCACTTCCATTACTTTTCTAAATCACGCGACTAGGGGCGACCTGAAGTCGGATCCCAGGACACCCCTGTGTGAACCGGCTCTAACTATTGTTATTTAATAACAAAACAGACATGCTTGAAAAATATCTACAACTACAGACGCTGAGAGGAGAAAATAAATAAGCCCTGGTAAACACTGATGCGATTTCTGATGCCTTCGGGAGCGCATGGAATTGCAAGACAATGGGAATAACTGGAATTATATTGGGGCAGTTCAGATATATGCAGTGCGATTCCAATGCAATTTTAACCAGAGATCGCAGCTGCACCCAACTCGCATGAAAAACACATTGGATTAGCCTCTGAACTACACTAACTTGCAGTGTATCAGTGTGAACCCAATTCTGGACGGGGCAGCAGAGGTTATTAAATTGCAATGAAAGTTGTCTACCGAAAGTTGTCTAGGTGGCTAAATTTACAGATGAAGCGGTTTTACTTGCCTAAAAGATTTGTGTATTCGCATATAGAGTTGCACAATTCTGCTGCACTGCACAACGCTGTCAAGCAGGGAAAAATATTAGATTTTTCTGTGCTGCAGATTTTGAACACTTGGGCGTTTGTGATCATGGGCATAAATGGAACTGCAATTATACAAACCGCATCATCCAAGACTTCTCGCTCAAAAAAGGAGCAAAAGCTTCTTTTGGGGTTAAAGCTTGCCACATCGCACGACAATCCTAGCAGAATCGCACCCGCTACTTTGCAAACAAAACAAAAACTGACACATCCCTGCTGACAGGACAGAGCTCTGTATTGTTTGCATTGACAGAGCCCTGTCCTGTCTTTCTGCTCGCCGATCAGCAGGTGTCGGCGGACAATCAGTGGCCGTCACTTGCTAATCGGGTTTTGCTGTGACTATTCAAAGCACAGCTGGAGCGCCCACTACCCAGAAGTGCCGGATCATATACTAGATACATGATCCGGCACAGAAGTGGCATTCTGCCACTGTATTCCTACATGAGGTGGTCAGCAAGCGGTTAAACTGAGTTTAGGGAGGGTGTCACCATGGTGCCCTTCACTTACGGTGTGAAAATGCTTAAACATTGACTCCAGAAATTGGAACTCTGAGTACTGAATCAGATTGTGCTGCAGCGTAAAGTAAATCTGCTAAAATGAAAATATCTGGAAATTGCCTCCAAAGAGGATTTAGAAGGCTGCAGTGCTGCAACAGCAGAGAGGTGGGAGGCGCGAGCCACTGGAGAGGTGAGTATACTCAGTCTATTGCAGTAAAGTGTTCTTTGTAAATCTTTGCAGTCATAAAATCTGGGCAGAATCAAAGCCAACAAACTAATTATATGTAACGGAGCATCTGAAAGGCCAATATCTGTGTCAACAAGGCACAGAAAACACAAAAATTGTTTAGTCCCTTTAGGACCGCCCAACACATATGTGTGGTGGCAAAAGGGTGGGCTTTGATGCCCACACGCTGCACATATTTGTCGCTGGGCAAACGAGTTGTTTATGTGCTGAGAGCATGCATTGAGCACAAAGACTGAGCTGTCACCGGCAGCTTTCAGTCCAGGCTACAAATTGGTAGCCAACAGGACCAGCTTTTGATCATGTGACCACAGGTTTACAGGGATGCCAGGCAGGTTGGAAGAAGTTAAAGAAAATAAAACGTACAAACAGTCCCTGAATTACAGAAATCCTGCAATGCTCATAGCGAGATACTACACACAGGACAAGATCGCATGGTCATCGATACTCAGCCTATTTAGCCTCAGTGCGGTCCTCTGGGCCACCTTTTACCTGTTATGTGAATATTTGCTCGGCAGTGGAAATAATTAGGTTTACCCTGTTAAATTAAGGGTGAGAAGAATCTTCTATTTGTTTATCTCTGTAGCGGGGTCCTCAATTTAGGGGTAGTGTTTGAGTGGTAGTTAGGCTCAAACACCTAATTGTTAGGACATTATCAACCATTTGTCTGCAGGAAGAGTATTGGTGTGCTGTTCCCTGTGGCCTGCAGGTGGCGCTGCCATAGTGGGCCAGGGTTGAACTGCTGATACAGTGCTGTGCCTTGTGTGTCCCCTCTCGGCAACCGTACAGTGGGACTGGTCGGCCTGCTGTGTAGTGCTGGGAGAGGATATAAAAGGGGCAGACACTGCCTGTGGTGGTCGGTCGTCGGGAGTCCTACTCCCAAAGAGTGTGTGTTCCTGTCTGCCCTGGGCACCTTTGGCCCAGGGGCGGAGGTCGGTGAATCAGTCCCAGGCACCTTTAGCCCTGGGGCTGCAACTAAAGGCCTTGGGCCCAGCACCTTCGGCTGGGGCCCATCAAGGATCGAGGAATCTCAGGGTGCCGCCTTGCGAGGGGACCCGCATCTTAGACGAGGAGCCCGGGGGAGGACCGTTCTGAGGAACTGGTGAGAAGTCAGGCCCGGTAACTCTCTGGAGGGGACGTCTTCTCCTTACAAAGAGGCCAAGCTTTAAAGAAACCAAGTTCACCAGGTCTGTGGAAGAGACCAGGGTACCAGTTTGTATAGTGATTGAGTGGTCAGTTCGAGTACCATCTTGGCTGCTAGTCCCTATCTAGGGAGACTATCCAAATGGGCGAAGTCTGCTTGAGAAGCCAAGCAGTGAAGTGTAATACGTTTGTGCCTGGACCTCTCCCACACCTTATGCTGTCCTGTTCTTTCTCCAACCTTTCCTATCAGAGACTGTTGTTTAAGAGAAAAACTCTACATTGGAGTTACAGCTGATGTGGACATTGAAGTCATTGGGGGAAATAGAGACTTGTCTTTATTGGCTATAGAGAGAAGAATCATTCAGAGGGAGTATCTGACTGCAGAGACCCATCACAACACCGCATAAACCTCCTCACACAGGAGGGTACGGGCATATAGAGCTGGGTTTGCCCTTTCCTCCTGCGAGGAGCCGAAAAGACAAGGAGGAGGAGAGGGTGGTAAGCGCTATATCTCTATTGGCTATATAAACTAAAATTGTTCCATTTGTTTTTTAGCCTGCATTAAAAAACGATAGCAAGTAGATTTAGGGCACAAAAACTTTCATTTGAATATAATCCTCAATTGCCAAAAGAAGATATAAATCATTTTGTGTGCAGTGACATCATCATTGTGTTGTGCAGAGAGCAGAGCAGTGGGAGGGGTCCAGCAATTCCACCCACTACAGGCTTTCTGCAGAAAACTACAGGAGGGGGCAGAGACAAGACCAGTCACCCTGTATAAAAAGAGAAAGCAGGGACAGGTCTTTATTTCAAGGAGGTCCTGCATAAAGGTAAAGTTTCACACTGAATCACTGCACCGATCTGGATGAAATACACCAAGATTCAAGTAAGAATACACACTATTTGCCTATCCCGGATTTCAGTTTGAATAGCTATGGATAAAACATAGATTTACATTTTTTTTTTTTTACTTTAACAAAGCCTATTAAAAAGACAAGACAAAAGTACAGTTTTTACCAATTCTTAGTTTAATACTGCCCCAGAAAGTAATCGAGTCATAATGGAACAACGAACCTTGCTCTTTTAGACATTCATATTTCTATCAGGCAACAGGGATTAGAGTTACAGTAGCTATTAAAATTAAATACGCCTCCCCATGTAGGAAGTGAATTAGAATACACATTACACTATTCGTAACTAAATCATTGACCTCATTTATTACATACCTTAAAAGAAATATATCCAAATAAAAATAAAAAAATGTGGCCTCAGGCCACGTTTAATATGTACAGTAGATTATATAAACGATCAGATATCTGTAGAACATCATCTTTATCCAGGACGATAAGAAAAGGTACCACTCCAAAAAAAAAAAACACCTTTCTCATGCCTGTTAAACTCATACTAAAGTATCCATTCCTGATAGACCAAGCGTTTTCTGAAGGACAGTTCTGGCTGCGGTGAGTTTAATTTATGACGTGGCACAGCAGATGTCATTAAACCTAGACTATTAAAAACTCCCATTAAATGCTATATAACTGAGTGTGCATATTCACAAAGCCACAAAAGCATTAATTTTGTGTAGACTGAAATATACCTGGTTGATCCTGCATTCAGCTGTCCCTCCCATTGCAGACTGAGATTGTGTAGTCTAGATTGTGTCCTCTCCCGAGCATACTCTGTTTCAGTTCCATTTTAAGCTCTTTGTTTCCTATTTTTTCCTATATATGCAGCCCATGTGACTATAGTCATACATGTGGGCATATACACAGTGGTAAATGAGTCTCTCTGTCCTCCCATTGCCAAACACTATGGGGGCGGGATATAGTATGCTGATTAATTACATTCACTAAGAGACTCGCAAAAAAGCTTAGTTTTAATATACATTTGTATTAAGTAAATTAAATGTAATTGCTAATACCTGTTAAGAAAAAAAAAAAAGCCTTGGATGCAGACGTCGTCTCAACAAAATGAAAGCTAGTGTCATGTCAATCATCTCTGATAGTGTACATATTAATGCACAAAAAATACACATGGGATATTCAATAAAAAATTTTTTTAGGGAGATATAAAAGTTTGATATTTATAATTTAAATTTGAATTGCTCTTCTGTTTTTTTTAGTTATGTGATCGGTACAGGACCAATCAGAGCTGTGCAGACACAGAGATCATACATACGCAGCGTAATAGAAGCCCCTCCCAACAATCTTTCCCTGCAGATGCCAAAGAACAGGAAAAGATCATGTGACCACACAAACAGCGCTGCAGGAATAAGGTACTTGGAAGATTTTGTAAATAAAAACTAAAATACAGTGGCATGATATATATAATTTATGTGAATAAATGATGTTCTCGGTTTAGTATCACTTTCATTCAATTTACTTAGTAGATTGAATAAGTTGGTTCCAAGCTTAGAAGCTTTGCCTTTCTTGCGCACCGATTTCCTATATTTTTTAGCAGGAAAGATCGCCATTAATTTACACTGATGTAGGTCTCATGCACATTGAACGCTTAGCCCCTGTGCCTGAGATTCCTGTGTTTTCATAGAGGCAGAAAGCGCAGAACCGTTAAGCAGCCTGTAAAAGCCTATGAGAGACTGAAAGCTGCTTCATCTGGACACTCTCCCAAATGTTACTAGCAATTAGGACCATATGCGCCTAGGGGCAAATTCCCACACCGCAGACTTCTTGCTTTGACAGGCTGTAGGTAGGAGAGCTGAGCCTCTTGGGCCCACTAAAACACCAAGTTTAGTTGCACTTAGTTAAAGGAGTTGTAAAGGCAGAAGTTTTTTTTTTTTATCTTAATACATTCTTTGCAATAAGATAAAAAAACCTTCTGTGTGTAGCAGCCCTCCCAATTACCTACCTGAGCTCCTCTCTCCAGCGATGTCCACGATCCCCCTCAGCCATCCAGTACACTCCTGATTGGCTGAGACAGAGCAGCGGCACCATTGGCTCCCACGGCTGTCAAAGTCAGTCAGCCAATCAGGGGAGAGTGGGGCCGGGGCTCCATGTCTGAGTAGATACACGGAGCTCTGACCCGGTTTGGGTGCCCCCTGTACAAAGCTGCTAGCTGAGCGGCACTCAAAAAGGAGGGAGGGGCTAGGATCAGCAAAGAGGGACCCGAGAAGAGGAGGATCCAGGCTGCTCTGTGCAAAACCAAATTGCACAGAGGAGGCAAGTATAACATGTTTATTTGTAAAGGCTATTTTTTTTTTTTAGCAAAAAAAAAAACACTTTAAAAAGTATCCAGTTTTCATACTTTTTTTTTCAAATTAGTTTTTGTGATGGAACCGATGACACTCATGTGAAAAGGTCCTTAGGGGTCCTTTCACATTAGTATCTTTAGTTATCTCATGAAAACTGATTAAAAAAGAAAACAATGAAAACAGAATCTTTTTACGGATTCATACACATTTGTCCATGCAGCGTAAAAACCTAGTGTCACATAAATGCATACAGTGTCACTCACCCAATTATGTCTTTGGGTAATGCCTGCAAAGGCAAACGTGTCCACGTGCACGAAGCTTACATGTGCCAACATCAGTTTATATATCCATCTTCAGTTCAATTTACAAGTGTTATTAAACCCACAACAGTAAAATATGTCTGTATATGCAGAATAGCATGCTTGTTATACTCACTGTGGAACTTAAAGAGGACCTGCAGTCTGCTCACAATTTGTTATAAAAACATCTTTGCCATTCTGAAGCTTCCCTCCACCCACTTTGCATATTATTTTATATATACTGTGATTCTGTACTTGCCAAATATGCTGCAGAAATCTCCCTCCACTGAGTCTGGCTGCAACCATTTTAACTGTGGGAAGCTGCTGCCTGGTCACTTCCTGGATTTACAGACCCACGGCTCCAGCTTTGCTGCTCTCATTGGCCCTCCTATGGCTCATCTCCCAGCGAGAGAGAGGGGGCGAGAGAGGCAGAAATTTTTTTTTTACTATCCAAAGTTAAATCGGGTAGAGGATTTAATAGAGGGAAAGATAAAAAAAAAAAATTACTAAAGTTCCAGGGGTTAATCCTCTAAGGTGTAAAAAGGCTCTTTGATCCTGTATGGACAGATCCTTTCCCCTCCTGCAGGGTCTCTCTGGGCAAGGCCAGATAGGACACAGTCAGAGTAGTAAAGCTGCACATGCTTAGTTTGGTCTCTATTGCTGGATTGAACATTTCCCTGAGCTTTTCAGGTCTAGTGGTGCAACGGATCAAAAAACTCACGGTTCGGTTTAGAGTCACGGATCGGATAATTTTTCGGAAAAGCAAAAAAAATGCAGCCTCATTGTGCCCCCATTGCAGCCTCATTGTGCCCCCATTGCAGCCTCACTGTGCCCCCAAATTGTAGCCTCACTGTGCCCCCAAATTGCAGCCTCGCCAGGGCGGAGGAAGTGAGAGGGCAGCCAGCAGGGCCGGATTTGCTCTCCCTGCCGCTCCCATGGTCAGGTTCCGCAATGCACCCCCTCCCAACCAAACCGAACCACCCTTCCCCGCAAATCAACGGAGAATGGCAACTGGGTGGCAGGGGCGGCACGGTTAGGTCAAATATTTATTTTTATTTTTTTACTTCACTTTTTTTTTATTTATTTTTTGTAGCTTGTCGTTTTACTTTTTTTTTATTTTTGTATAATTTTCTTATTTTTATTGTTCTTTACTTTTTAATTAGTTTTTTTTTTTTTTATCTAATAATAATTTTTTTAATTTTAACATTTTTTTTTTACTTAACTTTATTGCTATCACACAGGAGAAAAACAATTCCCTGTGTGATAGCAATTGGAGGTGACAGGTTCTCTTTATTGACCCTGTCACCTCCATAACAGGAGTCCTAGCACTGTGCTAGAACTCCTGTCACAGCTGAGATGGGAAGAGCACAGCTCACCCCTCTCACTGTGTACATAGGCGGCAGGGACAGGAGACAGACTTGGCGGGGGGGGGGGGGGAGGAGAGGAGAGGGGAGGATGGACGGAAGCACACATTTTGCAAGTGAAGTCCTGCTAGAAAGCAACTCATTGCCCGTATGTTCCGGCCATTGAAATTGTCTCCGCTCTGCTCGCACTCACACAGCCCCGCCTCCTCCTAACCCTGCGCTGTGATAGACAGAACACATCCCAGCATTGGACCCGCATTCTATCACAGCGCAGGGTTAGGAGGAGGCGGGGCTGTGCGAGTGCGAGCAGAGCGGAGACAGTTTCAATGTGTGTTTTACTGCTCTACGATCCCGCAGCGCGCCGCGGATCACGTGTGTGCCGATCCGAAGTCATTGATCCGTGCGGATCATGGATTAATGACGATCCATTGCACCACTATAATCAGGTCACATGGTATTAACATCACACATTTGGGCGTGTATACAGATCCTAAATGACTGCCCAGTCCATCCCTCCTCCTCCATGCCCAGTAACTAAAAAAGAACACAGTGGGTGGGATGTCACATTTTGATTGATGGGTGATCCGCCTCCGATAACAGCAGGAGGACAAAGGCTGTAGTAAAAATCTCCTCCTACTTGAACACTCCGCACTCAGGCAGACCCTGCAGTTTATCACGTGACCATGGTAAACAGATCAGCCAAAAAGGTATATAGTGGCAGCATTTTAATGTAAAAAGAAGATTTATAAGCTATGGGCACCGCGTGGGAGGGGGGATGCGTCAGGGATTGTGGGTGGATGAACTATTTTCATATTACTGGGTTTAGTAACACTTTAAAGGACTCTTGCACACGATACAGATGTTTGAGATGCTGCTTTTTGACAGTAATTATGTTTTTGTTTTGCGTAAATCCTTGCGTATTTGCACATATTCGAGTGCACAATACCTTCCTAGGTAAAAGACATTTACATTTATGCTCATGTATGTACCGCCACAAAATACTGACCAGGAATGCAGATTTTTCTTTTACAGAGGAATCCTTGGCGCTTATTTACACACCTGTGAGCACAGGCACATTGTAAACAATGGGCTACATTTTGGCTCAGTAAAAAGCTTCAGTGTGCAAGAGGCCTTAACATCCGTCTTCAGTTCCGTTTACATTAGCATACACCCGTTTTTCACATATTCACTTTTTGTTAAAGAAAACAGTCTTAAGTGGACAAACACAAAAAAGAAAGGACACAAACCTTTTCCGTAGTTTTTTGCAGACAGAAACAGACTCGAATGAAGGATGCAACGGACAGACCCCCTTTTTCATCCACCAGCTCATAGACATACCTTGTATTTCAGTCTGTATTCATCTGAAAAACTGACAGGTGGATTCAGACTGAACTCCCGGGTGAAATGTCCCTAAACACACCAGGATAAGGATCCTTGTTTTCAGAAAATAATATTTTTTTTTTGTGTCAGCAAGAGGCAGAGAAATAGCAATACACTGACCTTCTCAGTGAAGAGCTGTGGGCGTCAGCACAAGTCTTGGACACTGAAAGGACAGGCAAACTATGCTCCCAGCACAGCCAGAAAACTGGTCACGCTGGGAAGGATGTGCTTCTGTGCCTAGGGTGGTCAGTTTGAAATAGGAAAGCAGGACTGGCATGATCACCCCTGCATTTCTGTCAGATAATGCAGCACTTTGCCCAGAAAATTGGTGCAATTACAAATGTTTAGGCATTCTCATGTTTATTTCTTTTGTTCGTATTGGTAGGACACAAAAAAGTGGAGAAACAAAAAACCAAATCTGATACATCCCACACAGAGATGACATCAGAGATCGCAACTGGGGGACTGGAAGACCGGGTGCCCAGGAGAAGGAAGCCTGCAGGAGCGAGAAATAATGCAAGTATATCACCTTATGCATGAGCAGCTAACCCTTGTAATAGTGGGTCACTACAAGGGTAAACCTTTACCCCAGAGTTCAGCTTTAAGTGAAATTACACATGAATCAGAATTGCTTTTCATGGAAACATATCGTTCCACACGGTGGCGGCTGGTGTTTTTTTTGGGGGGGGTAAAGTGGTGGCAAACAGCCAACCCCTCCCGGTAGGACTGTCAAGACATCAAAACCCCGCACTTCAACCATCTATGAAGCAGGCGGGCAGCATGTCCTGATGAGCGACAGCTTTCTTTCTCTCCTGTGGTGTGGATCACGGCAGCTTTCACCATGCATGCCCCTCCTCCTAGGCCTCCAATAGGATCGCCTGACCTTTCAGCCAATCAGAAAATGGGTATCAGACCCGCTCTTCCTGATTGGCGGAGAGGCGATTCAGTGTTAGAAAAGCAAATGAATATTCGCTTTTCTAACACACCTGGGTGGGCTCCGAGCGCAATGCTCTGCCTATGGCTCTAATCAGGTGCTTCAAAAAAAACAACCATCAAAAATATAACAAACCGGGAGCAGAGCACCAAGCTAAAGCCTGGTACACACGATTGGATTTTCCGCAGACAAAGCACAGGACTTTTGTTCAAAGGGCGTTGGCCAGGAACTCGTCTTGCATACAAATGTCAAAGAATTGTCGGCCAACAAACACAAAACGACGCGGTTTTTCAGCTCTTTAGCGCCACCCTTTGGGCAACTTCTGCTAAGGTTGCGCTATAGTTAGCACTGCTTCCGAGCATGCGTGTTTGGACTTTGTACAGGAGTCCTTCAGACAAAACTCCATACGATCGGAAAATCCGACAACACACAAAATTGTTGTCGGAAAATTTTAAAGCATGCTATCCAACATTTGTTGGCGGAAAATCAACAATTGTCCAATGGCGCATACAGACAGACGGTCTGATTTTCCAACAACAGCCTGCCATCACACAATTCCCATCGGAAAAACCGATCGTGTGTACGGGCCTTAAGACTTAGCCCTGGTTCACATTGATGCTACTTTGAAATTGCGCTACTTCATTTGAAGTAGCGCAATTTCAAAGTAGCAAGGTCAGCGCGATTTCGGGTGCTACTTGATAGACATCTGTGTGGCTACATACATAGATGTCTATTGAAGTCGCACCTGAAATCTGCAAAAGTAGTGCAGGGCTGCAAAATTGGTGTCGCACCGATTGGAACAGTGTCATTGCCGCCAATAGGCTGCGACTTGTCATGTGATTTGATCTCTCAAATCGCATGACAAATCGCTCCAAAGTGAACCTAAGGCTTAGACTGCTTTTTATTTCCTAAAAAGGGTATTTGGGTAGGTGTATACGGCCCTTTACACATTTAGCCACTTGGTTTGTGTATGTTTGTGAAAATATGTGTACAGCCGCCACCTTCCATTAATTTGTACAGACTGACTGGCTGCATTTGTATGCTGCACCTGTCACTCCCGGCAGAGAAAATTCAAGTCGTATTGTACGTCATATGGCCATTTGCATCCATGTGCATGAAGCCTTACACACATGAGCTGGATCCTGGTCATACAAAATAGGTCTGCCCAATTCTGCCCAGGCTAGAACGCTGAGAAGCCACTACACCTGACCTGGAGGTCTATGCTCGGCTATATACTTGTAATGAGAAGTGTAGAGGAAGAAAATGGGCCTTGGATAATTTGCTACAGTTGCTTTTTAATTCCAGGTAACAAGCTAAGCACCTGTATGTGTTTATAGGAAAATCATACACAAAGCAGATTACAGGTACTGTATAGAGGTCTGCGTGAAGATATGTCATGTTAGATTTGTCTGTTACATACAGACCTGTGATGATGAAATACTGTCACATCACATCAGTTTATTTAGGATACAAAAACAAATTCATTCAGAATTTCAGCAGCAGCACTTAGTTAATGGAAGCCCAGAAGCCTCCAGTATTCTTTAAAGATTGCTCAATAAATCTAAGTGCACTTGGAATATGCAGGAGACAAAGCCAAGCCATGCCACTTCCCAATTCACTTCATTAATTCCATCGTTTTAATTACCGGTATATTCTTCTACTGATCTATACACTGTACATTCTCAAGAGTATTTTTTTTTTTATATATTGTGCAACACCGTTACTGATAACACTCACTGAAATGCAAGATTATAATAAAAAATATTTAATTTAAAGTAAGGCCTCATGCTCACGGACGTTTTTACAGCCGCGTTTTTGAGCGTTTTTTACAGCTTAAAAACGCCTGTCCATGTTAGTCTATAGCTTCATGCCCACCTGAGCTGCAAATAGCATAGGTGTTTTTAGGCTGTAAAAAAAACCCAGGACCAGTGCGTTCCTCAGCGTCGGCGTTAGGCAGAAAAAAATGCGAAGCGTTAAACTCGCAAAAACTGCGCGATTGCGTTTTTTGAGCTCCGGCTTTTTCTTTTTAAATACGGTCAAAAAATTTATACAACAACATGGACAGGAGTTTTTAAGCTGTAAAAAACGCGGCTGTAAAAACGTCCGTGGGCATGAGGCCTAATTGTAAACCTTCACGTATACCCAGTGAAGCAATTAGCCTCAAGTGAAGCAATTAGCCTCAGGTGATACACAGAGAAGAAACAGATCCTGCTACATAAGTTGTACCTGTTTATCTACAGCTGTCTTTCCCCTACATTAATTCAAACTGCAGAATTTACACAGGATCTCTCAGCTCTGAAGAGCAGGGGGCAGGGAACTGACATTACTTCAGTGAGGAGAGCTCAGAGAGCTGATTGGAGGAAAGACGCCCCCCTAGCCAGCACACAGGAACAGAGCTGAGGCTGTCAATCAGTTGGAGCTCCCTCCCATCACCTTTTTTCTCTTGGTGTCAGGAAAACTTGTCTCATGCTAATAGTAGAGGAATGAGGCAGAGGACAGTTAGTGCCACACTTGCTGACCGCCTCCTGTACTTATGCCTTTCTGTGCCCTTCTGCCGACGTATATCAACGTACCTGTACGTCACGTTTAAATGCCTGCCCGTGTGGTCGCGCGCGCCGCCGGCGGCGGCACACTCGCGACCCTGCTGCCATCCCTGTGAGTAGGACCGCGAGTCCCGCGGACTCGATCACCGCAATCGTCTCACGGAGGTATAAAGCGGAGAGATGCTTGTGTAAACAAGCATCTCCCCGCTCTGACTAGTGACAATGACACTGATCTCTGCTCCGTGTACTCGGAGCGGAGATCGGTGTCATGTCACACAGAGCCCATCCCCATCCTACAGTAAGAAACACTATGCAGGGAACACTTAACCCCTACAGCGCCACCTAGTGGTTAACCCCTTCACTGCCAGTGTCATTTTCACAGGAACCAGTGCATTTTTATAGCACTGATCGCTGTGAAAATGACAATGGTCCCAAAA